>CM042999.1:10470038-10731486 GCA_023678885.1 Pogostemon cablin | reverse complement strand
AAACAATGGCCTAAAGAGGTAATATTAGGTGAGATTGTGAGTTTAAAAATTCGAAAGATAGAATTTCTTACGAATGTTTTATTCGTAATCAAGTGGCATAACAAGGCGGGGTCAGATCTAGCATGTGAAAATACTCAGTTTATAAATTACCTGGGTACCAGGCATACATATGAATATGCATCATAAGATTAATAACGACTCAAGTTAGAATCTTAATTGGCACACAAGAATAACCAGAAATCAATTGTCAAATAATTCACAATAAATGCTATCAGATATCGAGCCGGCAAGCTTTTCAACATAAGTTAAAATCAATAATACTCATAAAATGGCTAACAGGACTCTAACCAGAGCAATCGAGCCAATCTGGCTCTTTACCACATAACACAATACCAAATAATTCTTATCAATTAACTAAAACTAAAATAAATGCACATTTATCGAGGGTCCACACTTCCCACAAGAGAAGGCGTTCCCGAATTATCAACTCACAAGGAAGTGATTAACTCTCTCCGGAATCTGAAGTCGGTCCCTTGCCCTTCGTCGATGGTTCTTTACCAAGAAGGAGATGAGCATTAAAGACAAATCAAATATAACTAACTATTAGCGGTAACATCACCTTTCATTGCTAAAAACAAATCCTAATCGAGTTTGAACGAGTCGATATTAAATAAGAATGGCATGTAACTCCTTAACATCAGTTCCCAATCCCACATAACCCGTTTCAATACATTAATAAATTTGAATTCGACATAAAAATTCTGAAATTTTCCAGCTAGCGCTGTTTACGAGAAAAATCATAACTAATTGTAGAATAATCGGATTGAGGCGTTTCAAGTGGCTACGGAAAGCTAACGAGTTCAGCTACGTACAGAAATAAGTTGCAAACTTTCGACGTCAATAGCTATGTCAAAATCAGTTTGAACAGTCTGCGAATTACCACACATACCAAAAAAAAAAACCCCACAAAATTACAAAACCATGGAAGAAGGAAGCTTAATTCACACATCACTTACCTCAAAACAACTTAGAAACCACCTAGGATGAGGGTTGTAAGGAGAATTTGATCAACAAGGGTTTCTCCTCTTCACTCTCCTCTTTTGTTTTTCTTTACCCGTTCTTCTTTCTTTCTTTTTTTTTTTTTTTAACTTTAGCCTTAATAATATATATCAGGCCATTTAAGTGGGCTGAAACTTTGGGCCACAAAATAAATAAATAAATAAGTTTGGGCTTTCTAAAAAAAATCTAGTTGGGCTAAGATAGGGCTGGCCTTTTGGGCCATAAAAATAAATAAATAGGTTTTTGGGCTTTCTAAAAAAAATCTAGTTGGGCTAAGATATTATAAAGTATCCCTCCTCTAAAAAGTTTCATCCTCGAAACATAAACGTACCTAGAGATGAAAAGAGATTTGGATGTTGTTGACGCATGACTGACTCTGGTTCCCATGTTTCTTCTTCAATTGATCACTTCTCCATAGAACTCTCACCATAGGAATGGATTTGTTATGAAGCATTTTCTCTCGGCGATCTACAATTTGAACAGGTTGTACTTCGTATGATAAATTTTCCTTTAATACAACTGGGATATTTGAGCACGTGCGAAGGATCTGGTTCATATTTTCTAAGCATAGAGACATGGAAGACATCGTGAATCTTCGACAATTCAATGGTAGCTCAAGTCGATACGCGACACCGACCGCCAATCCTTTGCACGATCGTAAATGGGCCAATATACCTTGGACTCAACTTTCCTCGATGGCGGAATCGCAACACGCCCTTCCATGGAGAAACTTTCAGAAAAACTATATCTCCTTCATTAAACTCCAAATCGCGCCTCCTATTATCTGCGTAGCTTTTCTGTCTATCTTGCGCTGCCTTAAGTCTGTCTCGAATAAGTTGTATTTTTGCCTTCGCATCTTTGATAAGCTCTACTTCTTCGATTTGTCTCTCGCCAACCTCATCCCAAAAGAGCAGTGTTCGACACTTTCGGCCATACAGAGCTTCGTACGGGGGCATACCAATGCTTGAATGATAACTGTTATAAGCGAACTCCACCAAAGTCATGTACTTATCCCAGCTACCTCCCAAATTCAACACCACTGCACGTAGCATGTCTTCTAGTGTCTGTATAGTCCTCTCTGACTGTCCATCAGTCTGTGGATGAAACGAGGTACTGAATAGTAATTTTGTACCTAGCGCTTTCTGCAACTAGGCCAAAAACGGGAAGTGAATCTTGGATCACGATCAGATATGATTGACACTGGTACTCCGTGCAATCTCACGATCTCATCGACATATAACTTGACAAGTTTCTCTAAAGATTCGTTGGTATGCACTGGAAGGAAATGTGCCGATTTCGTCAGACGATCGACAATGACCCAAATTGAGTTATGACCCTTTTGGGTTCGAGGTAAATCAGAAACAAAATCCATTGTGACGTTTTTCCCATTTCCACTCAGGAATAGGTAGTGGTTGAAGCATACCGGCTGGTTTTTGGTGTTCCGCTTTAATCTGTTGGCATGATAAGCACTTTGATACAAATTCAGCAATGTCTTGTTTCATACCTGGCCACCAATAATGCGCCCGAAGTGTTCTGTACATTTGGTACTACCAAGATGCATAGCATAGGCTGAAGAATGGCTTCCTCAAGAATAACTCTACGAACATCAAGTTCTGATGGAACACAAACACGATTTTTAAAAGTAAGAAGTCCATCATCCCGAATTTGAAATTCTGTTTCTTTTCCTTGATTTAGCTTCGCCATCTTCTGTCATAAATGAACATCGTGTGATTGTCTTTCTCGAATTTGCTAAAACAAGGTAGGTCTAACCTCGAATTTGGCGATTAAGGCAGAATCATTAGACTTTTCACAATCGAGCAAAATGTGTAAAGATTTAAATTGCTCCAACATAGGAAGATAAAAAGATTGAATCGAAGCAAGTGAGGTAGAAGACTTTCTACTCAGAGCATCTGCAACACGTTCGCCTTGCCAGGATGATAATCGATGACTAAGTCATAGTCACTAATCAACTCCATCCATCGCCTTTGCCTGAGGTTGAGCTCCTTTTGCGTGGTGATATACTTTAAGCTCTTGTGATCAGTGAAAACCCGACAAGTTGCACCATACAGATAGTGCCTCCAGATCTTCAATGCAAAGATGATTGCAGCCAACTCTAAATCATGTGTAGGATAATTTTCTTCGTTCTTCTTCAATTGCCTTGAAGCGTAGGCAATAACCTTTCCTTCTTGCATGAGAACGCATCCTAATCCTTGTCTCGAGGCGTCACTATATATGTAAATTCTCCAATCGCTGGGTCTGGCAAAGCAAGAATAAGAACTGAAACGAGTCGTCTTTTCAATTCTTGAAATGCTTTCTTGCATTCTTCACTCCATTCAAATTTTACCCCTTTCCGAGTCAATTTAGTCAAAGATGAAGCCAATAACGAAAAGTCTTTGACAAACCATCGATAATATCCAGCTAATCCAGAAAAACTACGAATCTCTGTCACGTTCTTTGGACGCTCCCAATCTAATATAGCTTGAATCTTCACTGGATCGACGTAGATTCCTTCTTTAGAAATGTGATGACCCAAAAAGCTTACCTCACGAAGCCAAAATTCACACTTCGAGAATTTAGCATAAAGCTGATTTTCTCTGAGAATGTTCAGAGCAATTCTTAGATGATGAGAATGCTCGTCGTCCGATTTAGAATAAATAAGAATGTCATCAATGAAGAGATGACAAACTTATCTAAGTACAGCCGATTCATAAGATCCATAAAAGCTGCAGGAGCATTTGTGAGTCCAAAAGGCATAACACAGAATTCAAAATGACCGTATCTGGTTCGAAAAGCAGACTTAGGGATATCAGATTCCCTAATCTTGAGTTGGTGATAGCCAGATCGCAAATCAATTTTTGAGAACATAGTTGCTCCTTGCAATTGATCAATCAGATCATCGATTATTAGAAGGATATTTGTTCTTGATTGTCACCTTGTTCAATTGACGATAGTCGACACATAGGCGAAGTGATCCATCTTTCTTCTTGACAAAAAGAACTGGAGCACCCCACGGAGATGTGCTAGGTCGTATGAACCCCTTCTCCAATAATTCCCCAAGTTGTGTCTGGAGTTCCTTGAGCTCAGCAGGCGACATTCGATATGGAGTAATCGATATAGGTGTGATTCCAGGAAGTACGTCAATGGAAAAATCAATCTCTCGATTTGGAGGTTGTCCTGGTAAGTCTTCGGGAAAGACATCAGGAAATTCATTCACGATCGGGATGTCATCTAGTTTAGTTTCAGAAAGAGAAGTATCGATGACAAATGCCAAGAATGCCTCACAACCCTTACGCATTAATTTATACGCAGTCAACATTGAAAAAAAGAGGGATCTCGTTTGATGTTTACCTTCAAAAACAAGTTCTGAGAATCCTGGTCTACGAAAAATAACAAGCTTCTCGTGGCAATCGAGAATTGCATGATGAGAGGAAAGCCAATCCATGCCAAGAATAACATCAAGATCAATCAAAGGCAATGGTATCAATTCAGCCTCTAAAATGACATCTTTGATCTTCAATGGACAACCAAGGAATACTGAATCACGAATTAGAAGCTCTCCAAGAGGGGTATGAACGATGATTCCTGGTGACAAATGAGAGATAGGATAATCTAAGATCGCAGTAAGATCATCCCGGATATAAGACCTTTCAGAACCTGGGTCAAATAAAGCATAGACCTGATGGTCTCCCACAAACACATGGCCTAAAGAAGTAATATTAGTTAGATTGTGATTTAAAAATTCGGAAAGATAGAATTTCTTACGAATGTTTTATTCATAATCAAGTGGCATAACAAGGCGGGGTTAGATCTAGCATGTGAAAATACTCAGATTATAAATTACTTGTCACAACCTTCGGATCTGAGCGAGCCTCTTCCTGGAAAATATGAAATACTCTAGTTTGCTTCCTTCCTTGCATAGGTGATTGAGTACTAGGGCCGCTTGAGGCATCGGGCACTCTGGTAGCTGCAGATCGAGTATCTCTGGGTGTAGAATATGTTAGTTTACCACGAAGCTGACCAAAACACTGACTGCTCGCTCCCATAAGCTGAGGACAAGAACTTCGCATATGCCCCGGCTGTCGACACTGAAAAAATACTTGAGGAGCCTTACAGGGGCCATCGTGATATTTTAAGCAATTCTGGCACTTGCGATTTTCACCAACCAATCCCAAGACATTGCTCCCGCCACTACTAAACTGCTCCCGAGGTTGAGGAAAACTAATAGATACCGAACTTGGTGCGCCACGCGAAGATCCCACACCCCTATACACCTTCGATGCATTTCCTGGAAATGCGCTCCCTTGCCTTTTCTTTTGAGATCGTTCTGCAAGCTTATGTCTCGCCTGAACTAAACTTTCTACCCTCAGGGCTTCTTCTACGAGATCGTCAAGACTCTCGTACTTGTCTTCGGACTTGATGCGATCTCGAATATTTAAATTAAGACCATCTTCAAATCTCTTGCATAAGTGTCTCGTCGTATATGACTCAGGAGCGAATTCTCACAATTCAAAAAATTTGCTTTTGTACTCCACAACCGACATAATGCCTTGAAAAAGGTTGAAGAACTCCTTTCTCTTCTGATCCTTGATGTACTGAGAGAAGTATTGATCTTTGAATCGTTCCACGTAGATAGCCCACGTAATAGTAACCGAAGATGTCTCTTTAAATTCTGCCACCATCGTCGTGCATCTGGGCCTAACAGCTTGGTCGCAATGACCACACGATAACATTCTTCAATCATCAAGGTGTCAAAGGTCTCTGTAATCTTCTTTAACCATGCCCCCACTTTAGAAGCATCTCTTGCACCGTCAAATTTCGAAGTCCCCTGTTTTCAACTGCTTTCACCAAATCAGGTATAAAATGTGCACCTCTAGAAGTAGAACCTCCTAAAGCCATTTCTGGAGTAAAAACTGGTACATTAGTTGTAGGTCGGATCGGTTCATTAGCACGAAGAACCTCTTTAGTGACAGTCGTAGTCGTATGAGCCTTTGTAGGTGGTGGAACACCATGTATTCGAATGTGATCATAATACAATTGGTACTGCTCTGGTGTCATGTGCTCAACCCGCAACTGGGCCCGTGGTTGCTCTACCTGGGAAACTGGCACCCTATGATCAGAATTGATAGGGTCCATAACTGTCGGAGGAACGGCATGATCAGAAGAAACATGTCCTCGAGGTCCACGAGGAACAAAAGAGAGTAGAGGACTCGGAGGATCACGAGGAGCGTGCCCTCGACCTCGACCTTTACAACGAACTGGAGGTGCCATAATGATTGAAAGGAAGAAATGAAAGAAAATGCAAGGTCAACATCAAGGCAATACGATACCTTAGGATGACATAGAAACAAAGTTGGACCCATTGGCTCGACTCAAAAAGAATGAGAATTATAAAACCAGGCTCTGATACCAAGAAAGTTGTCACATCACAGAACGCTACAATCGCCACGTTAACCATAAATTTCGCGGAATGGGTGCACTCCACTCCACAAAGTTTATAGAAAACGTAAGGCTTGCTATCAAGTACCTGTAGAACTGAACAGCTAATAACAATGGGTACAACCCGAACATCATCTCATAAAGTATCAACAAGGATTTACAAAGGTACAAAATACAACGATGTGACTTAGTTTAAAGAAAATATACATGAACGATATAACATCGCGAAGGTACAAAAAGAACATCAGGGGGTCACCAAATATAAACTATACAATCTCGCCAATGAATCCGTCAATTTACATAAATGAGAAAGTACCCAAAACACTGATTGGATGACGAACAAACGATAGGCAAACCTCCAATCAAAACGATATCAACAGCCTGAAAAGGAAAGAATGATGGGGGTGAGCAAAACCACTAGCTCAGTGAGGCGATAAGCCGGTCACCCCGACCCTTATACGAAGCATGTATTCCCACTCGCGGTTCATAACATAAAATCCAACATTTCATCCCACAATAACTATTTCTCACTCAGTATACATATTAATGAAAATAAAAACCTTAGTGCACATTTACGAATAACACAATTAGTTCGAACAACATGTTATCACATAAAAGACGCGTGGGTAGTCAATATCCTCCTCGAACTGAGCTCTCCGTCAAGAGATAGTCCAAGCCCATCACCGTTACTCTATATAAAATGCACATTAATATTCTTTCTCAACACGCCAAGTGCTAAAGTTCACAATTCAATATCGACGTGAATACTTGAAATGATCAAACATATAAACATATATGACATGCATGTCCCACACCGGTGACGTTGACTGAGCCTATAATAGACTGATCCATCTAACGATCACCCTCCAGAGTATCAGTATTTGGCAAATGGAAAGGTGCCCCATTAGATCTAAATCACCCGAGTTTGCCAAGCAACGGGCAACTTGGTTGTCACTCTAACTCACCCGAACCGCGACAATTCGGGCTACTTAATTATTGTCGCTCCAACTCACCCGAACCGTGACCAATTCGGGCTACTTAACCTTGGTACCAGGCATACATATGCATATGCATTATAAGATGAATAATGACTCAAGTTAGAGTCTTAATTGGCACACAAGAATAACCAAAATCAATTCTCAAATAAATCACAATAAATGCTATCAGATATCGAGCCGGCAAGGCTCTTCAACATAAGTTAAAATCAATAATACTCATAAAATGGCTAACAGGACTCTAACCAGAGCAATCGAGCCAATCAGGCTCTTTACCACATAACACAATACCAAATAATTTTCTTATCAATTAACTAAAACTAAAATAAATGCACATTTATCGAGGGTCCACACTTCCCACAAGAGAAGGCGTTCCCGAATTATCAACTCACAAGAAAGTGATTAACTCTCTCCGGAATCTGAAGTCGGTCCCTTGCCCTTCGTCGATGGTTCTTTACCTAGAAAGGAGATGAGCAATTAAAGACAAATCAAATATAACTAACTATTAGCGTAACATCCCTTTCATTGCTAAAAACAAATCCTAATCAAGTTCGAATGAGTCGATATTAAATAAAAATGGCATGTAACTCCTTAACATCAGTTCCCAATCCCACATAACCCGTTTCAATACATTAACTAAACGAAACGATAGAAAATAAGTTTGAATTCGACATAAAAATTCTGAAATTTTCCAGCTAGCGGCAGTTTACGAGAAAAATCATAACTAATTGTAGAATAATCGGATTGAGGCGTTTCAAGTGGCTACGGAAAGCTAACAAGTTCAGCTACGTACGGAAATTAAGTTTGCAAACTTTCGAGGGCAATAGCTATGTCAAAATCAGTTCGAACAGTCTGCGAATTACCCACATATCAAAAAGAAAAACCCCACAAAATTACAAAACGATGGAAGAAGGAAGCTTAATTCACACACCACTTACCTCAAAACAACTTAGAAACCACCTAGGATGAGGGTTGTAAGGGAGAATTTGATCAACAAGGGTTTCTCCTCTTCACTCTCTTCTTTCCCCTCTTTTGTTTTTCTTCTCCCGTTCTTCTCTCTTTTTTTTTTTAAACTTTAGCCTTAATAATTATATATCAGGCCATTTAAGTGGGCTGAAACTTTGGGCCACAAAATAAATAAATAAATAAGTTTGGGCTTTCTAAAAAAAATCTAGTTAGGCTAAGATAGGGCTGGCCTTTTGGGCCATAAAAATAAATAAATAGGTTTTGGGCTTTCTAAAAAAAAATCTAGTACGGCTAAAATATTATAAAGTATCCCCTCCTCTAAAAAGTTTCGTCCTCGAAACATAAACGTACCTAGAGATGAAAAAAGATTTGGATGTTGTTGACGCATGACTGACTCTAGTTCCCATGTTTCTTCTTCAATTTGATCACTTCTCCATAGAACTCTCACCATAGGAATGGATTTGTTACGAAACATTTTCTCTCGGCGATCTACAATTTGAACAGGTTGTACTTCGTACGATAGATTTTCCTTTAATACAACTGGGGGATATTTGAGCATGTGCGAAAGATCTGGTTCATATTTTCTAAGCATAGGGACATGGAAGACATCGTGAATCTTCGACAATTCCGATGGTCGCTCAAGTCGATACGCGACACGACCAATCCTTTACACGATCGTAAACGGGCCAATATACCTTGGACTCAACTTTCCTCGACGGTGGAATCGCAACACGCCCTTCCATGGAGAAACTTTTAGAAAAACTTTATCTCCTTCATTAAACTCCAAATCGCACCTCCTATTATCTGCGTAACTTTTCTGTCGATCTTGTGCTGCCTTAAGTCTGTCTCGAATAAGTTGTATTTTTGCCTTCGCATCTTCGATAAGCTCTACTTGTTTGATTTGTCTCTCACCAACCTCATCCCAAAAGAGCAGTGTTCGACACTTTTGGCCATACAGAGCTTCGTACGGGGGCATTCCAATGCATGAATGATAACTGTTGTTATAAGCGAACTCCACCAAAGTCACGTACTTATCCCAGCTACCTCCCAAATTCAACACCACTGCACGTAGCATGTCTTCTAGTGTCTGTATAGTTCTCTCTGACTGTCCATCAGTCTGTGGATGAAATGAGGTACTGAATAGTAATTTTGTACCTAGCGCTTTCTGCAGACTAGGCCAAAAACGGGAAGTGAATCTTGGATCACGATCAGATATGATTGACACTGGTACTCCGTGCAATCTCACAATCTCATCGACATATAACTTGGCAAGTTTCTCTAAAGATTTGTTGGTATGCACTGGAAGGAAATGTGCCGATTTCGTCAGACGATCGACAATGACCCAAATTGAGTCATGACCCTTTTGGGTTCGAGGTAAACCAGAAACGAAATCCATTGTGACGTTTTCCCATTTCCACTCAGGAATAGGTAGTGGTTGAAGCATGCCGGCTGGTTTTTGGTGTTCCGCTTTAATCTGTTGGCATGATAAGCACTTTGATATAAATTCAGCAATGTCTCATTTCATACCTGGCCACCAATAATGCTCCCGAAGTGTTCTGTACATTTTGGTACTACCAGGATGCATAGCATAGGCTAAAGAATGGGCTTCCTCAAGAATAGCTCTATGAACATCAAGTTCTGATGGAACACAAACACGATTTTTAAAAGTAAGAAGTCCATCATCCCGAATTTGAAATTCTGTTTCTTTTCTTTGATTTAGCTTCACCATCTTCTGTCGTAAATGAACATCGTGTGATTGTCTTTCTCGAATTTGCTCAAACAAGGTAGGTCTAACCTCAAATTTGGCGATTAAGGCAGAATCATTAGACTTTTCACAATCAAGCGAAATGTGTAAAGATTTAAATTGCTCCAACATAGGAAGATAAAAAGATTGAATCGAAGCAAGAGAGGTAGAAGACTTTCTACTCAGAGCATCTGCAACAACGTTCACCTTGCCAGGATGATAATCGATGACTAAGTCATAGTCACTAATCAACTCCATCCATCGCCTTTGCCTGAGGTTGAGCTCCTTTTGCGTGGTGATATACTTTAAGCTCTTGTGATCAGTGAAAACCCGACAAGTTGCACCATACAGATAGTGCCTCTAGATCTTCAATGCAAAGACGATTGCAGCCAACTCTAAATCATGTGTAGGATAATTTTCTTCGTTCTTCTTCAATTGCCTTGAAGCGTAGGCAATAACCTTTCCTTCTTGCATGAGAACGCATCATAATCCTTGTCTCGAGGTGTCGCTATAAATGGTAAATTCTCCAATCGATGGGTCTGGCAAAGCAAGAATAGGAGCTGAAACGAGTCGTCTTTTCAATTCTTGAAATGCTTTCTCGCATTCTTCACTCCATTCAAATTTTACCCCTTTCCGAGTCAATTTAGTCAAAGATGAAGCCAATAATGAAAAGTCTTTGACAAACCGTCGATAATATCCAGCTAATCCCAGAAAACTACGAATCTCTATCACGTTCTTTGGACGCTCCCAATCTAGTATAGCTTGAATCTTCACTGGATCGACGTAGATTCCTTCTTTAGAAATGTGATGACCCAAAAAGCTTACCTCACGAAGCCAAAATTCACACTTCAAGAATTTAGCATAAAGCTGATTTTCTCTGAGAATGTTCAGAGCAATTCTTAGATGATGAGAATGCTAGTCGTCCGATTTAGAATAAATAAGAATGTCATCAATGAAGATGATGACAAACTTATCTAAGTACGGCCGAAAGACCCGATTCATAAGATCCATAAAAGCTACAGGAGCATTTGTGAGTCCAAAAGGCATAACACAGAATTCAAAATGACCGTATCTGGTTCGAAAAACAAACTTAGGGATATCAGATTCCCTAATCTTGAGTTGGTGATAGCCAGATCGCAAATCAATTTTTGAGAACACAGTTGCTCCTTGCAATTGATCAAATAGATCATCGATTCTTGGAAGAGGATATTTGTTCTTGATTGTCACCTTGTTCAATTGACGGTAGTCGACACATAGGCGAAGTGATCCATCTTTCTTCTTAACAAAAAGAACTGGAGCACCCCACGGAGATGTGCTGGTCGTATGAACCCCTTCTCCAATAATTCCCCAAGTTGTGTCTGGAGTTCCTTGAGCTCAGCAGGCAACATTCGATATGGAGTAATCGATATAGGTGTGATTCCAGGAAGTACGTCAATGGAAAAATCAATCTCTCGATTTGGAGGTTGTCCTGGTAAGTCTTCGGGAAAGACATCAGGAAATTCATTCACGATCGGGATGTCATCTAGTTTAGTTTCAGAAAGAGAAGTATCAATGACAAATGCCAAGAATGCCTCACAACCCTTACGCATTAATTTATGCGCAGTCAACATTGAAATAAAAGAGAGGGATCTCGTTTGAAGTTTACCTTAAAAACAAGTTCTGAGAATCCTGGTCTACGAAAAATAACAAGCTTCTCGTGGCAATCGAGAATTGCATGATGAGAAGAAAGCCAATCCATGCCAAGAATAACATCAAGATCAATCAAAGGCAATGGTATCAATTCAGCCTCTAAAATGACATCTTTGATCTTCAATGGACAACCAAGGAATACCGAATCACGAATTAGATGCTCTCCAAGAGGGGTATGAACGATGATTCCAGGTGACAAATGAGAGATAGGATAATCTAAGATCGCAGTAAGATCATCCCGGATATAAGACCTATCAGAACCTGGGTCAAATAAAGCGTAGACCTGATGGTCTCCCACAAACACATGGCCTAAAGAAGTAATATTAGTTGAGATTGTGATTTAAAAATTCGGAAAGATAGAATTTCTTACAAATGTTTTATTCGTAATCAAGTGGCATAACAAGGAGGGGTTAGATCTAGCATGTGAAAATACTCAGATTATAAATTACTTGTCACAACCTTCGGATCTGAGCGAGCCTCTTCCTGGGAAATATGAAATACTCTAGTTTGCTTCCTTCCTTGCATAGGTGATTGAGTACTAGAGCCGCTTGAGGCATCGGGCACTCTGGAAGCTGTAGATCGAGTATCTCTGGGTGCAGAATATGTTAGTTTACCACGAAGCTGACCAGAACACTGACTGCTCACTCCCATAAGCTGAGGACAAGAACTTCGCATATGCCCCGGCTGTCGACACTGAAAACATACTTAAAGAGCCTTACAGGGGCCATCGTGATATTTTAAGCAATTTTGGCACTTGCGATTTTCACCAACCGATCCCGAGACATTGCTCCCACCTCTACTAAACTGCTCCCAAGGTTGAGGAAAACTAATAGATACCGAACTTGGTGCGCCACACGAAGATCCCACACCCCTGTACACCTTCGATGCATTTCCTGGAAATGCGCTCCCTTGCCTTTTCTTTTGAGATTGTTCTACAAGCTTATGTCTCTCCTGAACTAAACTTTCTACCCTCATGGCTTCTTCAATGAGATCTTCAAGACTCTAGTACTTGTCTCCGGACTTGATGCGATCTCGAATATTTAAATTAAGACCATCTTCAAATCTCTTGCATAAGTCTCTCATCGTATATGACTCAGGAGCAAATTCTCGCAATTCCAAAAATTTGATTTCGTACTCCACAACCGACATAATGCCTTAAAAGAGGTTGAAGAACTCCTTTCTCTTCTGATCCTTGATGTACTGAGAGAAGTTTCGATCTTTGAATCGTTCCACAAAGATAGCCCACGTAATAGTAATCGAAGATGTCTCTTTTAAATTCTGCCACCATCGTCGTGCATCTGGGCCTAACAGCTTGGTCGCAATGACCACATGATAACATTCTTCAATCATCAAGGTGTCAAAGGTCTCTGTAATCTCCTTTAACCATGCCCCCACTTTAGAAGCATCTCTTGCACCGTCAAATTTCGAAGTCCTCATGTTTTCAACTGCTTTCACCAAATCAGGTATAAAAAGTGCACCTCTAGAAGTAGAACCTCCTAAAGCCATTTCTGGAGTAAAAACTGGTACATTAGTTGTAGGTCGGATCGGTTCATTAGCACGAAGAACCTCTTCAGTGACAGTCGTAGTCGTATGAACCGTTGTAGGTGGTGGAACACCATGTATTCGAATGTGATCATAATACAATTGGTACTGCTCCGGTGTCATCATGTGCTCAACTAGCAACTGGGCCCGTGGTTGCTCTACCTGGGAAACCGGCACCCTATGATCAGAATTGATAGGGTCCATAACCGTCAGAGGAACAGCATGATAAGAAAAAACAAGTCCTTGAGGTCCATTAGGAACAGAAGAGAGTAGAGGACTCGGAGGATCACGAGGAGCGTGTCCTCGACCTCGACGACGAACTGGAGGTACCATAATGACTGAAAGGAAGAAAGGAAAAAAATGCAAGGTCAACATCAAGGCAATACGATACCTTAGGATGACATAGAAACAAAGTTGGACCCATTGGCTCGACTCAAAAAGAATGAGAATCATAAAACCAGGCTCTGATACCAAGAAAGTTATCACGCCCCGACCCCAGACAGAACGCGACAACCGCCACGTTAACCATAAATTTCGCGGAATTGGTGCACTCCACTCCACAAAGTTTATAGAAAACGTAAGGCTTGCTATCAAGTACCTGTAGAACTGAACAACTGATAACAACGGGTACAACCCGAGGACATCATCTCATAAAGTATCAACAAGGATTTACAAAGGTACAAAATACAACGATGTAACTTAGTTTAAATAAAATATACATGAACGATATAACATCGCGAAGGTACAAAAAGAACATCAAGGGGGTCACCAAATATAAACTACACAATCTCGCCAATGAATCCGTCAATTTACATAAAAGATAAAGTACCAAAACACTGATTGGATGACGAACAAACGATAGGCAAACCTCCAACCAAAATGATATCAACAGCCTGAAAAGGAGAGAAT
Source organism: Pogostemon cablin (assembly GCA_023678885.1). Taxonomy (NCBI): domain Eukaryota; kingdom Viridiplantae; phylum Streptophyta; class Magnoliopsida; order Lamiales; family Lamiaceae; genus Pogostemon; species Pogostemon cablin. The sequence continues at coordinate 10,717,146 of CM042999.1, read as the reverse complement.
GATGGGGGTGAGCAAAACCACTAGCTCAGTGAGGTGATAAGCCGGTCACCCCGACCCTTATACGAAGCATGTATTCATTCACAAAATAAAATCCAACATTTCGTCCCACAATAACTATTTCTCACTCAGTATACATATTAATGAAAATAAAAACCTTAGTGCACATTTACGAATAACACAATTAGTTAAAACAACATGTTATCACATAAAAGACGCGTGGGTAGTCAATATCCTCCTCGAACTGAGCTCTCCGTCGAGAGACAGTCCAAGCCCGTCACCGTTACTCTAGATAAAATGCACATTAATATTCTTTCTCAACACGCCAAGTGCTAAAGTTCACAATTCAATATCGACGTGAATACTTGAAATGATCAAACATATAAACATATATGACATGCATGTCCCACACCGGTGACGTTGACTGAGCCTATAATAGACTGATCCATCTAACGATCACCCTCCAGAGTATCAGTATTTGGCAAATGGACAGGTGCCCCGTTAGATCTAAATCACCCGGGTTTGCCAAGCAACGGGCAACTTGGTTGTCACTCTAACTCACCCGAACCTCGACAATTTGGGCTACTTAATCATTGTCGCTCCAACTCACCCGAACCATGACCAATTCGGGCTACTTAACCTTGGTACCAGGCATACATATGCATATGCATCATAAGATGAATAACGACTCAAGTTAGAGTCATAATTGGAACACAAGAATAACCAAAAATCAATTCTCAAATAATTCACAATAAATGCTATCAGATATCGAGCCGACAAGGCTCTTCAACATAAGTTAAAATCAATAATACTCATAAAATGGCTAACAGGACTCTAACCAGAGCAATCGAGCCAATCAGGCTCTTTACCACATAACACAATACCAAATAATTTTCTTATCAATTAACTAAAACTAAAATAAAAGCACATTTATCGAGGGTCCACACTTCCCACAAGAGAAGGCGTTCCCGAATTATCAACTCACAAGGAAGTGATTAACTCTCTCCGAAATCTGAAGTCGGTCCCTTGCCCTTCGTCGATGGTTCTTTACCTAGAAAGGTGATGAGCAATTAAAGACAAATCAAATATAACTAACTATTAGCGGTAACATCCCTTTCATTGCTAAAAACAAATCCTAATCGAGTTCGACGAGTCGATATTAAATAAAAATGGCATGTAACTCCTTAACATCAGTTCCCAATCCCACATAACCCATTTCAATACATTAACTAAATGAAACGATAGAAAATAAGTTTGAATTTGACATAAAATTCTGAAATTTTCCAGCTAGCGGCAGTTTACGAGAAAAATCATAACTAATTGTAGAATAATCGGATTGAGGCGTTTCAAGTGGCTACGGAAAGCTAACAAGTTTAGCTACGTACAGAAATTATGTTTGCAAACTTTAGAGGGCAATAGCTATGTCAAAATCAGTTCGAACAGTCTGCGAATTACCCACATACCAAAAAGAGAAACCCCACAAAATTACAAAACCATGGAAGAAGGAAGCTTAATTCACACACCACTTACCTCAAAACAACTTAGAAACCACCTAGGATGAGGGTTGTAAGGGAGAATTTGATCAACAAGGGTTTCTCCTCTTCACTCTCTTCTTTCCCCTCTTTTTGTTTTTCTTCTCCCGTTCTTCTCTCTCTTTTTTTTTTTTTTACTTTAGCCTTAATAATTATATATCAGGCCATTTAAGTGGGCTGAAACTTTGGGCCACAAAATAAATAAATAAATAAGTTTGGGCTTTCTAAAAAAAATCTAGTTAGGCTAAGATAGGGCTGGCCTTTTGGGCCATAAAAATAAATAAATAGGTTTTGGGCTTTCTAAAAAAAATCTAGTTGGGCTAAGATAGGGCTGGCCTTTTGGGCCATAAAAATAAATAAATAGGTTTTGGGCTTTCTAAAAAAAAAATCTCGTTGGGCTAAGATATTATAATAATGATGAAAATGAGCATCATGATGTAGGGAATGAGTATCACGATGTAGATAAAGAGCATCATTATAAAGGAAATATAAATAATGATAAAGAAATGAGTATCATGATTAATAAAACATGCATCTTAATGAAGGAAATGAGCACCATGATGAAGGAACTATGCATTATGATGTTGGAAATGAGTATCATGATGAAGGAATTATGCATCATGATGTACAAAATGAGCATCATGATGTAGGAAATTAACATTACGATGATGGAAACATGCATCATGATGAAGGAAATGAGCATAATAGTGTAGGAAATGAGCATCATTATGATGGGAATACGCATCAAGATAAAGGAAATGAGCATCGATGAAGGAAATGACCATAATGATGTAGGAAATTATCATCATGATGAAGGAAATATGCTTCATGATGAAGGAAATGAGCATCATGATGTAGGAAATGAGTATCATGATGAAGAAAGTATGCATAATGACGAAGGAAATGAGCATTATGGTGTGGGAAATGATCATCAAGATAATGGAAATGAGCATCATGATGATGGAAATATGCGTCATGATGTAGGAAATGAGTATTATGTTGAAGAAAATATGCATAATGATGAATGAAGTATGCATTCTGATGAAGGAATTGTACATCATGATGTAGGAAATGAGCATCATGATGAAGGAAATATGCATTATTATGAAAGAAACGTGCATCATGATGAAGGAAATGAGCATCATAATGTAGGAAATAAGTATCATGAAGAAGGAAACACGTTATATGATGAAAGAAATTAGCATCATAATGAAGGAAATGACCATAAAGATGTAGGAAATAATCATCAAGATGAAGGAAATGAGCATCATGATGAAGGAAATGTGCATCACGATGAAGGAAATGAGCATCGTGATAAAGGAAACATGCATCGTGATGAAGGAAATTAGCATCATGAAGATGAAAATATGCATCGTGATGTAGGAAATAGCATCATGATGAAGGAAATGTGCATCATGATGATGGAAATATGCATCGTGATTTTGGAAATGAGCATCATGTTGAAGGAAATGAGCATCATGATGAGGGAAATGAGCATCATGATGAAGGAAATATGCATCATGATGAATGAAATGAGTTTCACGATGTAGGAAATTAGCATTATGATGATGGAAACATGCATCACGATGAAGGGAATGTGCAAAATAATGTATGAAATGAGCATCATTATGATGGAACCGTATCATGGGGAAGGAAATGAGCATCATGATGAAGGAAATGACCATAATGATGTAGGAAATTAACATCATGATGTATTAAATATATATCATGATGAAGGAAATGAGAATCATAAGGTAGGAAATGCGTATTATGATGAAGAAAATATGCAATATAATGAAAGAAATGAGAATCATGATGAGGGAAATGATCATCATGATGATGGAAATGAGCAACATGATCGTGGAAATATGCATCATGATGTAGGAAATAAGCATCATGATGAAGAAAATATGCATCATGAGAAATGAAGTAAGCATTATGATGTAGGAAATCTGCATTATGATGTATAAAACATGCTTCATTATGTAGTAAATGAGCATCATGATGAAGGAAATATGCAATATGATGAAAGAAACATGCATCATGGTGAAGGAAATTAGCATCATAATGTAGGAAAAAAGCATCATGATGAAGGAAATACGCATAATGATAAAGGAAATGATCATCAAGATGAATGAAATAAGCATCATGATAAAGGAAATATGCATCATGACGAAGCAATGAGCATCGTGATAAAGGAAATATGCATCATGATGAAAGAAATGAATGTCATGGTGAAGGAAATAATCATCATGATGATGTAAATATGTATCGTGATGGAGGAAATGAGCATCATGATGAAGGGATTTGCATAATGATAAAGGAAATGAGCATTATGACGTAGGAAATGAGTATCATGATGAAGGAAACAATCATCATGATGCTGGAAATGAGCACCATGATGAAGGAAATAAGCATCTTGATGAAGGATTTATGCATAATGATGATGGAAATAAGCATCATGATGTAGGAAATGAGCATCATGATTAAGGAAATGAGCATCATGATATAAGACATGAGCATCATCATGAAGGAAATATGCATCATGATGTAGGAAATGAGCATCATGACGAAGGAAATATATACCATGATGAACGAAATGAGCATCATGATGAAGGAAATTAACATTATGTTGATGGAAACATGCATCATGATGAAGGACATGAGCATAATAATGTAAGAAATGAGCATTATAATGATGGAACAACGCATCATGATGAAGGAAATAAGCATCATGATGAAGGAAATGAACATAATGATGTAGGAAATATGCATCATGATGAAGGAAATGAGCATAATGATGTAGAAATGTGTATCATGATGAAGGAAATGAGCATCATGATGAGGGAAATGATCATCAAGATGACGAAAATAAGTAACATGATGATGGAAATATGCATCATGATGTAGGTAATAAGCAACATGATAAGGGAAATATGCATAATAAGGAATGAACTAAGCATCATGATGAAGGAAATACGCATTATGATGAATGAAACATGCAATATGATGAAGGAAATGAGCATCATAATGTAGGAAAAAAGCATTATGATGAAGGAAGTACGCATAATGATGTAGTAAATGAGCATCATAATGAAGGAAATGACCATAATGATGTGGGAAATGATCATCAAGATGAAGGAAATAAGCATCATGATGAAGGAAATATGCATAATGACAAAGGAATGAGCATCGTGTTAAAGGAAATATGCATCATGATGAAGGAAATGAGCATCATGATGAAGGTAACGAGCATCATGATGATGGAAATACGCATCGTGATGTAGGAAATGAGCATCATGATGAAGGAAAACATGCATCATGATGTAGGAAATGAGCATCATGATGAAGGAAATATGCATTATGATGAAAGAAACGTGCATCATGATGAAGGAAATGAGCATCATAATATAGGAAGTAAGTATCATGATGAAGGAAATACCTAATATGATGAAAGAAATTAGCATCGTAATGAAGGAAATGACCATAATGATGTAGGAAATGATAATCAAGATGAATGAATTTAGCATCATGATGAAGGAAATGTGCATCACAACAAAGCAAATGAGCATCGTGTTAAAGGAAAATGCATCATGATGAAGGAAATGAGCATCATGAATATGGAAATATGCATCGTGATGTAGGAAATAGCATCATGATGAAGGAAATGAGCATCATGATGATGGAAATATGCATCATGATGTAGGAAATGAGCATCATGATGAAGGAAAATATGCATCATGATGAAGGAAATGAGCATCATGTTGTATGAAATGAGCATCATGATGACGTAAATATGCATTATGATGAATGAAATGAGTTTCACGAAGTAGGAAATGAGCATCACAAAGAAGGAAACATGCATCATGATGTAGGAAATGAGCTTCGTGATGAAGGAAATATGCATCATGATGAATTAAATGAGCATTGAGATGAGAGAAATGACCATAATGACGTCGGAATCAATCATCATGATGAAGGAAATGAGCATCATGATGTAGGAAATGAGTACCATGATAAAGGAAATATGCATAATAATGCACGAAATGAGCATCATGATGAAGTATTTGTGCATCATGATGATGGAAATGAGCATCGTTATAAAGAAAATTAGTATCATTATGAAGGAACTGATCATCATGATAATGGAAATAAGCATAGTAAATAAGAAAAATATGCAGCATGATATAGGAAATGAGCATCATGATGAAGGAAATGAGCATCATGATAAAAGAAATGAGAATCTTGATAAAGGAAATATTTTCATGATGTAGGAAATGAGAATCATGATAAGGGAAATATCCATCATGATGAATGAAATGAGCATCATGATGTAGGATATTAGCATTATGATGATGGAAACATGCATCATGATGAAGGAAATGAGCATAATAATGTATGAAATGAGCATCATTATGTTGGAACTACGTATCATGGTGAAGGAAATGAGCTTCATTATGAAGGAAATGACCATAATGATGTAGGAAATTAATATCATGATATAGAAAATATGCATCATGAAGAAGGAAATGAGCATCATAAGGTAGGAAATGAGTATCATGATGAAGAAAATATGCAATATAATGAAAGAAATGAGCATCATGATGAGGGAAATGATCATCATGATTATGGAAATGAGCAACATGATCATGAAAATATGCATCATGATGTAGGAAATGAGCATCATGACGAAGGAAATTTGCATCATGAGAAATGAAATAAGCAATATAATGTGGGAAATGTGCATCATGATGTAGAAATCATGCATCATTATATTGGAAATGAGCATCATGATGAAGGAAATATGCAATATGATGAAAGAAACATGCATCATGATGAAGGAAATGAGCATCATAATGTAGGAAAATAGCATTATGATGAAAGAAATACACATAATGATGAAGGAAATGAGCATCATAATGAAGAAAATGACCATAATGATGTAGGAGATGATCATCAGGATGAAGGAAATAAGCATCATGATAAAAGAAATATGCATCATGACGAAAGAATGAACATCGTGGTAAAGGAAATATACATCATGATGAAAGAAAGAGCGTCGTGATCAAGGAAATGAGCATCACGATGATGGAAATATGTATCGTGATTTAGTAAAAGAACATCATGATGAAGGGAAATATGCATCATGATAAAGGAAATTAGCATCATGACGTAGGAAATGAGTATCATGATGAAGTAAACAAGCATCATGATGATAGAAATGAGCATCATGATGAAGGAAATATGCATTATGATGAAAGAAACGTGCATCATGATGAAGGAAATGAGCATCATAATATAGGAAGTAAGTATCATGATGATGGAAATACATAATACGATGAAAGAAATTAGCATCATAATGAAGGAAATGACCGTAATGATGTAGGAAATGATCATCAAGATGAACGAAATGAGCATCATGATGATGGAAATGTGCATCATGATGAAAGAAATGAGCATCGTGATAAAGGAAATATGCATAATGACGAAGGAAATGAGCATCATGAATATGGAAATATGCATCGTTATGTAGGAAATAGCATCATGATGAAGGAAATGGGCATTATGATGACGGATATATGCATCGTGATGTAGGAAATGAGCATCATGATGAAGGAAAATATGCATCCTGATGAAGGAAATGAGCATATTGATGTAGGAAATGAGCATCATTATGAAGGAAATATGCATCATGATGAAGGAAATGAGTTTCACGGTGTAGGAAATGTGCATCACAAAGAAGGAAACATGTATCATGATGTAGGTAATGAGCATCATGATGAAGGAAATACACATCATTTTGAATTAAATGAGCAACGAGATGAAGGAAATGACCATATTTACGTCGGAATCAATCATCTTGATGAAGAAAATGAGCATCATGATGTAGGAAAAGAGTATCATGATAAAGGAAATACGCATAATAATGAATGAAATGAGCATCATGATGAAGGAACTGATCATCATGATGATGGAAATAAGCATAATGAATAAGAAATTATGCAGCATGATATAGGAAATGAGCGTCATGATGAAGGAAATGAGCATCATGATAAAAGATTGAGAATCTTGATAAAGGAAATATTTTTCATGATGTAGGAAATAAGCATCATGATAAGGGAAATATCCATTATGATGAACGAAATGAGCATCATGATGTAGGAAATTAGCATTATGATGATTGAAATATGCATCATGATGAAGAAAATGAGTATAATATTGTACGAAATGAGCATCATTATGATGGAACTATGCATTATGGTGAAATAAATGAGCATCACGATGAAGGAAATGACCATAATGATGTCGGAAATTAATATCATGATGTAGGAAATATGCGTCATGATGAAGAAATGAGCATCATAAGGTAGGAAATGCGTATCATAATGAAGAAAATATGCAATATAATGAAAGAAATGAGCATCATGATGATGGAAATAAGATCATGATCATGGAAATAAGCATCATGATGTAGGAAACGAGCATCATGATGAATGAAATATACATCATGAGAAATAAAGTAAGCATTATGATGTAGGAAATGTGCATCATGATGTAGAAATCATACATTATTATGTAGGAAATGAGCTTCATGATGATGGAAATATGCATAATGATGAATGAAATGAGCATCATGACTAAGGAAATGACTATAATGACTTAGGAAATGATAATCATAATGAAGGAAATATACATCATGATGAAGGATATGAGTATCTTGATAAAGGAAATATGAATCATGATGAAGGAAATATGCATCATGATGAAGGAAATAAGCATCATCATGTAAGAAATGAGAGTCATGATTAAGGAAATATGCATCATGATGAATGGAATGAACATCATGATGAAGGAAATGACCATAATGACGTCGGAATTAATCATCATGATGAAGGAAATGAGCATCATGATGTATGAAATACGCATATTGACGAACGAAATGAGCATCATGATGAAGGATTCATCCATCATGATGTTGAAAATGAGCATCATTATGAAGAAATTTGCATCATGAAGATGGAAATGAGCTTAATTATGAAGGAAATATGCATCATGAGGTAGAAAATGAGCATCATGATGTAGAAAATGAACATAATTATGAATGAAATGAACATTATTATGTAGGAAATGAGTATCATGATGAAGGAAATACGCATCATGATGAAGTATATTAGCATCATGATGAAGAAGACATACATCATGATGAAGGAAATGATCATAATGACGTAGGAAATGAGCATCACGATGAAGGAAATGATCAGCATGATTAAGGAAATATGTATAATTTTGTAGGAAATGATCATCATGATGACTGAAATATGCATTAAGATAAATGAAATTAGCATCATGATTAAGAAATGACCATAATGACGTAGGAAATGATCATCTTGATGAAGGAAATATATATCATGATGAAGGAAATGAGCATTATGATGAAGAAAATGAGCATCATGATAAAGGAAATATGAATCATGATGAAGAAATGAGCATCATGATGTAGGAATTGGGCATCATGATGAAGGAAATACGCATTGTGATGAAAGAAATATGCATCATGATGAAGAAAATGTGCATCATAGTTTAGGAAATAAGCATCATGATGAAGGAAATACGGATAATGATGGAGGAAATTAGCATTATAGTGAAGGAAATGACCATAATGATGAAGGAAATGGTCATCAAGATAAAAGAAATGAGCATCATGATGAAGGAAATGAGCATCATGAAGATGGAAATAGGAATCGTGATGTAAGAAATGAGCATCATGATGAAGGAAATGAGCATCATTATGATAGAAATAATCATTGTGACGTAGGAAATGTGCATCATGATGAAGGAAATATACATCATGAGAAATAAAGTAAGCATTATGATGTAGGAAATGTGCATCATTATGTAGAAATCATACATCATTATGTAGGAAATGAGCTTCATGATGATGGAAATATGCAATATGATGAAAGAGATACAGATCATGATGAAGGAAATGAGCATTATAATGTAGGAAAAAAGCATTATGATGAAAGAAATACGCATAATGATGAAGGAAATGAGCATCATAATGAAGGAAATGACCATAATGATATAGGAAAATGATCATCAAGATGACAGAAATAAGCATCATGATAAAGGAAATTTGCATCATGACGAAGGAAATGAGCATCACGATGAAGGAAACAAGCATTATGATGAAAGAATAAGCATCATGATGAAAGAAATGAGCGTCATGATGAAGGAAATGAGCATCATGACGTAGGAAATAAGCATCACGATGAAGGAAACAGGCATCATGATGATAGAAATGAGCATTATGATGAAGGAAATAAGCTTCTTGATGAAGGATTTATGCATCATGATGATGGAAATAGGCGTCATGATGTAGGAAATGAGCGTCTTGATGTAGGAAATGAGCATCATGATGTAGGAAATGAGCATCATGATGAAGGAAATATGTATCATGACGAATGAAATGAACATCATGATGAAGGAAATGACCATAATGACGTTGGAATTAACCATCATGATGAAGGAAATGAGCGTCATGATAAAGAAAATATGCAAACAATGAACGAAATGATCATCGTAATGAAGGATTTAATATATCGTGATGATGGAAATGAGTATCATTATAAATGAAAATTTGCATAATGATGAAAGAAATGAGCATCATGATGTTGGATATGAGCATAATGATGAAAGAAATACACAGCATGATGTAGGGAATGAGCATCATGATGAAGAAAATATACATCATGATGAAGGAAATGAGCATCATGATGAAAAAAATGAGCACCATGATGAACAAAATATGCATCATGACGAATGAAATAAGCATTATCATGAAGGAAATGAGCAACATGATGAAGGAAATATGCATCATGATGAATGAAATGAGCATCGTGATGAAGGAAATGACCATAATGATGTCGAAATTAATCATCATGATGAAGGAAATGAGCATCATGATATAGGAAATGAGCATCATGATAAACGAAATATGCATATTGATGAACGAAATGAGCATCATGATGAAGGATTTATGCATCATGATGATTGAAATGAGCATCATTATGATGAAAATTTGCATCATGATGAAGGAAATGATCATCATGATGTTGGAAATAAGCATAATGATGAAGGAAATATGCAGCATATGTAGGAAATGAGTATCATTATGAAGGAAATATGAATCATTTTGAATTAAATGATATCATGATGTTGGAAATGATACACATGATTATGGAAATGAGCATCATGATGAATGAAATGAGCATCACGATTAAGAAATGACCACAATAACTTAGGAAATGATCATCTCGATGAAGGAAATGAGCATCATGATGTGGTAAATGAGCATCATGATGAAGGAAATGAGCATTATGATGAAGGATTTCTACATCATGATGAAGGAAATAAGTATCATGATGAAGGAAATGAGCAACATGATGAAGGAAATAAGCATCATGACGTAGGAAAGAGAATCATGAAAAAGGAAATATGCATCATGATGATCGAAATGAGCATCATTATGAAGAAAATGAGTATCATGATGAATGAAATGTGCATCATGATAAAGGAAATTAGTGTCATGATGAATGAAATAAGCATCATGATGAATAAAACATGCATAATGATGAAGGAAATGAGCATGATGATGTAGGAATTAAGCATCAAAATGAAGAAAATGATCATCATGTAGAAGGAAATATGAATAATGATGAATGAAATGAGCATCATGACTAAGGAAATGACTATAATGACTTAAGAAATAATAATCATGATGAAGGAAATATACATCATGATGAAGGATATGAGTATCTTAATAAAGGAAATATGAATCATGATGAAGGAAATATGCATCATGATGAAGGAAATAAGCATCATCATGTAAGAAATGAGCATCATGATTAAGGAAATATGCATCATGATGAATGAAATGAACATCATGATGAAGGAAATGACCATAATGACGTCGAAATTAATCATCGTGATGAAGGAGATGAGCATCATGATGTATGAAATACGCATATTGATGAACGAAATGAGCATCATGATGAAGGATTCATCCATCATGATGTTGAAAATGAGCATCATTATGAAGAAATTTGCATCATGAAGACGGAAATGAGCTTAATTATGAAGGAAATATGCATCACGAGGTAGAAAATGCGCATCATGATGTAGAAAATAAACATAATTATGAATGAAATGAGCTTTATTATGTACGAAATGAGTATCATGATGAAGAAAATACACATCATGATGAAGTATATTAGCATCATGATGAAGAAGACATGCATCATGATGAAGGAAATGATTATAACGACGTAGGAAATGAGCATCACGATGAAGGAAATGATCAGCATGATGAAGGAAATATGTATAATTTTGTAGGAAATAAGAATCATGATGACTGAAATATGCATTAAGATAAATGAAATTAATATCATGATTAAGAAATGACCATAATGACGTTGGAAACGATCATCTTGATGAAGGAAATATATATCATGATGAAGGAAATGAGCATTATGATGAAGAAAATGAGCATCATGATAAAGGAAATATGAATCATGATGAAGAAATTAGCATCATGATGTAGGAATTGGGCATCATGATGAAGGAAATACGCATTGTGATGAAAGAAATATGCATCATGATGAAGAAAATGACCATCATAGTTTAGGAAATAAGCATCATGATGAAGGAAATACGGATAAGGATGAAGGAAATTAGCATCATAGTGAAGGAAATGACCATAATGATGAAGGAAATGATCATCAAGATAAAAGAAATGAGCATCATGATGAAGGAAATGAGCATCATGAAGATGGAAATAGGAATCGTGATGTAAGAAATGAGCATCATGATGAAGGAAATGAGCATCATTATGATGGAAATATTCATTGTGACGTAAGAAATGTGCATCATGATGAAGGAAATATACATCATGAGAAATAAAGTAAGCATTATTATGTAGGAAATGTGCATCATGATGTAGAAATAATACATCATTATGTAGGAAATGAGCTTCATGATGATGGAAATATGCAATATGATGAAAGAGATACGGATCGTGATGAAGGAAATGAGCATTATAATGTAGGAAAAAAGCATTATGATGAAAGAAATACGCATAATGATGAAGGAAATGAGCATCATAATGAAGGAAATGACCATAATGATATAGGAAATGATCATCAAGATGAAGGAAATAAGCATCATGATAAAGGAAATTTGCATCATGACGAAGGAAATGAGCATCGTGATGAAGGAAACGAGCATTATGATGAAAGAATGAGTGTCATGATGAAAGAAATGAGCGTCATGATGAAGGAAATGAGCATCATGACATAGGAAATGAGCATCATGAAGAAGGAAACATGCATCATGATGATAGATATGAGCATCATGATGAAGGAAAAAAATAAATCACATTGAACACGCCACATATATAACAATTAATTGTCAAATAAAAATAATTAAATCAATTATATATATCAGGGATTAAGGCACAAATAATGAGTCCAGCAAATGGGCCTATTAATGCAGCCCCCAAAAAAACTTGAGAAATTAGAGCCCATCAATCCCACTAGCATAAACTAATAAAATGATCAGGCCTATTAATCCTGCCAGCCCCTATATTGTGCTCATCAGCTAGCCTAAAGTGATAACAAGGCCCAATAAGGCATCATAGCCCATTGCCTTCAAAACACACCTTGGATGAAACTCAGCCCAGCAGCCATGCGTAGCCATGAAAACAGCCCACACACTGCTGTCCTTGCGCCAGGGAACCACTGCGCAGAAGCGCCGTCAGCCCTCCTTTCGTGACCAGTTCTTCCAGCAGCACCTTCTAACCATCGACTACATCAGAGCCGACGAAGAATTTGCTGGAAACACTTCCAGTCATCATCTTGCTCGGAAGAAGAACACAGTCCCGACCGAATATGACCATTGACTCGCCATGGACATCAAGGAACTCGCCCGGAACTCACTGCTGATTCGACCAGAACCCACCACTGGGTCTACCAGAAAAAAATAGCCTACGAGCCACCTGGAACCCAGCTGTGTCTCGCCAGCCACCCGCCGCTGTATCCTGAAAGACCACCGCGAGGGCCGCCGTTCATGTTCGAAGACTCCCAGAACCCTCTGTCAATCTTCGTGGCTATAAGCGACCAATCAATGCCGCCATCACGCCATCATCCACAAGACCCTGCCGTCGCACCAGCAAGCAGTAGTGGTTTCAGGCCCACCCGGAATAAGCAGGGACTTACCTTACGATCGTGTCGATTGCCACATCATGCGCCACCGAGACTTGCTTCTATCATCGCATGGTGCAGCAATCTCATACAACTGCTTGTTATTCATCCTGCCGTGGGTTTTCAACAGTGATAGCAAACATCCACGCTGCCGTCAACATCCATCAGATGTCTGGTACCCAGCCCTTCACTAATCGCAGATGGTGTTTCATGGGAGGTCCTTTCTCCATCGTTCCACCAGACGCCAGCGTCGATATGTCTAGCCTCGTTGCTCCATGGTCGTGATGGTCATGCCCAGTCACGCCATCACCAGCCCATTGCTGTTAGCATCCCACCAGTCCATGATCGCGACCCAAAACCATTCACTCGTCGCTCAAGGTGCAATCGTGTGTGCGTGTGTGATCAGCATGTACAATCACAATAATCACACGCAATATTTATTGAAAAAGCACATAGGATAATTCACACATATACAAACCCTAATCTCATGTTTTCTCATCGACTATAACACACGATTAGCACATAAACACCCTATACTAACGTGTCACGTTTCACCAAAAACCAACGCTCTGATACCAATTGTTGGCTATTGGATCATTTGGTGAGCGTGAAAACATTAGAGGATAACGTAAACAATTAGCGGAAGCATAAATAAATGTTTACGATACCTTTCACCGGGTGTGTTGATGAAGATCTGCTGCAGAGAACTACCTCTTGATCTTCTGCTGTATGATCCAAGTCCAATCCTGATGTTGAGTGGGCAACAATCTGCAGGATTCTCTCAATCTGCTTCTCACCTTATCTCACGTCCAAAAAAGGCATAGAGTGTAGATTTCCAGAAGCTGAGATGACTTATTTATTGGGCTACAATAGGGACCAGGAGGAGAAATTGGATTGGGCCTCAATTGGATTTAATTAACAAGCTTAGCCCAAAGCTTATAATTAAATCCAATAATAATAATAATATAATCCAATAAAATATTATTACTGCACTACCCATCCAATCCAAAATTATGTTTTTGGGCTCCTTCTTATTAAGAGCCCGACAGTCTCCCCATGTTTAAGATATACAATGTCCATTAATTAATTAAGTTACTGACAACTCTATTAATTAATATCTCATCCGAGAGTAGTACCACTCAACCTTATTATCATGCCAGAATTAATTTGATCAAATGATTCTCATTTTAAATAAAATTGTTAAAACATTGTTCAATACAAAAGCAAGGCTTTTAGTATACAAATCTAACACTACCTCTGCTATTCTATATCAGTCGGCGTGGCTACCTGTGGGCAATTCTAAGCAATGGGTGTGGGCAACCCGCGACCAATCCTAAGCTATGGGCGTACGCAACCCGTGGGCAATCCTAAGCTACGGGCGTGGGCAACCCGTGGCCTATCCTAGGCAACAAGCGTGAGCAATCCTAGGCAACGGACATAGGCAGTCCTAGACATCATGCGTCAGCATTCCTAGGCAACTGGCGTGGGCAACCCATGGGCAATCCTAGGCAACGGGCGTGGACAACCCGTGGGCAATCCTAGGCAACAGGCGTGGGCAACCTGTGGGTAATCCTAGACAACGGGCGTGAGCAACCAGTAGGCAATCCTAGGCAATGGGCGTGGGCAATCCTAGGCAACGGGTGTGGGCTACCCGTTGGCAATCCTAGGTAACGGGCGTGGGCAACCCCCGGGTAATTCTATGCAACGGGCTTGGGAAACCCGAGGGCAATCCTAGGCAACGGGCATGGGCAACCCGTGGGCAATCCTAGGCAACGGGCGTGGGCAACCCGTGGGCAATCATAGGCAACGAAAACGGGCAACCTAGGCAACGTGCATGGGCAACCCATGGGCAATCGTAGGCAACGAGCGTGGGCAATCCTACGCAACAGGCGTGGGCAATCCTACGCAATGGGCATGGGCAACCTGTGGGCAATCTTAGGCAATGAGCATGTGCAATTCTAGAAAATGGGGGTGGAAAATCATAGGCAACGCGCATGGGCAACCCGTGGGAATAATCCTAGGCAACGGGCGTGGGCAACTCGTGGGCAATTCTAGGCAACGGGCATGGGTTGGTAGATATTGGAACTATTACATGACCACCAGACCGACCATCCAACCTACCATACTGAAGAACTCCTACCCGACTGATCTACATAATAACAAAGGGAGACTTTTGGAAAATAGATGTGATAAAAAGTAATCTCATTATCAAGTTTACAATGCAATCGGTCGATGATATGTGGGTCAGTAGACATTAGAACTATTAACCGACCACCAGACTAACCAACTGACCAACCCTACTATAGAACTCCTACCCGACTGATCTAGAAATAGCAAAGGGGGACCTTTGGAAAATAGACGCGATAAATAGTAATCTCATTATCAAGTTTACAGGGCGATTGATTGATAATATGTGCGTCGGTAGACATTAGAACTATTAACCGACTACCAGATCGACCAACCCTATTGTAGAACTCCTACCCGACTGATCGAGAAATAGCAAAAGGGGGACATTTGGAAAATAGACTCGATAAAAAGTAATCTTATTATCAAGTTTACAGGGAGATCGATCAATGATATGTGGGTTGGTAGACTTTAGAACTATTAACCGACCACCAGACCCACCAACCGACTAACCCTACTATGAAACTCCAACCCGACTAATCTATGAATAGCAAAGGGGGACCTTTGGAAAAATTGTAGAACTCCTACTCGACTGATCTAGAAATAGAAAAGGGGTACCTTTGAAAAATAGATGAGATAAAATATAATCTCACTATCAATTTTACAAGGCGATCGATCGATGATATGTGGGTCGGTAGACATTAGAATTATTAACCGACCACCAGACCGACCAACTGACCAAACCTGTAGTGGAACTCCTACCCGACTAATCTAGAAATAGCAAAGGGGGACTTTTGGAAAAACTATAGAACTTCTACCGACTGATCTAGAAATAGCAAAGGGGGACCTTTGAAAAATAGACGTGATAAAATGTAATCTCATTATCAACTTTAAAGGGCGATTGGTTGATAATATATGGGTCGGTAGATATTGAAATTATTTACTGACCACATGATCGACTGACCGACCGACCCTATTGTTGAACTTCTACCCGATTGATCTAGAAATAGAAAAAGGGGACCTTTAAAAAATAGACGCGTTAAAAATTAATCACATTATCAAGTATACAGGGCGATTGGATAATGCTATGTGGGTCGGTAGACGTTGGGACTATTGACCGATCACCTGACCGCCCAACAGACCGATCATACTGTGAATCTCCTACCTGACTGATCTAGAAACAGCAAAAGGGGACCTTAGGAAAATAGAGGCAAAAAAATGTAATCTCATTAACCGACCAACCCTACTGTAGAACTCCTACCTCACAGATATAGAAATAGCAAAGGGGGACCTTTGGAAAATAGACGCGATAAAAAGTAATCTCATTATAAAGTTTACAGGGTGATCGGTCGATGATGTGTGGGTCGGTAGACTTTGAAACTATTAACTAACCACCAGGCCGACCAACCCTACTGTAGAAATCTAATCCGACTAATCTAGAAACAGCAAAGGAACACCTTTTGAAAATAGATATGATAAAAAGTAATCTCATTATCAAGTTTACAAGGCGATCGGTCGATGATATGTGGGTCGGTAGATATTGAAATTATTAACCGACCACTAGATCGACCAACCGACCATCCCTATTGTAGAACTCCTACTCGACAGATTGAGAAATTACAAAAGGAGGACCTTAGGAAAATAGATGCAATAAAAAGTAATCTCATTATCAAGTTTACAGAGTAATCGGTCGATGATATGTGGGTCGGTAGACATTGGAACTATTAATCGACCACCAGACCGACCAATCGACCAACCCTACTGTAGAACTCCTACCCAACTGAACTAGAAATAGCAAAGGGAGACCTTTGTAAAACTGTAGAAATCCTACCCGACTTATCTGAAAAAAGCAAAGGGGGACCTTTTGAAAATAGGCGACATAAAATGTAATTTCATTATCAATATTATTGGGTGATCGGTCGATGATATGTGGGTCGGTAGACTTTGAAATTATTAACCGTCCACCAGACCGACTAACCGACCAACCCTACTGTTGAACTCTTACCCGACTGATCTAGAAATTGCAAAAGGGGACCTTTGGAAAATAGACGTGATAAAAATTAATCTCATTATCAAGTTCATAAGGCGATCGGTCGATGATATGTGGGTCGGTAGACATTGGAACTATTAACCGGCCACCATATTGACCAACTAACCAACCCCACTGTAGAACTCCTACCTGACTGATCTAGAAATAGAAAAGGGGAACCTTTGAAAAATAGAAGCGAAATAATATAATCTCATTATCAAGTTTACATGGCGATCAGTCGATGATATGTGGGTCGATAGATATTAAAACTATTAACCGACCACCATATAGACCAACTGACTAACCCTTTCGTAGAACTGCTACCTGACTTATCTAGAAATAGCAGAGGGCGACCTTTCAAAAATAGACGAATTAAAATTTATCTCATTATCAAGTTTACAATGCGATCGGACGCTGATATGTGGGTCGGCAGACATTGGAACTATTAACAGACCAAAAGATCAACCAACAGATAAACAATACTATAGAACTCCTACCCTACCGATCGAGAAATAGCAATGGGGACCTTTGAAAAATAGACGCGATAAAAAGTAATCTCATTATCAAGTTTATAGGGCGATCGGTCGATGATATGTGGGTAGGTAGACATTGGAACTATTAACCGACCACAAGACTACCAACTGACCAACCCTACTATGGAACAACTACCCGACTAATCTAGAAATAGCAAAGGGGGACATTTGGAAAAACTGTAGAACTCCTTCCAGACCGATCTAGCTATAGCAAAGGGGAACCTTTGAAAAATAGATGCGATAAAATGTAATCTCATTATCAAGTTTACTGGGCGATCAGTTGATGATATGTGGGTCGGTAGACATTGAAACTATTAACTGACCACCAGATAGACCAACCGACTAATTCTTTCGTAGAACTGTTACCTAACTTATCTAGAAATAGCAGAGGGCGACCTTTTGAAAATAGACGCAATTAAAATTTATCTCATTATCAACTTTACAATGCGATCGGACGATGATATGTGGGTCAGCAGATGTTGGAACTATTAACCGACCACCAGACCTACCAACTGACCAACCCTACTATAAAACTCCTACCTGACTGATCTAGAAATAGCAAAGGTGTATCTCTGGAAAATAGACATGATAAAAAGTAATCTCTTTATCAAGTTTACAAGACGATCGATCGATGATATGTGGGTCGATAGACATTGGAATTGCTAACCAACCACCAGACCGACCAACAGTTCAATCCTACTTTAGAACTCCTACCAGACTGATCTAGAAATTGCAAAGGAGGATCGACCTTTGGAAAATAAAATCAATAAAAAGTAAACTCAATATCAAGTTTATAGGATGATCGATCGTTGATATGTGTGTAAGTAGACATTGGGACTATTAACTGACAACCAGACCGACCAACCCTACTTTGGAACTCTTACCCGACCAATCTAAAAATAGCAAAGGGGGACCTTTGGAAAAACTGTAGAACTCCTACCCAAGTTATCTAGAAATAGCAAAGGGGGACCTTTGAATTATAGATGCGATAAAATGTAATCTCATTATCAAGTTTACAGAATGATTGATCGATGATATGTAGGTAGGTAGACATTGGAACTATCAACCGACCACCAGACCAACCAAACGACGAACCTTACAGTAGAGCTGCTATCGGATTAATATAAAAACAGCAGAGGGAGACCTCCCGAAAAGAGACGCGTTAAAAATTAATCTCATTATCAAGTTTACAAGGCGATAGGTCGATTATATGTGGATCAGTAGACATTGGAACTATTAACTGACCACTAGACCGACCAACTGACCAACCCTACTGTAGAACTCCTACCTATCTGTTATAGAAATAGCAAAGGGGGACCTGTGGAAAGTAGGCGTGATAAAAAGTAATCTTATTATCAAGTTTACATGGCGATCGGTCAATGATATGTGGGTCGGTACACATTGGAACTATTAACCGACCACCAGACCAACCAACCGACCAACCATACTATGGAACTCCCTCCCGACAAATTTAAAAATAGAAAAGGGGGACTTTTGGAAAACTGTAGAACCACTACTCGACTAATCTAGAAATAGGAAAGGGAGACCTTTGAGAAATAGACATGATAAAATGTTATCTCACTATCAAGTTTACAGGGCGATCGGTCAAATGATATGTGGATAGGTACACATTGGAACTCTTAACCGACCACCTGACCGACTAACCCTACTATGGAACTTGCTCGACAGATCTAGAAATAGCAAAGTGGGCCTTTGGAAAATAGACGCGTTAAAAATAAATCTCATAATCAAGTTTATAAGGTGATTGGTCGATAATATGTGGATCGGTAGACGTTGGAACTATTAATGACCACTTGACCTACTAACCGACCGACCCTATATTGGAAGTCCTACCCGACTGATCTAGAAATAGCAAAGGGGGATTATCGAAAAATAGACACGATAAAAAGTTATCTCATAAACTGACCTACCCTAATGTAGAACTCGTACCCAATTGATCTAGAAATAGCAAAGGGAGACCTTTGGAAAATAGTTGTGATAAAAAATAATTTCATTATCTTGTTTACAGTGCGATAAGTCGATGATATGTGGGTTAGTAGACATTGAAACTATTAACTGACCCCCAGACCAACAACGGACCAACCATACTGTGGAACTCCTACCCGACTGATCTAAAAATAGCAAAGGCGATCGATCAATGATATGTGGGTTAGTTGATCGATCAATGATATGTGGGTCGGTAGACATTGGATCTATTAACCGACCACTAGACTGACAAACCGACCAACTCTACAGTAGAATTACTACCCAACTGATCTAGAAATAGTTGAGGAAAACCTTTGGAAAATAGACGCGTTAAAAGTTAATATCATTATTACGTTACAAGGCGATCAGTCGATGATATGCGGGTCGGTAGAGGTTGGAACTTTTAACCGACTACCTCACCAACCAACTGACCGACCGTACTATGGAACTTCTAATCGACTGATCTAGAAATAGCAAACTTAGACCTTTGAAAAATAGACGCGTTAAAAATTAATCTCATTATCAAGTATATTGGGCGATCGATCAATGATATACGGGACGATAGACGTCAGAAATATTGACCGACCACCTAACTAACCAACCAACTTACCTTACTGTGGAACTCCTACCCGACTAATCTAGAAACAGTTAAGGGGGACCTTTGGAAAATAGATGCGACAAAAAGTAATCTCGTTAACCGACCAACCATACTGTAGAACTCCTATTCGACTAATTTAGAAGTAGAAAGGAGGACCTTTGGAAAATAGACGCAATACAAAGTAATCTCATTATCAACTTTACAGGTCGATCGATCGATGAAATATGGGTCGGTAGACATTAGAACTATTAACCAACCACCAGATAGACCAACCAACCAACCCTACTTTAAATATCCAACCCGACTGATTGAGAAATAGCAAAGGGAGACTTTTCGAAAATAGACGTGATACAAAAAGTAATTTCATTATCAAGTTTACATGGTGATCGATCGATGATATGTTGGTCGGTAGACATTAGAACTATTAACTGACCACCAAACCGACAAACCCTACTATAGAATTGCTACCCGATAAGTTTACAGGGCGATCGTTCGATGATATGCGAGTCGGTAGATGTTGGAACTATTAATCGACTATCAGACCGACCAACCAACTAACCCTACTGTGGAACTCCTACCCGACTGATCTGTAAATAGCAAAGAGGGACATTTGAAAAAATTTTATAACTCCTACCCGACTGATTTAGAAATAGTAAAGTGAGACCATTAAAAAATAGTCACGATAAAATGTAATCTTATTATCAAGTTTACAGGGCGATCGGTCGATGATATATGGGTCGGTAGAAATTAGAACTATTAACCGACCACCAGACCGAGCAAACAACCAACTATACTGTAGAATTGCTACCCGACTGATCTAGAAAGAGCTGAGGGAGACCTTTGGAAAATAAACACGTTAAAAATTAATCTCATTATCACGTTTACAGGGCGATCGGTTGATGACATGTAGGTCGTTAGATGTTGGTACTATTAACCGACCACCTAACTGACAAACTGACCGACCGTAATGTGGAACTCCTACTCGACTGATCTAGAAATAGTAAAGGGAGACCTTTGGAAAACAGAGCCATTAAAAATAATCTCATCATCAAGTATATAGGACGATCGATCGATGATATGTGGGTCGATAAACGTTAGAATTATAAATCGACTTCCTGACCGACCAACCGACTGACCTTACTATGGAACTCCTACCCTACTGATTTAGAAATAACAAAGGGGGACCATTGGAAAATAGATGCGATAAAATATAATCTCGTTAACTGACCAACACTATTGTAGAACTCTTATTCGACTAATCTAAAAATAGCAAAGGAGGGCATTTGGACAATAGATGCGATAAAAAGAAATCTCATTATCAAGTTTACAGGGCAATCTGTCAATGATATGTAGGTCGGTAGGCATTGGAACTGTTAATCGACCACTAGACTTACCAACCAACCAACCCTATTGTAGAACTCCTACCCGATTGATCTAGAAATAGCAAATAGGGACCTTGGGAAAATATACGTGATAAAAAGTAATCTCATTATCAAGTTTACAAGGAGATCGATCGATGATGTATGGGTCGGTAGACATTGGAACTATTAACCGACCAACAGACTGACCAACCCTACTGTAGAACTTCTTCCTGATATATCTAGAAATAGCAATGGGTGAGTGACCTTAGGAAAAACAGATGCGATAAAAAGTATTCTCATTATCAAGTTTACAGGGCGATCGGTCGATGATATGTTCGTCGGTAAATATTGGAACTATTAACCGACTATCAGATCGACCAATCGATCGACCCTATTGTAGAACTCCTTCCCGACTAATCGTGAAACAGCAAAGGGTGACCTTTGGAAAATAGACACGATAAAATGTAATCTCATTATCATGTTTACAGGGCGATCGGTCGATGATATGTGGGTCGTTAGACATTGGAACAGTTAACTGACCACCAGATCGACCAACCGACTAACCTTACTATAGAACTCCTACCCGACTGATCGAGAAATAGCAAAGGGGGACCTTCTGAAAATAGACGTGATAAAAGTAATATCACTATCAAGTTTACTAGGTGATCAGTCGATATGTGGGTCGGTAGATATTGGAACTATTAATCGACCATCAGATCGACCAATCGATCAACCGGTAGAACTCCTTCCCGACTGATCGAGAAATAGCAAAGGGGACCTTTGGAAAATAGACATGATAAAAAGTAATCTCACTATCAAGTTTCAAGGTGATCGATCAATGATATGTGGGTCGATAGACATTGGATTTATTAACCGACCACCAGACCTACCAATCAACCAACCCTACTATGGAACTCCAACCCGACTGATCTAGAAATAGCAAAGGGTAATCTTTGGATAAACTGTAGAACTCCAACCCGACTAAATTAGAAATAGCAAAGGGAGACCATTGAAAAATAGACCCGATAAAATATAATCTCATTATCATGTTTATAAGGCGATCGGTCGATGATATGTGGGTCAGTAGATATTGGAATTATTAATCGACCACCAGACCGACCAACAACTAACCCTACTGTAGACTCCTACCCGACTGATCGAGAAATAGCAAAGTGGGACCTTTGGAAAATAGACGTGATAAAAAGTAATATCACTATCAATTTTACTAGGCGATCGATCGATGATATGTAGGTCGGTAGACGTTGGAACTATTAACAGATCACCAGATCGACCAACCGACCAACCATGCAGTGGAACTTCTACTCGACTTATCTAGAAATAGTAAATGGAGACATTTGGAACTTCTACTCGACTGATCTAGGAATTGCAAAGGGAGACCTTTAAAAAATAGACGCGATAAAATGTAATCTCACTGTTAGTTTATAGGGCGACCAATCGATGATACGTGGGTTGGTAGACATTGAAATTATTAACCGACCACCAGACCGACCAACCTACCATACCTACTGTAGAACTCCTACCCAACAGATTTGTAAATAGCAAAGAGGGACCTTTGGAAAAACTGTATAACTCCTACCCGACTGATTTAAAATTAGCAAAGAGAGAACTTTAAAAAATAGGCGCGATAAAATATTATCTCATTATCAAGTTTATACGGTGATCGGTCGATGATATGTGGTTTGGTAGAAATTGGAACAAATAACCGACCACCAGACCAACCGAATGACTAACCCTACTGTAGAATTGCTACCCGACTGATCTAGAAATGGCTGAGGGAGACATTTTAAAATAGAAGCGTTAAAAATTAATCTCATTATCACATTTACAGGGGCAATCAGTCGATGATATGTGGGTCGTTAGAGGTTGGAATTATTAACCGACCACCTAACTAACCAACCGACTGACCGTACTGTGGAACTCCTACTCGACTGATCTAGAAATTGTAAAGGGAGACCTTTAGAAAATATATGCATTAAAAAATAATCTCATTACCAATTATATAGGGTGACCGGTCGATGATATGTGGGTCGGTAAACATTGGAACTATAAACTGACTACCTGACCGACCAATCGACTGACCTTACTATAGAACTCCTACCCAACTAATCTAGAAACAGCAAAAGATGACCTTTGGAAAATAGACGAGATAAAAAGTAATCTCGTTAACCGACCAAAACTATTGTAGATGCAAAAAAAAGTAATATCATTATCAAGTTTACTTGGCGATTGGTCGAAGATATGTTGGTCGGTAGGCATTAGAACTGTTAACCGACCACTAGACTGACCAACCAACATACCCTACTGTAGAACTCCTACCTGACAGATCTAGAAATAGCAAAGGAAAACCTTTAAAAAATATACATGATAAAAAGTAATCTCATTATCAAGTTCACAAGGCGATCGATCGATGATATGTGAGTCGGTAGACATTAAAACTATTAACCGACCACTAGACCGACCAACCGACCAACCCTATTATGGAACTCCTACCCGACTGATTTAGAAATAGTAAAGGGGGACCTTAGGAAAACTGTAGAACTTCTTCCCAAATGATCTAGAAATAGCAAAGGGAGACCTTTAAAACTAGACGCGATAAAATATAATCTCTTTATCAAGTATATAGGGCGATCGGTCGATGATATGTGGGATGGTAGACATTGGAACTATTAACCGACCA
This sequence comes from Pogostemon cablin, assembly GCA_023678885.1. Classification (NCBI taxonomy): domain Eukaryota; kingdom Viridiplantae; phylum Streptophyta; class Magnoliopsida; order Lamiales; family Lamiaceae; genus Pogostemon; species Pogostemon cablin. The sequence goes on along the minus strand of CM042999.1, from coordinate 10,692,028 downwards.
CTAGACCAACCAACCGACCAACTCTACAGTAGAATTGCAACTGATCTAGAAATAGTAGGAGACCTTTAGAAAATAAACGCGTTAAAAGTTAATCTCATTATTACGTCACAAGGTGATCGGTCGATTATATGCGGGTTGGTAGAGGTTGGAACTTTTAACCGACCACCTCACCAACCAACTGACCGATCGTACTATGGATCTCCTGCTCGACTGATCTAAAAATAGAAAATAAAGACCTTCGGAAAATTGGCGCATTAAAAATTAATCTCATTATTAAGTATATTGGGCAATCGGTCAATGATACACGGGACGACATACTGTAGAACTATTGACCGACCACCTGACTGACCAACTAACTTACCTTACTGTGGAACTCCTACCTGACTAATTTAGAAACAGCAAAGGGGGGCCTTTTGAAAATAGATGCGATAAAAAGTAATCTCGTTAACAGACCAACCATACTGTAGAACTCCTATTCGAATGATTTAGAAATAGTAAAGGAGGACCTTTGGAAAATAGATGCAATAAAAAATAATCTCATTATCAAGTTTACAGGACGATCGATCGTTGAAATGTGGGTCGATAGACATTGGAACTATTAACCAACTACCAGATCGACCAACCGACCATCCCTACTATAAATATCCACCCGACTGAATGAGAAATACCAAAGGAAGACCTTTGGAAAATAGTCGTAATAAAAAGTAATCTCATAATCAAGTTTACAAGGCGATCGGTTGATGATATGTTAGTCGGTAGACATTAGAACTATTTACCGACCACCAAGCCGATAAACCCTACTGTAGAATTGCTACCCGACAGATCCACAAATAGCAGAGGAAGACCTTTGGAAAATAGACGCGTTAAAAATATATCTCATTATCACATTTACAGGGTAATTGGTCGATGATATGCGAGTTGATAGAGGTTGGAACGATTAACCGACCACCTGACTGACCAACCGACCGACTGATTAGCCATAGTTTAGTGGAGAATGACCAATTCAAGAAATTATCGAACCCAAGGGAGGTAGGCACTAGTGCTTAAGCGATCTCACGTTTGTTGTAATTTTATAGTGACGAATCATCAATGGGATTGGTTGTAAACAAATAAATGACAAGTAATCAAAGCAAGCAATGATCAAACGAACAAGATGATGATGGAAAGTGGTTTACCAAATTGATTAAAAGTGAGATTAACAACAATTAAGAAGTGGAAATTCTAGGAATTATACATCAAATCGAACAAGTAGAGCATTGGAATGCCCCCGTACGAAGCTCTATATGGCCGAAAGTGTCGAACACCGCTCTTTTGGGATGAGGTTGGCGAGAGACAAATCGAACAAGTAGAGCTTATCGAAGATGCGAAGGAAAAAGTACAACTTATTCGAGACAGACTTAAGGCAGCGAAAGATCGACAAAAAAGCTACGCAGATAATAGGAGGCGCGATTTGGAGTTTAATGAAGGAGATAAAGTTTTTCTAAAAGTTTCTCCGTGGAAGGGCGTGTTACGATTTCGCCGTCGAGGAAAGTTAAGTCCAAGGTATATTGGCCCGTTTACGATCGTGCAAAGGATTGGTCGTGTCGCGTATCGACTTGAGCTACCATCCGAATTGTCAAAGATTCACGATGTTTTCCATGTCTCTATGCTTAGAAAATATGAACCCGATCCTTCGCACGTGCTCGAATATCCCCCAGTTGTATTAAAGGAGAATCTATCGTACGAAGTACAACCTGTTCAAATTGTAGATCGCCGAGAGAAAATGCTTCGTAATAAATCCATTCCTATGGTGAGAGTTCTATGGAGAAGTGATCGAATTGAAGAAGAAACGTGGGAACCAGAGTTAGTCATGCGTCAACAACATCCACATCTCTTTTCATCTCTAGGTACGTTTACGTTTCGAGGACGAAACTTTTTAGAGGAGGGGATACTTTATAATATCTTAGCCTAACTAGATTATTTTTTTTAGAAAGCCCAAAACCTATTTATTTATTTTTGGCCCAAGTTGACCTAGATTTGTTTTTAAAGCCCAAAACCTATTTATTTATTTTTGGCCCAAGTTGACCTAGATTTGTTTTTAGAGCCCAAAACCTATTTATTTATTTATTTGGCCCAAGTCCAGCCCACTTAAATGGCATAACATGGAAATAAGCCCAGCCCATTCTAATAGCCTCAACACATATAAAAAAAAAAGAAAAGAAAGAAAGAAGAGTACGGGAGAAGAAAAGTGAGAAGAACAAAAGAAGGGAAAGAAGAGAGTGAAGAGGAGAAACCCTTGTTGATCAAATTCTCCCTTACAACCCTCATCCTAGGTGGTTTCTAAGTTGTTTTGAGGTAAGTAATAGGTTAATTAAGCTTCCTTTCTCCAAGATTTTGTGATTTTGTTGGGTTTTCTTCCTTATATGAGGAAATTCGTAGCTACTGTTCGAACTACTTTCGACATAGCTATTGATCTCTGAAATTTGTAAACTCAATTTCTATACGTATCTGAACTCGTTAGCTTTCCGTAGCCACCTGAAACGCCTCCATCCGATTTTTCTACAATTAGTTATGATTTTTCTCGTAAACTGCTACTAGGTAATTCGCAGCTGCTGTTCGAACTGATTTTGACATAGCTACTGACCTCAGAAGTTTACAAACTCAATTTCTGTATGTAGCTGAACGTGTTAGCTTTCTGTAGCCACTTGAAACACCATGATTCGATTTTTTTACAATTAGTTATGATTTTTCTTGTAAACTGCCGCTAGCTGGAAAATTTCAGAATAGTTATGTCGAATTCAAATTTACTTCCTATCGTTTTGTTTAAGAAATGATCTGAAACGGGTTATGTGAGATTGGGAGATGATGTTGAGGAGATACGGGCTGTTCTTATTTAATATCGACTCGCTCAAGCTCGATTAAGATTTATTTTGACAATGAAAGACGATGTTACCGCTAATAGTTAGTTATATTTGATTTGTCTTTAATTGCTCATCTCCTTTCTAGGTAAAGAACCGTCGATGAAGGGCAAAGGACCTACTTCAGACTCCGGAGAGAGTTAATCACTTCCTTGTGAGTTGATAATTCGGGAACGCCTTCTCTTGTGGGAAGTGTGGACCCTCATTAAATTTGCATTCATTTTATTTTTAGTTAATTGATAACAAAATTATTTTGGTAATGTGTTATGTGGTAAAGAGTATGATTGGCTCGATTGTTCTAGTTAGAGCCTGATTGGCCTAAGTTGGTCCATTGATTATCTTATATTATTTCATATGGGTATTGTTGATTTTAACTTATGTTGAAGAGCCTTGCCGGCTCGATATCTGATAGCCTTTATTGCGAATTATTTGCAGATTGATTTCTGGTTATTCTTGTGACTTGTGTGCCAATTAAGACTATGACTTGAATTGTTATTTATCTCATGATGCATATGTATACCTGATACCAAGGTTAAGTAGCCTGAATTGGTCACGGTTCGGGTGAGTTGGAGCGACATTGATTAAGTAGCCCGAATTGTCGCGGTTCGGGTGAGTTAGAGTGACAATCAAGTTGCCCATGGCTTGGCAAACCCGGGTGAGTTAGATCTAACGGGGCACCTGTCCATTTGCCAAATACTCATACTTTGGAAGGTGATCGTTAGATGAATCAGTCTATTGTAGGCTCAGCCAACGTCACCGGTGTGGACATGCATGTCATATATGTTTATATATTTTCATTTCAAGTATTCACATCGATATTGAATTGTGAACTTTAGCATTTGGCATGTTGAGAAAGAACATTAATGTGCATTTTATCTAGAGTAACGGTGACGGGCTCGGACTGACTCTCGACGGAGAGATCAGTTTGAGGAGGATATTGGCTACCCACGCGTCTTTTATGTGATAACATCTTGTTTGAACTAATTGTGTATTTGTAAATGCATTCATAGGTTGTATTTTTGTTAAGTTGTATATTAAGTAAACATAATAATTGATGTGGAACAAAATATTGGATTTTATGTTATGAACCACGAGTGGGAGTACATGCTTCGTATAAGGGTTGGGGTGACCGGCTTATCACCTCACTGAGCTAGTGGTTTTGCTCACCCCCATCATTTCCTTCCTTTTCAGGCTGTTGATATCATTTTGGTTGGAGGTTTGCCTGTCGTTTGCTCATCATTCGATCGGGGTTTTGGGTACTTTCTCTTTATGTTAATTGACGGATCCATTGGCGAGTTTGTTCATTTTATATTTTGTGACCCCCCTTGATGTTCTTTTTGTACTTTCACGATGTTACATCGCTCATGTATATTTTCTTCAAACTAAGTTACATCGTGGTATTTTGTACCTTTGTAAATCCTTGTTGATACTTTATGTAATGATGTCCTCGGGTTGTACCCGTAGTTATCAGTTGTTCAATTCTACAGGTACTTGATAGCAAGCCTTACGTTTTCTATAAACTTTGTGGAGTGGAGTGCACCCATTTCGCGAAATTTATGGTTAACGTGGCGGTTGTCGTGTTCTGCCTGCGGGTTGGGGCGTGATAGTAAGATTTATAATGAGATTACATTTTATCGTGTCTATTTTCCAAAGGTCCCCCTTTGCTATTTTCAGATCAGTTAGGTAGGAGTTCTATAGTAGGATTTGTCGGTTAACGAGATTACTTTTTAACATGTCTATTTTCCAAAGGTCCCCCATTTCTATTTCTAGATCAGTCGGGTAGGTGTTTCACAGTAGGGTCGGTTGGTCAGTTGGTCAGGTTGTAGGTTAATAGTTCCATCATCTACCGACCCATATATCATCGACCGATCGCCATGTAAACTTGATAATGAGATTAATTTTTAATGCATTAATGACATAGGAAATGATGATCATGTTGAAGGAAATGAGCATAATGATGAAGGAAATGAGCATCATGATGTAGGAAATGAGCTTCATGATGAAGGAAACATGCATCGTGATGTAGGAAATGAGCATCATGATGATGGAAATAAGCATCATGATGTAGGAAATGAGAATCATGATGAAGAAAATAAGCATCATGATGATGGAAATGAGCATCATGATGAATGAAATAAGCATCATGATGAAGAAAATATGCATCATGATGAAGGAAATGAGCAACATGATTGAGGAAATAAGCATCATGATGTAGGAAAGAGAATCATTATGAATGAAATATACATCATGATGATGGAAATGAGCATCAGGATGACGGAAATGAGCATCATAATGAATGAAATAAGTATCATGATGAAGTAAATATGCATCGTGATGAAGGAAATGAGCATAATGATATAGGAAATGGGCATCATGACGAAGGACATACGCATCTTGATTAAGGAAATGAGCATAATGATGACGGAATTATGCATCATAATGATGGAAATGAGAATCATGATGATAGAATGAGCATCATTATGAAGAAAATGAGCATTATGATACAGGAAATAAGTATCATGATGAAGGAAATACGCATCATGATGAAGGAAATGAGCATCACGATAGTGAAAATGAGCATAATGATGAAGGAAATGATCATCATGATGATGGAATTGAGCATCATCATGTAGGGAATGAGCATCATGATGTAGATAAGAGCGTTGTTATAAAGAAAATATGCATCATGATGAAGAAATAAGCATCACGATGAAGGAAATGAGCATAGGAAATGAGCATTATGATGAAGGAAATATGTATCATGATAAACGAAATGAGCAACATGATGTCGGAAATTAGCATTATGATGAAGGACATAAGCATGATAATGTAGGAAATGTGCATTATTATGATGGAACAATGCATCATGGTGAAGGAAATGAACATCATGATGAAGGAAATGACCATAATTATGTAGGAAATTAACATCATGATGAAGAAAATATGCATCATGATTAAACAAATGAGCACAATGATGTAGGAAATGTGTATAATGATGAAAAAAATATGCATCATGATGAAGGAAATGAGCATCATGATGAGGGGAATGATAGTCAAGATGACAGAAATGAGCAGCATGATGATGGAAATATGCATCATGATGTAGGAAATGAGCATCATGATAAAGAAAATATGCATTATATGGAATGAAGTAAGCATCATGATGAAGGAAATACGCATTATTATGAAAGAAACATGCAACATGATGAAGGAAATGAACATCATAATGTAGGAAAAAAGCATTATGATGAAGGAAATACGCATAACGTTGAAGGAAATGAGCATCATAATGAAGGATATGACCATAATGATGTAGGAAATGATCGTCAAGATGAAGGAATTAAGCATCATGATAAAGGAAATATGCATCATGTCGAAGGAATGAGCATCGTGATAAAGGAAATATGCATCACGATGAAGGAAATGAGCATCATGATGAAGGAAATGACAATCATGATGATGGAAATATGCATCGTTATGTAGGAAATGAGCATCATGATGAAGGGAAATATGCATCATGATGAAGGAAATTAGCATCATGATGTATGAAATGAGACTCATGCTGAAGGAAACAAGCATCATGATGATGGAAATGAGCATCATGATGAAGGAAATAAGCATCATGATGAAAGATTTATGCATCATGATAATGGAAATAAGCATCATGATATAGGAAATGAGCATCATGATGAAGAAAATATGCATCATGAATATGGAAATTAGCATCGTGATGATGTCTGATTCGTGATGTAGGAAATAAGCATCAAGATGAAGGTAATATGCATCGTGATGAATGAAATGAGTTTCATGATGTACGGAATAAGCATCTTAATGAAGGAAACATGCATCATGATGCAGGAAAAAAGCATCATGATGAAGGAAATGACCATAATGACGTAAAATTGATCATCATGATAAAGGAAATGAGCATCAAGATGTAGGAAATGAGTATCATGATAACAGAAATATGCATAAAGATGAACTAAATGAGCATCATGATGAAGGATTTATCTATCGTGGTGATGGAAATTAGTATCGCTATAAAGAAAATTTGCATAATGATGAAAGAAATGATCATCATGATGTTGGAAATAAGCATAATAATGAAGGAAATATGCAACATGATGTAGGAAATGAGAATCATGATGAAGGAAATATCCATCATGATGAATGAAATGAGCATCATTATGTTTGAAATGAGCATCATGATGAAGGAAATGAGCATCACGATAGTAAAAATGAGCATCATGATGAAAGAATGAGCATCATGATTATGGAAATGAGAATCATCATGTAGGGAATGAGCATCATGATATTGGTAAAGAGCATCATCATAAAGGAAATATGCATCATGATGGAATCATGATGAAAGAAATTAGCTTCATGATAAAAGAAATGAGCATCATTATGAAGGAAATATGCACCATGATGTAGGAAATGAGCATAATGATGAAGGAAATATGTATCATGATGAACGAAATGAGCATCATGATGTAGGAAATTAGCATTATGATAATGGAAACATGTATCGTGATGAAGGACATGAGCATAATAATGTAGGAAATGAGCATCATTATGATGGAACTACGCATCATGGTGAAGGAAATGAGCATCATGATAAAGGAAATGAATGTAATGAGGTAGGAAATTAACATCATGATGAAGGAAATATGCATCATGATGAACGAAATGAGCATAATGATGTAGGAAATGTGTATCACGATTAATAAAATATGCATCATGATGAAGGAAATGAGCATCATGATGAGGGGAATGATCATCAAAATGATAGAAATGAGCAACATGATGATGGAAATATGCATCATGATGTAGGAAATGAGCATCATGATAAAGAAAATATGCATAATAAGGAATGAAGTAAGCATCATGATGAAGGAAATACACATTGTGATGAAAGGAACATGAAACACGATGAAGGTAGTGAGTATCATAATTTAGGAAAAAAGCATTATGATGAAGGAAATATGCATAATGATGAAGGAAATGAGCATCATAATGAAGGAAATGACCATAATGATGTAGGAAATGATCATCAAGATGAAGGAAATAAGCATCATGATAAACAAATATGCATCATTATGAAGGAAATGAGCATAATGATGAAGTAAAAGAGCATCACGATGAAGGAAATAATCATCATGATGATGGAAATAAGCATCACGAAGAAAGAAATATGTATAATGATGTAGGAAATGAGCATCATGATAAAGGAAATATGCATAATGATGAAGGAAAAGAGCATAATGCTTAAGGTGGGAATGACCATAATGAAATAGGAAATGATCATCATGATGAAGGAAATGAGCATAATGATGAAGGAAATGAGCATCATGATGTAGGAAATGAACATCATGATGAAGGAAATAAGTATCATGATGAAGGATTTATGCATCATGTTGATGGAAATAAGCATCATGATGAAGAAAATAAGCATCATGATGTAGAATTTTTGCATCATGATGAATGAAATGAGCATCATGATGAAGGAAATAAGCATCATTATGAAGAGAATATGTATCATGATGAAGGAAATGAGTAACATGATTAAGGAAATAAGCATCATGATGTAGGAAAGAGAACCATTATGAATGAAATATACATCATGATAATGGAAATGAGCATCAGGATGACGGAAATGAGCATCATGATGAATGAAATGAGTATCATGATGAAGTTAATATGCATAATGATGAAGGAAATGAGCATAATGATGTAGTAAATGGGCATCATGACGAAGTACATATGCATCTTGATTTAGGAAATGAGCATCATGATGATGAAATTATGCATCATAATGATGGAAATGAGAATCATGATGATAGCTATGAGCATCATTATGAAGAAAATGGGCATTATGATATAGGGAATAATCATCAAGATGAAGGAAATACGCATCATGATGAAAGAAATGAACATCACGATAGTGAAAATGAGCATAATGATGAAGGAAATGATCATCATGATGATTGAATTGAGCATCGTCATGTAGGGAATGAGCATCATGATGTAGCTAAGAGCATCGTTATAAAGGAAATATACATCATGATGAATAAATAAGCATCATAATGAAGGAAATATGTATCATGATGAACGAAATGAGCATCATGATGTAGAAAATTAGCATTGTGTTGATGGAAGCATGCATCATGATGAAGGACATGAGCATGATAATGTAGGAAATGAGCATTATTGTGATGGAACAACGCATCATGGTGAAGGAAATGAGCATCATGATGAAGGAAATGACCATAATTATGTAAGAAATTAACATCATGATGAAGGAAATATGCATCATGATTAAAGAAATGAGCATAATGATGTAGGAAATGTGTATAATGATGAAAAAAATATGCATCATGATGAAGGAAATGAGCATCATAATGTCGGAAAAAACATTATGATGAAGGAAATTGTCACACCCTGACCCCAGATAGAACGCGACAACCGCCACGTTAACCATAAATTTCGCAGAATGGGTGCACTCCACTCCACAAAGATTATAGAAAACATAAAGCTTGCTATCAAGTACCTGTAGAACTGAACAACTGATAACAACGGTTACAACCCGAGGACATCATCTCATAAAGTATCAACAAGGATTTACAAAGGTACAAAATACAACGATGTAACTTAGTTTAAAGAAAATATACATGAACGATATAACATCGCGAGGGTACAAAAAGAACATCAAGGGGGGTCACCAAATATAAACTATACAATCTCGCCAATGAATTCGTCAATTTACATAAAATAGAAACTACCCAAAACACTAATTGGATGACGAGCAAACGATAGGCAAATCTCCAACCAAAACGATATCAACAGCCTGAAAGGAAAGAATGATGGGGGTGAACAAAACCACTAGCTCAGTGAGGTGATAAGCCAGTCACCCCGACCCTTATACGAAGCATGTATTCCCACTCGCGGTTCATAACATAAAATCCAACATTTCGTCCCACAATAACTATTTTTCACTCAGTATACATATTAATGAAAATAAAAACCTTAGTGCACATTTACGAATAACACAATTAGTTCAAATAACATGTTATCACATAAAAGACGCGTGGGTAGTCAATATCCTCCTCGAACTGAGCTCTCCGTCGAGAGATAGTCCAAGCCCGTAACCGTTACTCTAGATAAAATGCACATTAATATTCTTTCTCAACACGCCAAGTGCTAAAGTTCACAATTCTATATCGACGTGAATACTTGAAATGTTCAAACATATAAACATATATGACATGCATATCCCACACCGGTGACGTTGACTGAGCCTATAATAGACTGATCCATCTAACGATCACCCTCCAGAGTATCAGTATTTGGCAAATGGACAGGTGCCCCGTTAGATCTAACTCACTTGGGTTTGCCAAGCGACGGGCAACTTGGTTGTCACTCTAACTCACCCGAACCGCGACAATTCGGGCTACTTAATCAATGTCGCTCCAACTCAGCCGAACCGTGACCAATTCGGGCTACTTAACCTTGGTACCAGGCATAGATATGTATATGCATCATAAGATGAATAACGACTCAAGTTAGAATCTTAATTGGCACACAAGAATAACCAGAAATCAATTCTCAAATAATTCACAATAAATGCTATCAGATATCGAGCCGGCAAGGCTCTTCAACATAAGTTAAAATAAATAATACTCATAAAATAGCTAACAGGACTCTAACCAGAGCAATCGAGCCAATCAGGCTCTTTACCACATTACACAATACCAAATAATTTTCTTATCAATTAACTAAAACTAAAATAAATGCACATTTATCGAGGGTTCACACTTCCCACAAGAGAAGGCATTCCTGAATTATCAACTCACAAGGAAGTGATTAACTCTCTCCGGAATCTGAAGTCGGTCCCTTGCCCTTCGTCGATGGTTCTTTACCTGGAAAGGAGATGAGCAATTAAAGACAAATCAAATATAACTAACTATTAGCGGTAACATCACCTTTCATTGCTAAAACAAATCCTAATCGAGTTCGAACGAGTCGATATTAAATAAGAATGGCATGTAACTCCTTAACATCAGTTCCCAATCCCGCATAACCCGTTTCAATACATTAACTAAACGAAATGATAGAAAATAAATTTGAATTCGACATAAAAATTCTGAAATTTTCCAGCTAGCGGCAGTTTACGAGAAAAATCATAACTAATTGTAGAATAATCAGATTGAGGCGTTTCAAGTGGCTACAGAAAGCTAACGAGTTCAGCTACGTACAGAAATTAAGTTTGCAAACTTTAGAGGTCAATAGCTATGTCTAAATCAGTTCGAATAGTTTAATTCACATACCAAAAAGAAAAACCCCACAAAATTACAAAAACATGGAAGAAGGAAGCTTAATTCACACCTCACTTACCTCAAAACAACTTAGAAACCACCTAGGATGAGGGTTGTAAGGGAGAATTTGATCAACAAGGGTTTCTCCTCTTCACTCTCTTCTTTTCCCTCTTTTGTTTTTCTTCTCCCGTTCTTCTTTATTTTCTTTTCTTTTTTTTTTAACTTTAGCGTTAATAATTATATATCAGGCCATTTTAAGTGGGCTGAAACTTTGGGCCACAAAATAAATAAATAAATAAGTTTGGGCTTTCTAAAAAAATCTAGTTGGGCTAAGATAGGGCTGGCCTTTTGGGCCATAAAAATAAATAAATAGGTTTTGGGCTTTCTAAAAAAAATCTAGTTGGGCTAAGATATTATAAAGTATCCCCTCCTCTAAAAGTTTCGTCCTCGAAACATAAACGTACCTAGAGATGAAAAGAGATTTGGATGTTGTTGACGCATGACTGACTCTGGTTCCCATGTTTCTTCTTCAATTTGATCACTTCTCCATAGAACTCTCACCATAGGAATGGATTTGTTATGAAGCATTTTCTCTCGGCGATCTACAATTTGAATAGGTTGTACTTCGTACGATAGATTTTCCTTTAATACAACTGGGGGATATTTGAGCACGTGCGAAGGATCTGGTTCATATTTTCTAAGCATAGAGACATGGAGACATCGTGAATCTTCGACAATTCCAATGGTAGCTCATGTCGATACGCGACACGACCAATCCTTTGCATGATCGTAAACGGGCCAATATACCTTGGACTCAACTTTCCTCGACGGCGGAATTGCAACACGCCCTTCCATGGAGAAACTTTCAGAAAAACTTTGTCTCCTTCATTAAACTCCAAACACGCCTCCTATTATCTGCGTAGCTTTTCTGTTGATCTTGCGCTGCCTTAAGTCTGTCTCGAATAAGTTGTATTTTTGCCTTCGCATCTTCGATAAGCTCTACTTGTTCGATTTGTCTCTCGCCAACCTCATCCCAAAAGAGCGGTGTTCGACACTTTCGGTCATACAGAGCTTCGTATGGGGGCATTCCAATGCTTGAATGATAACTGTTGTTATAAGCGAACTCCACCAAAGTCACGTACTTATCCCAGCTATCTCCTAAATTCAACACCACTGTACGTAGCATGTCTTCTATGCAATCTCACGATCTCATCGACATATAACTTGGCAAGTTTCTCTAAAGATTCGTTGGTATGCACTGGAAGGAAATGTGTCAATTTCGTCAGACGATCGACAATGACCCAAATTGAGTCATGACCCTTTTGGGTTCGAGGTAAACCAGAAACAAAATCCATTGTGACATTTTCCCATTTCCACTCAGGAATAGGTAGTGGTTGAAACATGCTGGCTGATTTTTGGTGTTCCGCTTTAATCTGTTGGCATGATAAGCACTTTGATACAAATTCAGCAATGTCTCGTTTTATACCTGGCCACCAATAATGCTCCCGAAGTGTTCTGTACATTTTGGTACTACCAGGATGCATAGCATAGGCTGAAGAATGGGCTTCCTCAAGAATAGCTCTACGAACATCAAGTTCTGATGGAACACAAACACGATTTTTAAAAGTAAGAAGTCCATCATCCCGAATTTGAAATTGTGTTTCTTTTTCTTGATTTAGCTTCACCATCTTTTGTTGTAAATGAACATCGTGTGATTGTCTTTCTCGAATTTGCTCGAACAAGGTAGGTCTAATCTCGAATTTGGCGATTAAGGCAGAATTAGTAGACTTTTCGCAATCGAGCGAAATGTGTAAAGATTTAAATTGCTCCAACATAGGAAGATAAAAAGATTGAATTGAAGCAAGTGAGGTAAAAGACTTTCTACTCAGAGCATCTGCAACAACGTTCGCGTTGCCAGGATGATAATCGATGACTAAGTCATAGTCACTAATCAACTCCATCCATCGCCTTTGCCTGAGGTTGAGCTCCTTTTGCGTGGTGATATACTTTAAGCTCTTGTGATCAGTGAAAACCCGACAAGTTGCACCATACAGATAGTGCCTCCAGATCTTCAATGCAAAGACGATTGCAGCAAACTCTAAATCATGTGTAGGATAATTTTCTTCGTTCTTCTTCAATTGCCTTGAAGCGTAGGCAATAACCTTTCCTTCTTGCATGAGAACGCATCCTAATCCTTGTCTCGAGGCATCGCTATAAATAGGAGCTGAAATGAGTCGTCTTTTCAATTCTTGAAATGCTTCCTCGCATTCTTCACTCCATTCAAATTTTACCCCTTTCCGAGTCAACTTAGTCAAAGATGAAGCCAATAACGAAAAGTCTTTGACAAACTGTCTATAATATCCAGCTAATCCCAGAAAACTACGAATCTCTGTCACGTTCTTTGGACGCTCCTAATCTAGTATAGCTTGAATCTTCACTGGATCGACGTAGATTCCTTCTTTAGAAATGTGATGACCCAAAATTCACACTTCGAGAATTTAGCATAAAGCTGATTTTCTCTGAGAATGTTCAGAGCAATTCTTAGATGATGAGAATGCTCGTCGTCCGATTTAGAATAAATAAGAATGTCATCAATGAAGATGATGACAAACTTATCTAAGTACAGCCGAATGACCCTATTCATAAGATCCATAAAAGCTGCAGGAGTATTTGTGAGTCCAAAAGGCATAACACAGAATTCAAAATGACCGTATCTGGTTCGAAAAGCAGACTTAGGGATATCAGATTCCCTAATCTTGAGTTGGTGATAACCAGATCTCAAATCAATTTTTGAGAACACAGTTGCTCCTTTCAATTGATCAAACAGATCATCGATTCTTGGAAGAGGATATTTGTTCTTGATTGTCACCTTGTTCAATTGACGGTAGTCGACACATAGGCGAAGTGATCGATCTTTTTTCATGACAAAAAGAACTGGAGCACCCCACGGAGATGTGCTAGGTCGTATGAACCCCTTCTCCAATAATTCCCCAAGTTGTGTCTGGAGTTCCTTGAGCTCAGTAGGCGACATTCGATATGGAGTAATCGATATAGGTGTGATTCCAGGAAGTACGTCAATGGAAAAATCAATCTCTCGATTCGGAGGTTGTCCTGGTAAGTCTTCGGGAAAGACATCAGGAAATTCATTCACGATCGGGATGTCATCTAGTTTAGTTTCAGAAAGAGAAGTATCGATGACAAATGCCAAGAATGCCTCACAACCCTTACGCATTAATTTATGCGTAGTCAACATTGAAATAAAAGAGAGGGATCTCGTTTGATGTTTACCTTCAAAAACAAGTTCTGAGAATCCTGGTCTACGAAAAATAACAAGCTTCTCGTGGCAGTCGAGAATTGCATGATGAGAAGAAAGCCAATCCATGCCAAGAATAACATCAAGATCAATCAAAGGCAATGGTATCAATTCAGCCTCTAGAATGACATCTTTGATCTTCAATGGACAACCAAGGAATACCGAATCACGAATTAGACGCTCTCCAAGAGGGGTATGAACGATGATTCCAGGTGAGAAATGAGAGATAGGATAATCTAAGATCGCAGTAAGATCATACCGGATATAAGACCTATCAGAACCTAGGTTAAATAAAGCGTAGGCCTGATGGTCTCCCACAAACAATGGCCTAAAGAGGTAATATTAGGTGAGATTGTGATTTAAAAATTCGGAAAGATAGAATTTCTTACGAATGTTTTATTCGTAATCAAGTGGCATAACAAGGCGGGGTCAGATCTAGCATGTGAAAATACTCAGATTATAAATTACCTTGGTACCAGGCATACATATGAATATGCATCATAAGATTAATAACGACTCAAGTTAGAATCTTAATTGGCACACAAGAATAACCAGAAATCAATTGTCAAATAATTCACAATAAATGCTATCAGATATCGAGCCGGCAAGCTTTTCAACATAAGTTAAAATCAATAATACTCATAAAATGGCTAACAGGACTCTAACCAGAGCAATCGAGCCAATCTGGCTCTTTACCACATAACACAATACCAAATAATTTTCTTATCAATTAACTAAAACTAAAATAAATGCACATTTATCGAGGGTCCACACTTCCCACAAGAGAAGGCGTTCCCGAATTATCAACTCACAAGGAAGTGATTAACTCTCTCCGGAATCTGAAGTCGGTCCCTTGCCCTTCGTCGATGGTTCTTTACCAAGAAAGGAGATGAGCAATTAAAGACAAATCAAATATAACTAACTATTAGCGGTAACATCACCTTTCATTGCTAAAAACAAATCCTAATCGAGTTTGAACGAGTCGATATTAAATAAGAATGGCATGTAACTCCTTAACATCAGTTCCCAATCCCACATAACCCGTTTCAATACATTAATAAATTTGAATTCGACATAAAAATTCTGAAATTTTCCAGCTAGCGGCTGTTTACGAGAAAAATCATAACTAATTGTAGAATAATCGGATTGAGGCGTTTCAAGTGGCTACGGAAAGCTAACGAGTTCAGCTACGTACAGAAATTAAGTTGCAAACTTTCGACGTCAATAGCTATGTCAAAATCAGTTTGAACAGTCTGCGAATTACCCACATACCAAAAAGAAAAACCCCACAAAATTACAAAACCATGGAAGAAGGAAGCTTAATTCACACATCACTTACCTCAAAACAACTTAGAAACCACCTAGGATGAGGGTTGTAAGGGAGAATTTGATCAACAAGGGTTTCTCCTCTTCACTCTCCTCTTTTGTTTTTCTTTACCCGTTCTTCTTTCTTTTCTTTTCTTTTTTTTTTTAACTTTAGCCTTAATAATTATATATCAGGCCATTTAAGTGGGCTGAAACTTTGGGCCACAAAATAAATAAATAAATAAGTTTGGGCTTTCTAAAAAAAATCTAGTTGGGCTAAGATAGGGCTGGCCTTTTGGGCCATAAAAATAAATAAATAGGTTTTGGGCTTTCTAAAAAAAATCTAGTTGGGCTAAGATATTATAAAGTATCCCATCCTCTAAAAAGTTTCATCCTCGAAACATAAACGTACCTAGAGATGAAAAGAGATTTGGATGTTGTTGACGCATGACTGACTCTGGTTCCCATGTTTCTTCTTCAATTTGATCACTTCTCCATAGAACTCTCACCATAGGAATGGATTTGTTATGAAGCATTTTCTCTCGGCGATCTACAATTTGAACAGGTTGTACTTCGTATGATAAATTTTCCTTTAATACAACTGGGGGATATTTGAGCACGTGCGAAGGATCTGGTTCATATTTTCTAAGCATAGAGACATGGAAGACATCGTGAATCTTCGACAATTCCAATGGTAGCTCAAGTCGATACGCGACACGACCAATCCTTTGCACGATCGTAAATGGGCCAATATACCTTGGACTCAACTTTCCTCGATGGCGGAATCGCAACACGCCCTTCCATGGAGAAACTTTCAGAAAAACTATATCTCCTTCATTAAACTCCAAATCGCGCCTCCTATTATCTGCGTAGCTTTTCTGTCTATCTTGCGCTGCCTTAAGTCTGTCTCGAATAAGTTGTATTTTTGCCTTCGCATCTTTGATAAGCTCTACTTCTTCGATTTGTCTCTCGCCAACCTCATCCCAAAAGAGCAGTGTTCGACACTTTCGGCCATACAGAGCTTCGTACGGGGGCATACCAATGCTTGAATGATAACTGTTATAAGCGAACTCCACCAAAGTCATGTACTTATCCCAGCTACCTCCCAAATTCAACACCACTGCACGTAGCATGTCTTCTAGTGTCTGTATAGTCCTCTCTGACTGTCCATCAGTCTGTGGATGAAACGAGGTACTGAATAGTAATTTTGTACCTAGCGCTTTCTGCAGACTAGGCCAAAAACGGGAAGTGAATCTTGGATCACGATCAGATATGATTGACACTGGTACTCCGTGCAATCTCACGATCTCATCGACATATAACTTGACAAGTTTCTCTAAAGATTCGTTGGTATGCACTGGAAGGAAATGTGCCGATTTCGTCAGACGATCGACAATGACCCAAATTGAGTTATGACCCTTTTGGGTTCGAGGTAAATCAGAAACAAAATCCATTGTGACGTTTTCCCATTTCCACTCAGGAATAGGTAGTGGTTGAAGCATACCGGCTGGTTTTTGGTGTTCCGCTTTAATCTGTTGGCATGATAAGCACTTTGATACAAATTCAGCAATGTCTTGTTTCATACCTGGCCACCAATAATGCGCCCGAAGTGTTCTGTACATTTTGGTACTACCAAGATGCATAGCATAGGCTGAAGAATGGGCTTCCTCAAGAATAACTCTACGAACATCAAGTTCTGATGGAACACAAACACGATTTTTAAAAGTAAGAAGTCCATCATCCCGAATTTGAAATTCTGTTTCTTTTCCTTGATTTAGCTTCGCCATCTTCTGTCATAAATGAACATCGTGTGATTGTCTTTCTCGAATTTGCTAAAACAAGGTAGGTCTAACCTCGAATTTGGCGATTAAGGCAGAATCATTAGACTTTTCACAATCGAGCAAAATGTGTAAAGATTTAAATTGCTCCAACATAGGAAGATAAAAAGATTGAATCGAAGCAAGTGAGGTAGAAGACTTTCTACTCAGAGCATCTGCAACAACGTTCGCCTTGCCAGGATGATAATCGATGACTAAGTCATAGTCACTAATCAACTCCATCCATCGCCTTTGCCTGAGGTTGAGCTCCTTTTGCGTGGTGATATACTTTAAGCTCTTGTGATCAGTGAAAACCCGACAAGTTGCACCATACAGATAGTGCCTCCAGATCTTCAATGCAAAGATGATTGCAGCCAACTCTAAATCATGTGTAGGATAATTTTCTTCGTTCTTCTTCAATTGCCTTGAAGCGTAGGCAATAACCTTTCCTTCTTGCATGAGAACGCATCCTAATCCTTGTCTCGAGGCGTCACTATATATGGTAAATTCTCCAATCGCTGGGTCTGGCAAAGCAAGAATAAGAACTGAAACGAGTCGTCTTTTCAATTCTTGAAATGCTTTCTTGCATTCTTCACTCCATTCAAATTTTACCCCTTTCCGAGTCAATTTAGTCAAAGATGAAGCCAATAACGAAAAGTCTTTGACAAACCATCGATAATATCCAGCTAATCCCAGAAAACTACGAATCTCTGTCACTTTCTTTGGACGCTCCCAATCTAATATAGCTTGAATCTTCACTGGATCGACGTAGATTCCTTCTTTAGAAATGTGATGACCCAAAAAGCTTACCACACGAAGCCAAAATTCACACTTCGAGAATTTAGCATAAAGCTGATTTTCTCTGAGAATGTTCAGAGCAATTCTTAGATGATGAGAATGCTCGTCGTCCGATTTAGAATAAATAAGAATGTCATCAATGAAGAGATGACAAACTTATCTAAGTACAGCCGATTCATAAGATCCATAAAAGCTGCAGGAGCATTTGTGAGTCCAAAAGGCATAACACAGAATTCAAAATGACCGTATCTGGTTCGAAAAGCAGACTTAGGGATATCAGATTCCCTAATCTTGAGTTGGTGATAGCCAGATCGCAAATCAATTTTTGAGAACATAGTTGCTCCTTGCAATTGATCAATCAGATCATCGATTATTAGAAGGATATTTGTTCTTGATTGTCACCTTGTTCAATTGACGATAGTCGACACATAGGCGAAGTGATCCATCTTTCTTCTTGACAAAAAGAACTGGAGCACCCCACGGAGATGTGCTAGGTCGTATGAACCCCTTCTCCAATAATTCCCCAAGTTGTGTCTGGAGTTCCTTGAGCTCAGCAGGCGACATTCGATATGGAGTAATCGATATAGGTGTGATTCCAGGAAGTACGTCAATGGAAAAATCAATCTCTCGATTTGGAGGTTGTCCTGGTAAGTCTTCGGGAAAGACATCAGGAAATTCATTCACGATCGGGATGTCATCTAGTTTAGTTTCAGAAAGAGAAGTATCGATGACAAATGCCAAGAATGCCTCACAACCCTTACGCATTAATTTATACGCAGTCAACATTGAAATAAAAGAGAGGGATCTCGTTTGATGTTTACCTTCAAAAACAAGTTCTGAGAATCCTGGTCTACGAAAAATAACAAGCTTCTCGTGGCAATCGAGAATTGCATGATGAGAGGAAAGCCAATCCATGCCAAGAATAACATCAAGATCAATCAAAGGCAATGGTATCAATTCAGCCTCTAAAATGACATCTTTGATCTTCAATGGACAACCAAGGAATACTGAATCACGAATTAGAAGCTCTCCAAGAGGGGTATGAACGATGATTCCTGGTGACAAATGAGAGATAGGATAATCTAAGATCGCAGTAAGATCATCCCGGATATAAGACCTTTCAGAACCTGGGTCAAATAAAGCATAGACCTGATGGTCTCCCACAAACACATGGCCTAAAGAAGTAATATTAGTTAGATTGTGATTTAAAAATTCGGAAAGATAGAATTTCTTACGAATGTTTTATTCATAATCAAGTGGCATAACAAGGCGGGGTTAGATCTAGCATGTGAAAATACTCAGATTATAAATTACTTGTCACAACCTTCGGATCTGAGCGAGCCTCTTCCTGGAAAATATGAAATACTCTAGTTTGCTTCCTTCCTTGCATAGGTGATTGAGTACTAGGGCCGCTTGAGGCATCGGGCACTCTGGTAGCTGCAGATCGAGTATCTCTGGGTGTAGAATATGTTAGTTTACCACGAAGCTGACCAAACCACTGACTGCTCGCTCCCATAAGCTGAGGACAAGAACTTCGCATATGCCCCGGCTGTCGACACTGAAAAAATACTTGAGGAGCCTTACAGGGGCCATCGTGATATTTTAAGCAATTCTGGCACTTGCGATTTTCACCAACCAATCCCAAGACATTGCTCCCGCCACTACTAAACTGCTCCCGAGGTTGAGGAAAACTAATAGATACCGAACTTGGTGCGCCACGCGAAGATCCCACACCCCTATACACCTTCGATGCATTTCCTGGAAATGCGCTCCCTTGCCTTTTCTTTTGAGATCGTTCTGCAAGCTTATGTCTCGCCTGAACTAAACTTTCTACCCTCAGGGCTTCTTCTACGAGATCGTCAAGACTCTCGTACTTGTCTTCGGACTTGATGCGATCTCGAATATTTAAATTAAGACCATCTTCAAATCTCTTGCATAAGTGTCTCGTCGTATATGACTCAGGAGCGAATTCTCACAATTCAAAAAATTTGCTTTTGTACTCCACAACCGACATAATGCCTTGAAAAAGGTTGAAGAACTCCTTTCTCTTCTGATCCTTGATGTACTGAGAGAAGTATTGATCTTTGAATCGTTCCACGTAGATAGCCCACGTAATAGTAACCGAAGATGTCTCTTTTAAATTCTGCCACCATCGTCGTGCATCTGGGCCTAACAGCTTGGTCGCAATGACCACACGATAACATTCTTCAATCATCAAGGTGTCAAAGGTCTCTGTAATCTTCTTTAACCATGCCCCCACTTTAGAAGCATCTCTTGCACCGTCAAATTTCGAAGTCCCCTGTTTTCAACTGCTTTCACCAAATCAGGTATAAAATGTGCACCTCTAGAAGTAGAACCTCCTAAAGCCATTTCTGGAGTAAAAACTGGTACATTAGTTGTAGGTCGGATCGGTTCATTAGCACGAAGAACCTCTTTAGTGACAGTCGTAGTCGTATGAGCCTTTGTAGGTGGTGGAACACCATGTATTCGAATGTGATCATAATACAATTGGTACTGCTCTGGTGTCATCATGTGCTCAACCCGCAACTGGGCCCGTGGTTGCTCTACCTGGGAAACTGGCACCCTATGATCAGAATTGATAGGGTCCATAACTGTCGGAGGAACGGCATGATCAGAAGAAACATGTCCTCGAGGTCCACGAGGAACAAAAGAGAGTAGAGGACTCGGAGGATCACGAGGAGCGTGCCCTCGACCTCGACCTTTACAACGAACTGGAGGTGCCATAATGATTGAAAGGAAGAAATGAAAGAAAATGCAAGGTCAACATCAAGGCAATACGATACCTTAGGATGACATAGAAACAAAGTTGGACCCATTGGCTCGACTCAAAAAGAATGAGAATTATAAAACCAGGCTCTGATACCAAGAAAGTTGTCACATCACAGAACGCTACAATCGCCACGTTAACCATAAATTTCGCGGAATGGGTGCACTCCACTCCACAAAGTTTATAGAAAACGTAAGGCTTGCTATCAAGTACCTGTAGAACTGAACAGCTAATAACAATGGGTACAACCCGAAACATCATCTCATAAAGTATCAACAAGGATTTACAAAGGTACAAAATACAACGATGTGACTTAGTTTAAAGAAAATATACATGAACGATATAACATCGCGAAGGTACAAAAAGAACATCAAGGGGGTCACCAAATATAAACTATACAATCTCGCCAATGAATCCGTCAATTTACATAAATGAGAAAGTACCCAAAACACTGATTGGATGACGAACAAACGATAGGCAAACCTCCAATCAAAACGATATCAACAGCCTGAAAAGGAAAGAATGATGGGGGTGAGCAAAACCACTAGCTCAGTGAGGCGATAAGCCGGTCACCCCGACCCTTATACGAAGCATGTATTCCCACTCGCGGTTCATAACATAAAATCCAACATTTCATCCCACAATAACTATTTCTCACTCAGTATACATATTAATGAAAATAAAAACCTTAGTGCACATTTACGAATAACACAATTAGTTCGAACAACATGTTATCACATAAAAGACGCGTGGGTAGTCAATATCCTCCTCGAACTGAGCTCTCCGTCAAGAGATAGTCCAAGCCCATCACCGTTACTCTATATAAAATGCACATTAATATTCTTTCTCAACACGCCAAGTGCTAAAGTTCACAATTCAATATCGACGTGAATACTTGAAATGATCAAACATATAAACATATATGACATGCATGTCCCACACCGGTGACGTTGACTGAGCCTATAATAGACTGATCCATCTAACGATCACCCTCCAGAGTATCAGTATTTGGCAAATGGAAAGGTGCCCCATTAGATCTAAATCACCCGAGTTTGCCAAGCAACGGGCAACTTGGTTGTCACTCTAACTCACCCGAACCGCGACAATTCGGGCTACTTAATTATTGTCGCTCCAACTCACCCGAACCGTGACCAATTCGGGCTACTTAACCTTGGTACCAGGCATACATATGCATATGCATTATAAGATGAATAATGACTCAAGTTAGAGTCTTAATTGGCACACAAGAATAACCAAAAATCAATTCTCAAATAAATCACAATAAATGCTATCAGATATCGAGCCGGCAAGGCTCTTCAACATAAGTTAAAATCAATAATACTCATAAAATGGCTAACAGGACTCTAACCAGAGCAATCGAGCCAATCAGGCTCTTTACCACATAACACAATACCAAATAATTTTCTTATCAATTAACTAAAACTAAAATAAATGCACATTTATCGAGGGTCCACACTTCCCACAAGAGAAGGCGTTCCCGAATTATCAACTCACAAGAAAGTGATTAACTCTCTCCGGAATCTGAAGTCGGTCCCTTGCCCTTCGTCGATGGTTCTTTACCTAGAAAGGAGATGAGCAATTAAAGACAAATCAAATATAACTAACTATTAGCGGTAACATCCCTTTCATTGCTAAAAACAAATCCTAATCAAGTTCGAATGAGTCGATATTAAATAAAAATGGCATGTAACTCCTTAACATCAGTTCCCAATCCCACATAACCCGTTTCAATACATTAACTAAACGAAACGATAGAAAATAAGTTTGAATTCGACATAAAAATTCTGAAATTTTCCAGCTAGCGGCAGTTTACGAGAAAAATCATAACTAATTGTAGAATAATCGGATTGAGGCGTTTCAAGTGGCTACGGAAAGCTAACAAGTTCAGCTACGTACGGAAATTAAGTTTGCAAACTTTCGAGGGCAATAGCTATGTCAAAATCAGTTCGAACAGTCTGCGAATTACCCACATATCAAAAAGAAAAACCCCACAAAATTACAAAACGATGGAAGAAGGAAGCTTAATTCACACACCACTTACCTCAAAACAACTTAGAAACCACCTAGGATGAGGGTTGTAAGGGAGAATTTGATCAACAAGGGTTTCTCCTCTTCACTCTCTTCTTTCCCCTCTTTTGTTTTTCTTCTCCCGTTCTTCTCTCTTTTTTTTTTTAAACTTTAGCCTTAATAATTATATATCAGGCCATTTAAGTGGGCTGAAACTTTGGGCCACAAAATAAATAAATAAATAAGTTTGGGCTTTCTAAAAAAAATCTAGTTAGGCTAAGATAGGGCTGGCCTTTTGGGCCATAAAAATAAATAAATAGGTTTTGGGCTTTCTAAAAAAAAATCTAGTACGGCTAAAATATTATAAAGTATCCCCTCCTCTAAAAAGTTTCGTCCTCGAAACATAAACGTACCTAGAGATGAAAAAAGATTTGGATGTTGTTGACGCATGACTGACTCTAGTTCCCATGTTTCTTCTTCAATTTGATCACTTCTCCATAGAACTCTCACCATAGGAATGGATTTGTTACGAAACATTTTCTCTCGGCGATCTACAATTTGAACAGGTTGTACTTCGTACGATAGATTTTCCTTTAATACAACTGGGGGATATTTGAGCATGTGCGAAAGATCTGGTTCATATTTTCTAAGCATAGGGACATGGAAGACATCGTGAATCTTCGACAATTCCGATGGTCGCTCAAGTCGATACGCGACACGACCAATCCTTTACACGATCGTAAACGGGCCAATATACCTTGGACTCAACTTTCCTCGACGGTGGAATCGCAACACGCCCTTCCATGGAGAAACTTTTAGAAAAACTTTATCTCCTTCATTAAACTCCAAATCGCACCTCCTATTATCTGCGTAACTTTTCTGTCGATCTTGTGCTGCCTTAAGTCTGTCTCGAATAAGTTGTATTTTTGCCTTCGCATCTTCGATAAGCTCTACTTGTTTGATTTGTCTCTCACCAACCTCATCCCAAAAGAGCAGTGTTCGACACTTTTGGCCATACAGAGCTTCGTACGGGGGCATTCCAATGCATGAATGATAACTGTTGTTATAAGCGAACTCCACCAAAGTCACGTACTTATCCCAGCTACCTCCCAAATTCAACACCACTGCACGTAGCATGTCTTCTAGTGTCTGTATAGTTCTCTCTGACTGTCCATCAGTCTGTGGATGAAATGAGGTACTGAATAGTAATTTTGTACCTAGCGCTTTCTGCAGACTAGGCCAAAAACGGGAAGTGAATCTTGGATCACGATCAGATATGATTGACACTGGTACTCCGTGCAATCTCACAATCTCATCGACATATAACTTGGCAAGTTTCTCTAAAGATTTGTTGGTATGCACTGGAAGGAAATGTGCCGATTTCGTCAGACGATCGACAATGACCCAAATTGAGTCATGACCCTTTTGGGTTCGAGGTAAACCAGAAACGAAATCCATTGTGACGTTTTCCCATTTCCACTCAGGAATAGGTAGTGGTTGAAGCATGCCGGCTGGTTTTTGGTGTTCCGCTTTAATCTGTTGGCATGATAAGCACTTTGATATAAATTCAGCAATGTCTCATTTCATACCTGGCCACCAATAATGCTCCCGAAGTGTTCTGTACATTTTGGTACTACCAGGATGCATAGCATAGGCTAAAGAATGGGCTTCCTCAAGAATAGCTCTATGAACATCAAGTTCTGATGGAACACAAACACGATTTTTAAAAGTAAGAAGTCCATCATCCCGAATTTGAAATTCTGTTTCTTTTCTTTGATTTAGCTTCACCATCTTCTGTCGTAAATGAACATCGTGTGATTGTCTTTCTCGAATTTGCTCAAACAAGGTAGGTCTAACCTCAAATTTGGCGATTAAGGCAGAATCATTAGACTTTTCACAATCAAGCGAAATGTGTAAAGATTTAAATTGCTCCAACATAGGAAGATAAAAAGATTGAATCGAAGCAAGAGAGGTAGAAGACTTTCTACTCAGAGCATCTGCAACAACGTTCACCTTGCCAGGATGATAATCGATGACTAAGTCATAGTCACTAATCAACTCCATCCATCGCCTTTGCCTGAGGTTGAGCTCCTTTTGCGTGGTGATATACTTTAAGCTCTTGTGATCAGTGAAAACCCGACAAGTTGCACCATACAGATAGTGCCTCTAGATCTTCAATGCAAAGACGATTGCAGCCAACTCTAAATCATGTGTAGGATAATTTTCTTCGTTCTTCTTCAATTGCCTTGAAGCGTAGGCAATAACCTTTCCTTCTTGCATGAGAACGCATCATAATCCTTGTCTCGAGGTGTCGCTATAAATGGTAAATTCTCCAATCGATGGGTCTGGCAAAGCAAGAATAGGAGCTGAAACGAGTCGTCTTTTCAATTCTTGAAATGCTTTCTCGCATTCTTCACTCCATTCAAATTTTACCCCTTTCCGAGTCAATTTAGTCAAAGATGAAGCCAATAATGAAAAGTCTTTGACAAACCGTCGATAATATCCAGCTAATCCCAGAAAACTACGAATCTCTATCACGTTCTTTGGACGCTCCCAATCTAGTATAGCTTGAATCTTCACTGGATCGACGTAGATTCCTTCTTTAGAAATGTGATGACCCAAAAAGCTTACCTCACGAAGCCAAAATTCACACTTCAAGAATTTAGCATAAAGCTGATTTTCTCTGAGAATGTTCAGAGCAATTCTTAGATGATGAGAATGCTAGTCGTCCGATTTAGAATAAATAAGAATGTCATCAATGAAGATGATGACAAACTTATCTAAGTACGGCCGAAAGACCCGATTCATAAGATCCATAAAAGCTACAGGAGCATTTGTGAGTCCAAAAGGCATAACACAGAATTCAAAATGACCGTATCTGGTTCGAAAAACAAACTTAGGGATATCAGATTCCCTAATCTTGAGTTGGTGATAGCCAGATCGCAAATCAATTTTTGAGAACACAGTTGCTCCTTGCAATTGATCAAATAGATCATCGATTCTTGGAAGAGGATATTTGTTCTTGATTGTCACCTTGTTCAATTGACGGTAGTCGACACATAGGCGAAGTGATCCATCTTTCTTCTTAACAAAAAGAACTGGAGCACCCCACGGAGATGTGCTGGTCGTATGAACCCCTTCTCCAATAATTCCCCAAGTTGTGTCTGGAGTTCCTTGAGCTCAGCAGGCAACATTCGATATGGAGTAATCGATATAGGTGTGATTCCAGGAAGTACGTCAATGGAAAAATCAATCTCTCGATTTGGAGGTTGTCCTGGTAAGTCTTCGGGAAAGACATCAGGAAATTCATTCACGATCGGGATGTCATCTAGTTTAGTTTCAGAAAGAGAAGTATCAATGACAAATGCCAAGAATGCCTCACAACCCTTACGCATTAATTTATGCGCAGTCAACATTGAAATAAAAGAGAGGGATCTCGTTTGAAGTTTACCTTAAAAACAAGTTCTGAGAATCCTGGTCTACGAAAAATAACAAGCTTCTCGTGGCAATCGAGAATTGCATGATGAGAAGAAAGCCAATCCATGCCAAGAATAACATCAAGATCAATCAAAGGCAATGGTATCAATTCAGCCTCTAAAATGACATCTTTGATCTTCAATGGACAACCAAGGAATACCGAATCACGAATTAGATGCTCTCCAAGAGGGGTATGAACGATGATTCCAGGTGACAAATGAGAGATAGGATAATCTAAGATCGCAGTAAGATCATCCCGGATATAAGACCTATCAGAACCTGGGTCAAATAAAGCGTAGACCTGATGGTCTCCCACAAACACATGGCCTAAAGAAGTAATATTAGTTGAGATTGTGATTTAAAAATTCGGAAAGATAGAATTTCTTACAAATGTTTTATTCGTAATCAAGTGGCATAACAAGGAGGGGTTAGATCTAGCATGTGAAAATACTCAGATTATAAATTACTTGTCACAACCTTCGGATCTGAGCGAGCCTCTTCCTGGGAAATATGAAATACTCTAGTTTGCTTCCTTCCTTGCATAGGTGATTGAGTACTAGAGCCGCTTGAGGCATCGGGCACTCTGGAAGCTGTAGATCGAGTATCTCTGGGTGCAGAATATGTTAGTTTACCACGAAGCTGACCAGAACACTGACTGCTCACTCCCATAAGCTGAGGACAAGAACTTCGCATATGCCCCGGCTGTCGACACTGAAAACATACTTAAAGAGCCTTACAGGGGCCATCGTGATATTTTAAGCAATTTTGGCACTTGCGATTTTCACCAACCGATCCCGAGACATTGCTCCCACCTCTACTAAACTGCTCCCAAGGTTGAGGAAAACTAATAGATACCGAACTTGGTGCGCCACACGAAGATCCCACACCCCTGTACACCTTCGATGCATTTCCTGGAAATGCGCTCCCTTGCCTTTTCTTTTGAGATTGTTCTACAAGCTTATGTCTCTCCTGAACTAAACTTTCTACCCTCATGGCTTCTTCAATGAGATCTTCAAGACTCTAGTACTTGTCTCCGGACTTGATGCGATCTCGAATATTTAAATTAAGACCATCTTCAAATCTCTTGCATAAGTCTCTCATCGTATATGACTCAGGAGCAAATTCTCGCAATTCCAAAAATTTGATTTCGTACTCCACAACCGACATAATGCCTTAAAAGAGGTTGAAGAACTCCTTTCTCTTCTGATCCTTGATGTACTGAGAGAAGTTTCGATCTTTGAATCGTTCCACAAAGATAGCCCACGTAATAGTAATCGAAGATGTCTCTTTTAAATTCTGCCACCATCGTCGTGCATCTGGGCCTAACAGCTTGGTCGCAATGACCACATGATAACATTCTTCAATCATCAAGGTGTCAAAGGTCTCTGTAATCTCCTTTAACCATGCCCCCACTTTAGAAGCATCTCTTGCACCGTCAAATTTCGAAGTCCTCATGTTTTCAACTGCTTTCACCAAATCAGGTATAAAAAGTGCACCTCTAGAAGTAGAACCTCCTAAAGCCATTTCTGGAGTAAAAACTGGTACATTAGTTGTAGGTCGGATCGGTTCATTAGCACGAAGAACCTCTTCAGTGACAGTCGTAGTCGTATGAACCGTTGTAGGTGGTGGAACACCATGTATTCGAATGTGATCATAATACAATTGGTACTGCTCCGGTGTCATCATGTGCTCAACTAGCAACTGGGCCCGTGGTTGCTCTACCTGGGAAACCGGCACCCTATGATCAGAATTGATAGGGTCCATAACCGTCAGAGGAACAGCATGATAAGAAAAAACAAGTCCTTGAGGTCCATTAGGAACAGAAGAGAGTAGAGGACTCGGAGGATCACGAGGAGCGTGTCCTCGACCTCGACGACGAACTGGAGGTACCATAATGACTGAAAGGAAGAAAGGAAAAAAATGCAAGGTCAACATCAAGGCAATACGATACCTTAGGATGACATAGAAACAAAGTTGGACCCATTGGCTCGACTCAAAAAGAATGAGAATCATAAAACCAGGCTCTGATACCAAGAAAGTTATCACGCCCCGACCCCAGACAGAACGCGACAACCGCCACGTTAACCATAAATTTCGCGGAATTGGTGCACTCCACTCCACAAAGTTTATAGAAAACGTAAGGCTTGCTATCAAGTACCTGTAGAACTGAACAACTGATAACAACGGGTACAACCCGAGGACATCATCTCATAAAGTATCAACAAGGATTTACAAAGGTACAAAATACAACGATGTAACTTAGTTTAAATAAAATATACATGAACGATATAACATCGCGAAGGTACAAAAAGAACATCAAGGGGGTCACCAAATATAAACTACACAATCTCGCCAATGAATCCGTCAATTTACATAAAAGATAAAGTACCAAAACACTGATTGGATGACGAACAAACGATAGGCAAACCTCCAACCAAAATGATATCAACAGCCTGAAAAGGAGAGAATGATGGGGGTGAGCAAAACCACTAGCTCAGTGAGGTGATAAGCCGGTCACCCCGACCCTTATACGAAGCATGTATTCATTCACAAAATAAAATCCAACATTTCGTCCCACAATAACTATTTCTCACTCAGTATACATATTAATGAAAATAAAAACCTTAGTGCACATTTACGAATAACACAATTAGTTAAAACAACATGTTATCACATAAAAGACGCGTGGGTAGTCAATATCCTCCTCGAACTGAGCTCTCCGTCGAGAGACAGTCCAAGCCCGTCACCGTTACTCTAGATAAAATGCACATTAATATTCTTTCTCAACACGCCAAGTGCTAAAGTTCACAATTCAATATCGACGTGAATACTTGAAATGATCAAACATATAAACATATATGACATGCATGTCCCACACCGGTGACGTTGACTGAGCCTATAATAGACTGATCCATCTAACGATCACCCTCCAGAGTATCAGTATTTGGCAAATGGACAGGTGCCCCGTTAGATCTAAATCACCCGGGTTTGCCAAGCAACGGGCAACTTGGTTGTCACTCTAACTCACCCGAACCTCGACAATTTGGGCTACTTAATCATTGTCGCTCCAACTCACCCGAACCATGACCAATTCGGGCTACTTAACCTTGGTACCAGGCATACATATGCATATGCATCATAAGATGAATAACGACTCAAGTTAGAGTCATAATTGGAACACAAGAATAACCAAAAATCAATTCTCAAATAATTCACAATAAATGCTATCAGATATCGAGCCGACAAGGCTCTTCAACATAAGTTAAAATCAATAATACTCATAAAATGGCTAACAGGACTCTAACCAGAGCAATCGAGCCAATCAGGCTCTTTACCACATAACACAATACCAAATAATTTTCTTATCAATTAACTAAAACTAAAATAAAAGCACATTTATCGAGGGTCCACACTTCCCACAAGAGAAGGCGTTCCCGAATTATCAACTCACAAGGAAGTGATTAACTCTCTCCGAAATCTGAAGTCGGTCCCTTGCCCTTCGTCGATGGTTCTTTACCTAGAAAGGTGATGAGCAATTAAAGACAAATCAAATATAACTAACTATTAGCGGTAACATCCCTTTCATTGCTAAAAACAAATCCTAATCGAGTTCGACGAGTCGATATTAAATAAAAATGGCATGTAACTCCTTAACATCAGTTCCCAATCCCACATAACCCATTTCAATACATTAACTAAATGAAACGATAGAAAATAAGTTTGAATTTGACATAAAATTCTGAAATTTTCCAGCTAGCGGCAGTTTACGAGAAAAATCATAACTAATTGTAGAATAATCGGATTGAGGCGTTTCAAGTGGCTACGGAAAGCTAACAAGTTTAGCTACGTACAGAAATTATGTTTGCAAACTTTAGAGGGCAATAGCTATGTCAAAATCAGTTCGAACAGTCTGCGAATTACCCACATACCAAAAAGAGAAACCCCACAAAATTACAAAACCATGGAAGAAGGAAGCTTAATTCACACACCACTTACCTCAAAACAACTTAGAAACCACCTAGGATGAGGGTTGTAAGGGAGAATTTGATCAACAAGGGTTTCTCCTCTTCACTCTCTTCTTTCCCCTCTTTTTGTTTTTCTTCTCCCGTTCTTCTCTCTCTTTTTTTTTTTTTTACTTTAGCCTTAATAATTATATATCAGGCCATTTAAGTGGGCTGAAACTTTGGGCCACAAAATAAATAAATAAATAAGTTTGGGCTTTCTAAAAAAAATCTAGTTAGGCTAAGATAGGGCTGGCCTTTTGGGCCATAAAAATAAATAAATAGGTTTTGGGCTTTCTAAAAAAAATCTAGTTGGGCTAAGATAGGGCTGGCCTTTTGGGCCATAAAAATAAATAAATAGGTTTTGGGCTTTCTAAAAAAAAAATCTCGTTGGGCTAAGATATTATAATAATGATGAAAATGAGCATCATGATGTAGGGAATGAGTATCACGATGTAGATAAAGAGCATCATTATAAAGGAAATATAAATAATGATAAAGAAATGAGTATCATGATTAATAAAACATGCATCTTAATGAAGGAAATGAGCACCATGATG
Organism: Pogostemon cablin; assembly: GCA_023678885.1. Taxonomy (NCBI): domain Eukaryota; kingdom Viridiplantae; phylum Streptophyta; class Magnoliopsida; order Lamiales; family Lamiaceae; genus Pogostemon; species Pogostemon cablin. The sequence continues at coordinate 10,660,729 of CM042999.1, read as the reverse complement.
AAGGAACTATGCATTATGATGTTGGAAATGAGTATCATGATGAAGGAATTATGCATCATGATGTACAAAATGAGCATCATGATGTAGGAAATTAACATTACGATGATGGAAACATGCATCATGATGAAGGAAATGAGCATAATAGTGTAGGAAATGAGCATCATTATGATGGGAATACGCATCAAGATAAAGGAAATGAGCATCGATGAAGGAAATGACCATAATGATGTAGGAAATTATCATCATGATGAAGGAAATATGCTTCATGATGAAGGAAATGAGCATCATGATGTAGGAAATGAGTATCATGATGAAGAAAGTATGCATAATGACGAAGGAAATGAGCATTATGGTGTGGGAAATGATCATCAAGATAATGGAAATGAGCATCATGATGATGGAAATATGCGTCATGATGTAGGAAATGAGTATTATGTTGAAGAAAATATGCATAATGATGAATGAAGTATGCATTCTGATGAAGGAATTGTACATCATGATGTAGGAAATGAGCATCATGATGAAGGAAATATGCATTATTATGAAAGAAACGTGCATCATGATGAAGGAAATGAGCATCATAATGTAGGAAATAAGTATCATGAAGAAGGAAACACGTTATATGATGAAAGAAATTAGCATCATAATGAAGGAAATGACCATAAAGATGTAGGAAATAATCATCAAGATGAAGGAAATGAGCATCATGATGAAGGAAATGTGCATCACGATGAAGGAAATGAGCATCGTGATAAAGGAAACATGCATCGTGATGAAGGAAATTAGCATCATGAAGATGAAAATATGCATCGTGATGTAGGAAATAGCATCATGATGAAGGAAATGTGCATCATGATGATGGAAATATGCATCGTGATTTTGGAAATGAGCATCATGTTGAAGGAAATGAGCATCATGATGAGGGAAATGAGCATCATGATGAAGGAAATATGCATCATGATGAATGAAATGAGTTTCACGATGTAGGAAATTAGCATTATGATGATGGAAACATGCATCACGATGAAGGGAATGTGCAAAATAATGTATGAAATGAGCATCATTATGATGGAACCGTATCATGGGGAAGGAAATGAGCATCATGATGAAGGAAATGACCATAATGATGTAGGAAATTAACATCATGATGTATTAAATATATATCATGATGAAGGAAATGAGAATCATAAGGTAGGAAATGCGTATTATGATGAAGAAAATATGCAATATAATGAAAGAAATGAGAATCATGATGAGGGAAATGATCATCATGATGATGGAAATGAGCAACATGATCGTGGAAATATGCATCATGATGTAGGAAATAAGCATCATGATGAAGAAAATATGCATCATGAGAAATGAAGTAAGCATTATGATGTAGGAAATCTGCATTATGATGTATAAAACATGCTTCATTATGTAGTAAATGAGCATCATGATGAAGGAAATATGCAATATGATGAAAGAAACATGCATCATGGTGAAGGAAATTAGCATCATAATGTAGGAAAAAAGCATCATGATGAAGGAAATACGCATAATGATAAAGGAAATGATCATCAAGATGAATGAAATAAGCATCATGATAAAGGAAATATGCATCATGACGAAGCAATGAGCATCGTGATAAAGGAAATATGCATCATGATGAAAGAAATGAATGTCATGGTGAAGGAAATAATCATCATGATGATGTAAATATGTATCGTGATGGAGGAAATGAGCATCATGATGAAGGGATTTGCATAATGATAAAGGAAATGAGCATTATGACGTAGGAAATGAGTATCATGATGAAGGAAACAATCATCATGATGCTGGAAATGAGCACCATGATGAAGGAAATAAGCATCTTGATGAAGGATTTATGCATAATGATGATGGAAATAAGCATCATGATGTAGGAAATGAGCATCATGATTAAGGAAATGAGCATCATGATATAAGACATGAGCATCATCATGAAGGAAATATGCATCATGATGTAGGAAATGAGCATCATGACGAAGGAAATATATACCATGATGAACGAAATGAGCATCATGATGAAGGAAATTAACATTATGTTGATGGAAACATGCATCATGATGAAGGACATGAGCATAATAATGTAAGAAATGAGCATTATAATGATGGAACAACGCATCATGATGAAGGAAATAAGCATCATGATGAAGGAAATGAACATAATGATGTAGGAAATATGCATCATGATGAAGGAAATGAGCATAATGATGTAGAAATGTGTATCATGATGAAGGAAATGAGCATCATGATGAGGGAAATGATCATCAAGATGACGAAAATAAGTAACATGATGATGGAAATATGCATCATGATGTAGGTAATAAGCAACATGATAAGGGAAATATGCATAATAAGGAATGAACTAAGCATCATGATGAAGGAAATACGCATTATGATGAATGAAACATGCAATATGATGAAGGAAATGAGCATCATAATGTAGGAAAAAAGCATTATGATGAAGGAAGTACGCATAATGATGTAGTAAATGAGCATCATAATGAAGGAAATGACCATAATGATGTGGGAAATGATCATCAAGATGAAGGAAATAAGCATCATGATGAAGGAAATATGCATAATGACAAAGGAATGAGCATCGTGTTAAAGGAAATATGCATCATGATGAAGGAAATGAGCATCATGATGAAGGTAACGAGCATCATGATGATGGAAATACGCATCGTGATGTAGGAAATGAGCATCATGATGAAGGAAAACATGCATCATGATGTAGGAAATGAGCATCATGATGAAGGAAATATGCATTATGATGAAAGAAACGTGCATCATGATGAAGGAAATGAGCATCATAATATAGGAAGTAAGTATCATGATGAAGGAAATACCTAATATGATGAAAGAAATTAGCATCGTAATGAAGGAAATGACCATAATGATGTAGGAAATGATAATCAAGATGAATGAATTTAGCATCATGATGAAGGAAATGTGCATCACAACAAAGCAAATGAGCATCGTGTTAAAGGAAAATGCATCATGATGAAGGAAATGAGCATCATGAATATGGAAATATGCATCGTGATGTAGGAAATAGCATCATGATGAAGGAAATGAGCATCATGATGATGGAAATATGCATCATGATGTAGGAAATGAGCATCATGATGAAGGAAAATATGCATCATGATGAAGGAAATGAGCATCATGTTGTATGAAATGAGCATCATGATGACGTAAATATGCATTATGATGAATGAAATGAGTTTCACGAAGTAGGAAATGAGCATCACAAAGAAGGAAACATGCATCATGATGTAGGAAATGAGCTTCGTGATGAAGGAAATATGCATCATGATGAATTAAATGAGCATTGAGATGAGAGAAATGACCATAATGACGTCGGAATCAATCATCATGATGAAGGAAATGAGCATCATGATGTAGGAAATGAGTACCATGATAAAGGAAATATGCATAATAATGCACGAAATGAGCATCATGATGAAGTATTTGTGCATCATGATGATGGAAATGAGCATCGTTATAAAGAAAATTAGTATCATTATGAAGGAACTGATCATCATGATAATGGAAATAAGCATAGTAAATAAGAAAATATGCAGCATGATATAGGAAATGAGCATCATGATGAAGGAAATGAGCATCATGATAAAAGAAATGAGAATCTTGATAAAGGAAATATTTTCATGATGTAGGAAATGAGAATCATGATAAGGGAAATATCCATCATGATGAATGAAATGAGCATCATGATGTAGGATATTAGCATTATGATGATGGAAACATGCATCATGATGAAGGAAATGAGCATAATAATGTATGAAATGAGCATCATTATGTTGGAACTACGTATCATGGTGAAGGAAATGAGCTTCATTATGAAGGAAATGACCATAATGATGTAGGAAATTAATATCATGATATAGAAAATATGCATCATGAAGAAGGAAATGAGCATCATAAGGTAGGAAATGAGTATCATGATGAAGAAAATATGCAATATAATGAAAGAAATGAGCATCATGATGAGGGAAATGATCATCATGATTATGGAAATGAGCAACATGATCATGAAAATATGCATCATGATGTAGGAAATGAGCATCATGACGAAGGAAATTTGCATCATGAGAAATGAAATAAGCAATATAATGTGGGAAATGTGCATCATGATGTAGAAATCATGCATCATTATATTGGAAATGAGCATCATGATGAAGGAAATATGCAATATGATGAAAGAAACATGCATCATGATGAAGGAAATGAGCATCATAATGTAGGAAAATAGCATTATGATGAAAGAAATACACATAATGATGAAGGAAATGAGCATCATAATGAAGAAAATGACCATAATGATGTAGGAGATGATCATCAGGATGAAGGAAATAAGCATCATGATAAAAGAAATATGCATCATGACGAAAGAATGAACATCGTGGTAAAGGAAATATACATCATGATGAAAGAAAGAGCGTCGTGATCAAGGAAATGAGCATCACGATGATGGAAATATGTATCGTGATTTAGTAAAAGAACATCATGATGAAGGGAAATATGCATCATGATAAAGGAAATTAGCATCATGACGTAGGAAATGAGTATCATGATGAAGTAAACAAGCATCATGATGATAGAAATGAGCATCATGATGAAGGAAATATGCATTATGATGAAAGAAACGTGCATCATGATGAAGGAAATGAGCATCATAATATAGGAAGTAAGTATCATGATGATGGAAATACATAATACGATGAAAGAAATTAGCATCATAATGAAGGAAATGACCGTAATGATGCAGGAAATGATCATCAAGATGAACGAAATGAGCATCATGATGATGGAAATGTGCATCATGATGAAAGAAATGAGCATCGTGATAAAGGAAATATGCATAATGACGAAGGAAATGAGCATCATGAATATGGAAATATGCATCGTTATGTAGGAAATAGCATCATGATGAAGGAAATGGGCATTATGATGACGGATATATGCATCGTGATGTAGGAAATGAGCATCATGATGAAGGAAAATATGCATCCTGATGAAGGAAATGAGCATATTGATGTAGGAAATGAGCATCATTATGAAGGAAATATGCATCATGATGAAGGAAATGAGTTTCACGGTGTAGGAAATGTGCATCACAAAGAAGGAAACATGTATCATGATGTAGGTAATGAGCATCATGATGAAGGAAATACACATCATTTTGAATTAAATGAGCAACGAGATGAAGGAAATGACCATATTTACGTCGGAATCAATCATCTTGATGAAGAAAATGAGCATCATGATGTAGGAAAAGAGTATCATGATAAAGGAAATACGCATAATAATGAATGAAATGAGCATCATGATGAAGGAACTGATCATCATGATGATGGAAATAAGCATAATGAATAAGAAATTATGCAGCATGATATAGGAAATGAGCGTCATGATGAAGGAAATGAGCATCATGATAAAAGATTGAGAATCTTGATAAAGGAAATATTTTTCATGATGTAGGAAATAAGCATCATGATAAGGGAAATATCCATTATGATGAACGAAATGAGCATCATGATGTAGGAAATTAGCATTATGATGATTGAAATATGCATCATGATGAAGAAAATGAGTATAATATTGTACGAAATGAGCATCATTATGATGGAACTATGCATTATGGTGAAATAAATGAGCATCACGATGAAGGAAATGACCATAATGATGTCGGAAATTAATATCATGATGTAGGAAATATGCGTCATGATGAAGAAATGAGCATCATAAGGTAGGAAATGCGTATCATAATGAAGAAAATATGCAATATAATGAAAGAAATGAGCATCATGATGATGGAAATAAGATCATGATCATGGAAATAAGCATCATGATGTAGGAAACGAGCATCATGATGAATGAAATATACATCATGAGAAATAAAGTAAGCATTATGATGTAGGAAATGTGCATCATGATGTAGAAATCATACATTATTATGTAGGAAATGAGCTTCATGATGATGGAAATATGCATAATGATGAATGAAATGAGCATCATGACTAAGGAAATGACTATAATGACTTAGGAAATGATAATCATAATGAAGGAAATATACATCATGATGAAGGATATGAGTATCTTGATAAAGGAAATATGAATCATGATGAAGGAAATATGCATCATGATGAAGGAAATAAGCATCATCATGTAAGAAATGAGAGTCATGATTAAGGAAATATGCATCATGATGAACGGAATGAACATCATGATGAAGGAAATGACCATAATGACGTCGGAATTAATCATCATGATGAAGGAAATGAGCATCATGATGTATGAAATACGCATATTGACGAACGAAATGAGCATCATGATGAAGGATTCATCCATCATGATGTTGAAAATGAGCATCATTATGAAGAAATTTGCATCATGAAGATGGAAATGAGCTTAATTATGAAGGAAATATGCATCATGAGGTAGAAAATGAGCATCATGATGTAGAAAATGAACATAATTATGAATGAAATGAACATTATTATGTAGGAAATGAGTATCATGATGAAGGAAATACGCATCATGATGAAGTATATTAGCATCATGATGAAGAAGACATACATCATGATGAAGGAAATGATCATAATGACGTAGGAAATGAGCATCACGATGAAGGAAATGATCAGCATGATTAAGGAAATATGTATAATTTTGTAGGAAATGATCATCATGATGACTGAAATATGCATTAAGATAAATGAAATTAGCATCATGATTAAGAAATGACCATAATGACGTAGGAAATGATCATCTTGATGAAGGAAATATATATCATGATGAAGGAAATGAGCATTATGATGAAGAAAATGAGCATCATGATAAAGGAAATATGAATCATGATGAAGAAATGAGCATCATGATGTAGGAATTGGGCATCATGATGAAGGAAATACGCATTGTGATGAAAGAAATATGCATCATGATGAAGAAAATGTGCATCATAGTTTAGGAAATAAGCATCATGATGAAGGAAATACGGATAATGATGGAGGAAATTAGCATTATAGTGAAGGAAATGACCATAATGATGAAGGAAATGGTCATCAAGATAAAAGAAATGAGCATCATGATGAAGGAAATGAGCATCATGAAGATGGAAATAGGAATCGTGATGTAAGAAATGAGCATCATGATGAAGGAAATGAGCATCATTATGATAGAAATAATCATTGTGACGTAGGAAATGTGCATCATGATGAAGGAAATATACATCATGAGAAATAAAGTAAGCATTATGATGTAGGAAATGTGCATCATTATGTAGAAATCATACATCATTATGTAGGAAATGAGCTTCATGATGATGGAAATATGCAATATGATGAAAGAGATACAGATCATGATGAAGGAAATGAGCATTATAATGTAGGAAAAAAGCATTATGATGAAAGAAATACGCATAATGATGAAGGAAATGAGCATCATAATGAAGGAAATGACCATAATGATATAGGAAATGATCATCAAGATGACAGAAATAAGCATCATGATAAAGGAAATTTGCATCATGACGAAGGAAATGAGCATCACGATGAAGGAAACAAGCATTATGATGAAAGAATAAGCATCATGATGAAAGAAATGAGCGTCATGATGAAGGAAATGAGCATCATGACGTAGGAAATAAGCATCACGATGAAGGAAACAGGCATCATGATGATAGAAATGAGCATTATGATGAAGGAAATAAGCTTCTTGATGAAGGATTTATGCATCATGATGATGGAAATAGGCGTCATGATGTAGGAAATGAGCGTCTTGATGTAGGAAATGAGCATCATGATGTAGGAAATGAGCATCATGATGAAGGAAATATGTATCATGACGAATGAAATGAACATCATGATGAAGGAAATGACCATAATGACGTTGGAATTAACCATCATGATGAAGGAAATGAGCGTCATGATAAAGAAAATATGCAAACAATGAACGAAATGATCATCGTAATGAAGGATTTAATATATCGTGATGATGGAAATGAGTATCATTATAAATGAAAATTTGCATAATGATGAAAGAAATGAGCATCATGATGTTGGATATGAGCATAATGATGAAAGAAATACACAGCATGATGTAGGGAATGAGCATCATGATGAAGAAAATATACATCATGATGAAGGAAATGAGCATCATGATGAAAAAAATGAGCACCATGATGAACAAAATATGCATCATGACGAATGAAATAAGCATTATCATGAAGGAAATGAGCAACATGATGAAGGAAATATGCATCATGATGAATGAAATGAGCATCGTGATGAAGGAAATGACCATAATGATGTCGAAATTAATCATCATGATGAAGGAAATGAGCATCATGATATAGGAAATGAGCATCATGATAAACGAAATATGCATATTGATGAACGAAATGAGCATCATGATGAAGGATTTATGCATCATGATGATTGAAATGAGCATCATTATGATGAAAATTTGCATCATGATGAAGGAAATGATCATCATGATGTTGGAAATAAGCATAATGATGAAGGAAATATGCAGCATATGTAGGAAATGAGTATCATTATGAAGGAAATATGAATCATTTTGAATTAAATGATATCATGATGTTGGAAATGATACACATGATTATGGAAATGAGCATCATGATGAATGAAATGAGCATCACGATTAAGAAATGACCACAATAACTTAGGAAATGATCATCTCGATGAAGGAAATGAGCATCATGATGTGGTAAATGAGCATCATGATGAAGGAAATGAGCATTATGATGAAGGATTTCTACATCATGATGAAGGAAATAAGTATCATGATGAAGGAAATGAGCAACATGATGAAGGAAATAAGCATCATGACGTAGGAAAGAGAATCATGAAAAAGGAAATATGCATCATGATGATCGAAATGAGCATCATTATGAAGAAAATGAGTATCATGATGAATGAAATGTGCATCATGATAAAGGAAATTAGTGTCATGATGAATGAAATAAGCATCATGATGAATAAAACATGCATAATGATGAAGGAAATGAGCATGATGATGTAGGAATTAAGCATCAAAATGAAGAAAATGATCATCATGTAGAAGGAAATATGAATAATGATGAATGAAATGAGCATCATGACTAAGGAAATGACTATAATGACTTAAGAAATAATAATCATGATGAAGGAAATATACATCATGATGAAGGATATGAGTATCTTAATAAAGGAAATATGAATCATGATGAAGGAAATATGCATCATGATGAAGGAAATAAGCATCATCATGTAAGAAATGAGCATCATGATTAAGGAAATATGCATCATGATGAATGAAATGAACATCATGATGAAGGAAATGACCATAATGACGTCGAAATTAATCATCGTGATGAAGGAGATGAGCATCATGATGTATGAAATACGCATATTGATGAACGAAATGAGCATCATGATGAAGGATTCATCCATCATGATGTTGAAAATGAGCATCATTATGAAGAAATTTGCATCATGAAGACGGAAATGAGCTTAATTATGAAGGAAATATGCATCACGAGGTAGAAAATGCGCATCATGATGTAGAAAATAAACATAATTATGAATGAAATGAGCTTTATTATGTACGAAATGAGTATCATGATGAAGAAAATACACATCATGATGAAGTATATTAGCATCATGATGAAGAAGACATGCATCATGATGAAGGAAATGATTATAACGACGTAGGAAATGAGCATCACGATGAAGGAAATGATCAGCATGATGAAGGAAATATGTATAATTTTGTAGGAAATAAGAATCATGATGACTGAAATATGCATTAAGATAAATGAAATTAATATCATGATTAAGAAATGACCATAATGACGTTGGAAACGATCATCTTGATGAAGGAAATATATATCATGATGAAGGAAATGAGCATTATGATGAAGAAAATGAGCATCATGATAAAGGAAATATGAATCATGATGAAGAAATTAGCATCATGATGTAGGAATTGGGCATCATGATGAAGGAAATACGCATTGTGATGAAAGAAATATGCATCATGATGAAGAAAATGACCATCATAGTTTAGGAAATAAGCATCATGATGAAGGAAATACGGATAAGGATGAAGGAAATTAGCATCATAGTGAAGGAAATGACCATAATGATGAAGGAAATGATCATCAAGATAAAAGAAATGAGCATCATGATGAAGGAAATGAGCATCATGAAGATGGAAATAGGAATCGTGATGTAAGAAATGAGCATCATGATGAAGGAAATGAGCATCATTATGATGGAAATATTCATTGTGACGTAAGAAATGTGCATCATGATGAAGGAAATATACATCATGAGAAATAAAGTAAGCATTATTATGTAGGAAATGTGCATCATGATGTAGAAATAATACATCATTATGTAGGAAATGAGCTTCATGATGATGGAAATATGCAATATGATGAAAGAGATACGGATCGTGATGAAGGAAATGAGCATTATAATGTAGGAAAAAAGCATTATGATGAAAGAAATACGCATAATGATGAAGGAAATGAGCATCATAATGAAGGAAATGACCATAATGATATAGGAAATGATCATCAAGATGAAGGAAATAAGCATCATGATAAAGGAAATTTGCATCATGACGAAGGAAATGAGCATCGTGATGAAGGAAACGAGCATTATGATGAAAGAATGAGTGTCATGATGAAAGAAATGAGCGTCATGATGAAGGAAATGAGCATCATGACATAGGAAATGAGCATCATGAAGAAGGAAACATGCATCATGATGATAGATATGAGCATCATGATGAAGGAAAAAAATAAATCACATTGAACACGCCACATATATAACAATTAATTGTCAAATAAAAATAATTAAATCAATTATATATATCAGGGATTAAGGCACAAATAATGAGTCCAGCAAATGGGCCTATTAATGCAGCCCCCAAAAAAACTTGAGAAATTAGAGCCCATCAATCCCACTAGCATAAACTAATAAAATGATCAGGCCTATTAATCCTGCCAGCCCCTATATTGTGCTCATCAGCTAGCCTAAAGTGATAACAAGGCCCAATAAGGCATCATAGCCCATTGCCTTCAAAACACACCTTGGATGAAACTCAGCCCAGCAGCCATGCGTAGCCATGAAAACAGCCCACACACTGCTGTCCTTGCGCCAGGGAACCACTGCGCAGAAGCGCCGTCAGCCCTCCTTTCGTGACCAGTTCTTCCAGCAGCACCTTCTAACCATCGACTACATCAGAGCCGACGAAGAATTTGCTGGAAACACTTCCAGTCATCATCTTGCTCGGAAGAAGAACACAGTCCCGACCGAATATGACCATTGACTCGCCATGGACATCAAGGAACTCGCCCGGAACTCACTGCTGATTCGACCAGAACCCACCACTGGGTCTACCAGAAAAAAATAGCCTACGAGCCACCTGGAACCCAGCTGTGTCTCGCCAGCCACCCGCCGCTGTATCCTGAAAGACCACCGCGAGGGCCGCCGTTCATGTTCGAAGACTCCCAGAACCCTCTGTCAATCTTCGTGGCTATAAGCGACCAATCAATGCCGCCATCACGCCATCATCCACAAGACCCTGCCGTCGCACCAGCAAGCAGTAGTGGTTTCAGGCCCACCCGGAATAAGCAGGGACTTACCTTACGATCGTGTCGATTGCCACATCATGCGCCACCGAGACTTGCTTCTATCATCGCATGGTGCAGCAATCTCATACAACTGCTTGTTATTCATCCTGCCGTGGGTTTTCAACAGTGATAGCAAACATCCACGCTGCCGTCAACATCCATCAGATGTCTGGTACCCAGCCCTTCACTAATCGCAGATGGTGTTTCATGGGAGGTCCTTTCTCCATCGTTCCACCAGACGCCAGCGTCGATATGTCTAGCCTCGTTGCTCCATGGTCGTGATGGTCATGCCCAGTCACGCCATCACCAGCCCATTGCTGTTAGCATCCCACCAGTCCATGATCGCGACCCAAAACCATTCACTCGTCGCTCAAGGTGCAATCGTGTGTGCGTGTGTGATCAGCATGTACAATCACAATAATCACACGCAATATTTATTGAAAAAGCACATAGGATAATTCACACATATACAAACCCTAATCTCATGTTTTCTCATCGACTATAACACACGATTAGCACATAAACACCCTATACTAACGTGTCACGTTTCACCAAAAACCAACGCTCTGATACCAATTGTTGGCTATTGGATCATTTGGTGAGCGTGAAAACATTAGAGGATAACGTAAACAATTAGCGGAAGCATAAATAAATGTTTACGATACCTTTCACCGGGTGTGTTGATGAAGATCTGCTGCAGAGAACTACCTCTTGATCTTCTGCTGTATGATCCAAGTCCAATCCTGATGTTGAGTGGGCAACAATCTGCAGGATTCTCTCAATCTGCTTCTCACCTTATCTCACGTCCAAAAAAGGCATAGAGTGTAGATTTCCAGAAGCTGAGATGACTTATTTATTGGGCTACAATAGGGACCAGGAGGAGAAATTGGATTGGGCCTCAATTGGATTTAATTAACAAGCTTAGCCCAAAGCTTATAATTAAATCCAATAATAATAATAATATAATCCAATAAAATATTATTACTGCACTACCCATCCAATCCAAAATTATGTTTTTGGGCTCCTTCTTATTAAGAGCCCGACAGTCTCCCCATGTTTAAGATATACAATGTCCATTAATTAATTAAGTTACTGACAACTCTATTAATTAATATCTCATCCGAGAGTAGTACCACTCAACCTTATTATCATGCCAGAATTAATTTGATCAAATGATTCTCATTTTAAATAAAATTGTTAAAACATTGTTCAATACAAAAGCAAGGCTTTTAGTATACAAATCTAACACTACCTCTGCTATTCTATATCAGTCGGCGTGGCTACCTGTGGGCAATTCTAAGCAATGGGTGTGGGCAACCCGCGACCAATCCTAAGCTATGGGCGTACGCAACCCGTGGGCAATCCTAAGCTACGGGCGTGGGCAACCCGTGGCCTATCCTAGGCAACAAGCGTGAGCAATCCTAGGCAACGGACATAGGCAGTCCTAGACATCATGCGTCAGCATTCCTAGGCAACTGGCGTGGGCAACCCATGGGCAATCCTAGGCAACGGGCGTGGACAACCCGTGGGCAATCCTAGGCAACAGGCGTGGGCAACCTGTGGGTAATCCTAGACAACGGGCGTGAGCAACCAGTAGGCAATCCTAGGCAATGGGCGTGGGCAATCCTAGGCAACGGGTGTGGGCTACCCGTTGGCAATCCTAGGTAACGGGCGTGGGCAACCCCCGGGTAATTCTATGCAACGGGCTTGGGAAACCCGAGGGCAATCCTAGGCAACGGGCATGGGCAACCCGTGGGCAATCCTAGGCAACGGGCGTGGGCAACCCGTGGGCAATCATAGGCAACGAAAACGGGCAACCTAGGCAACGTGCATGGGCAACCCATGGGCAATCGTAGGCAACGAGCGTGGGCAATCCTACGCAACAGGCGTGGGCAATCCTACGCAATGGGCATGGGCAACCTGTGGGCAATCTTAGGCAATGAGCATGTGCAATTCTAGAAAATGGGGGTGGAAAATCATAGGCAACGCGCATGGGCAACCCGTGGGAATAATCCTAGGCAACGGGCGTGGGCAACTCGTGGGCAATTCTAGGCAACGGGCATGGGTTGGTAGATATTGGAACTATTACATGACCACCAGACCGACCATCCAACCTACCATACTGAAGAACTCCTACCCGACTGATCTACATAATAACAAAGGGAGACTTTTGGAAAATAGATGTGATAAAAAGTAATCTCATTATCAAGTTTACAATGCAATCGGTCGATGATATGTGGGTCAGTAGACATTAGAACTATTAACCGACCACCAGACTAACCAACTGACCAACCCTACTATAGAACTCCTACCCGACTGATCTAGAAATAGCAAAGGGGGACCTTTGGAAAATAGACGCGATAAATAGTAATCTCATTATCAAGTTTACAGGGCGATTGATTGATAATATGTGCGTCGGTAGACATTAGAACTATTAACCGACTACCAGATCGACCAACCCTATTGTAGAACTCCTACCCGACTGATCGAGAAATAGCAAAAGGGGGACATTTGGAAAATAGACTCGATAAAAAGTAATCTTATTATCAAGTTTACAGGGAGATCGATCAATGATATGTGGGTTGGTAGACTTTAGAACTATTAACCGACCACCAGACCCACCAACCGACTAACCCTACTATGAAACTCCAACCCGACTAATCTATGAATAGCAAAGGGGGACCTTTGGAAAAATTGTAGAACTCCTACTCGACTGATCTAGAAATAGAAAAGGGGTACCTTTGAAAAATAGATGAGATAAAATATAATCTCACTATCAATTTTACAAGGCGATCGATCGATGATATGTGGGTCGGTAGACATTAGAATTATTAACCGACCACCAGACCGACCAACTGACCAAACCTGTAGTGGAACTCCTACCCGACTAATCTAGAAATAGCAAAGGGGGACTTTTGGAAAAACTATAGAACTTCTACCGACTGATCTAGAAATAGCAAAGGGGGACCTTTGAAAAATAGACGTGATAAAATGTAATCTCATTATCAACTTTAAAGGGCGATTGGTTGATAATATATGGGTCGGTAGATATTGAAATTATTTACTGACCACATGATCGACTGACCGACCGACCCTATTGTTGAACTTCTACCCGATTGATCTAGAAATAGAAAAAGGGGACCTTTAAAAAATAGACGCGTTAAAAATTAATCACATTATCAAGTATACAGGGCGATTGGATAATGCTATGTGGGTCGGTAGACGTTGGGACTATTGACCGATCACCTGACCGCCCAACAGACCGATCATACTGTGAATCTCCTACCTGACTGATCTAGAAACAGCAAAAGGGGACCTTAGGAAAATAGAGGCAAAAAAATGTAATCTCATTAACCGACCAACCCTACTGTAGAACTCCTACCTCACAGATATAGAAATAGCAAAGGGGGACCTTTGGAAAATAGACGCGATAAAAAGTAATCTCATTATAAAGTTTACAGGGTGATCGGTCGATGATGTGTGGGTCGGTAGACTTTGAAACTATTAACTAACCACCAGGCCGACCAACCCTACTGTAGAAATCTAATCCGACTAATCTAGAAACAGCAAAGGAACACCTTTTGAAAATAGATATGATAAAAAGTAATCTCATTATCAAGTTTACAAGGCGATCGGTCGATGATATGTGGGTCGGTAGATATTGAAATTATTAACCGACCACTAGATCGACCAACCGACCATCCCTATTGTAGAACTCCTACTCGACAGATTGAGAAATTACAAAAGGAGGACCTTAGGAAAATAGATGCAATAAAAAGTAATCTCATTATCAAGTTTACAGAGTAATCGGTCGATGATATGTGGGTCGGTAGACATTGGAACTATTAATCGACCACCAGACCGACCAATCGACCAACCCTACTGTAGAACTCCTACCCAACTGAACTAGAAATAGCAAAGGGAGACCTTTGTAAAACTGTAGAAATCCTACCCGACTTATCTGAAAAAAGCAAAGGGGGACCTTTTGAAAATAGGCGACATAAAATGTAATTTCATTATCAATATTATTGGGTGATCGGTCGATGATATGTGGGTCGGTAGACTTTGAAATTATTAACCGTCCACCAGACCGACTAACCGACCAACCCTACTGTTGAACTCTTACCCGACTGATCTAGAAATTGCAAAAGGGGACCTTTGGAAAATAGACGTGATAAAAATTAATCTCATTATCAAGTTCATAAGGCGATCGGTCGATGATATGTGGGTCGGTAGACATTGGAACTATTAACCGGCCACCATATTGACCAACTAACCAACCCCACTGTAGAACTCCTACCTGACTGATCTAGAAATAGAAAAGGGGAACCTTTGAAAAATAGAAGCGAAATAATATAATCTCATTATCAAGTTTACATGGCGATCAGTCGATGATATGTGGGTCGATAGATATTAAAACTATTAACCGACCACCATATAGACCAACTGACTAACCCTTTCGTAGAACTGCTACCTGACTTATCTAGAAATAGCAGAGGGCGACCTTTCAAAAATAGACGAATTAAAATTTATCTCATTATCAAGTTTACAATGCGATCGGACGCTGATATGTGGGTCGGCAGACATTGGAACTATTAACAGACCAAAAGATCAACCAACAGATAAACAATACTATAGAACTCCTACCCTACCGATCGAGAAATAGCAATGGGGACCTTTGAAAAATAGACGCGATAAAAAGTAATCTCATTATCAAGTTTATAGGGCGATCGGTCGATGATATGTGGGTAGGTAGACATTGGAACTATTAACCGACCACAAGACTACCAACTGACCAACCCTACTATGGAACAACTACCCGACTAATCTAGAAATAGCAAAGGGGGACATTTGGAAAAACTGTAGAACTCCTTCCAGACCGATCTAGCTATAGCAAAGGGGAACCTTTGAAAAATAGATGCGATAAAATGTAATCTCATTATCAAGTTTACTGGGCGATCAGTTGATGATATGTGGGTCGGTAGACATTGAAACTATTAACTGACCACCAGATAGACCAACCGACTAATTCTTTCGTAGAACTGTTACCTAACTTATCTAGAAATAGCAGAGGGCGACCTTTTGAAAATAGACGCAATTAAAATTTATCTCATTATCAACTTTACAATGCGATCGGACGATGATATGTGGGTCAGCAGATGTTGGAACTATTAACCGACCACCAGACCTACCAACTGACCAACCCTACTATAAAACTCCTACCTGACTGATCTAGAAATAGCAAAGGTGTATCTCTGGAAAATAGACATGATAAAAAGTAATCTCTTTATCAAGTTTACAAGACGATCGATCGATGATATGTGGGTCGATAGACATTGGAATTGCTAACCAACCACCAGACCGACCAACAGTTCAATCCTACTTTAGAACTCCTACCAGACTGATCTAGAAATTGCAAAGGAGGATCGACCTTTGGAAAATAAAATCAATAAAAAGTAAACTCAATATCAAGTTTATAGGATGATCGATCGTTGATATGTGTGTAAGTAGACATTGGGACTATTAACTGACAACCAGACCGACCAACCCTACTTTGGAACTCTTACCCGACCAATCTAAAAATAGCAAAGGGGGACCTTTGGAAAAACTGTAGAACTCCTACCCAAGTTATCTAGAAATAGCAAAGGGGGACCTTTGAATTATAGATGCGATAAAATGTAATCTCATTATCAAGTTTACAGAATGATTGATCGATGATATGTAGGTAGGTAGACATTGGAACTATCAACCGACCACCAGACCAACCAAACGACGAACCTTACAGTAGAGCTGCTATCGGATTAATATAAAAACAGCACAGGGAGACCTCCCGAAAAGAGACGCGTTAAAAATTAATCTCATTATCAAGTTTACAAGGCGATAGGTCGATTATATGTGGATCAGTAGACATTGGAACTATTAACTGACCACTAGACCGACCAACTGACCAACCCTACTGTAGAACTCCTACCTATCTGTTATAGAAATAGCAAAGGGGGACCTGTGGAAAGTAGGCGTGATAAAAAGTAATCTTATTATCAAGTTTACATGGCGATCGGTCAATGATATGTGGGTCGGTACACATTGGAACTATTAACCGACCACCAGACCAACCAACCGACCAACCATACTATGGAACTCCCTCCCGACAAATTTAAAAATAGAAAAGGGGGACTTTTGGAAAACTGTAGAACCACTACTCGACTAATCTAGAAATAGGAAAGGGAGACCTTTGAGAAATAGACATGATAAAATGTTATCTCACTATCAAGTTTACAGGGCGATCGGTCAAATGATATGTGGATAGGTACACATTGGAACTCTTAACCGACCACCTGACCGACTAACCCTACTATGGAACTTGCTCGACAGATCTAGAAATAGCAAAGTGGGCCTTTGGAAAATAGACGCGTTAAAAATAAATCTCATAATCAAGTTTATAAGGTGATTGGTCGATAATATGTGGATCGGTAGACGTTGGAACTATTAATGACCACTTGACCTACTAACCGACCGACCCTATATTGGAAGTCCTACCCGACTGATCTAGAAATAGCAAAGGGGGATTATCGAAAAATAGACACGATAAAAAGTTATCTCATAAACTGACCTACCCTAATGTAGAACTCGTACCCAATTGATCTAGAAATAGCAAAGGGAGACCTTTGGAAAATAGTTGTGATAAAAAATAATTTCATTATCTTGTTTACAGTGCGATAAGTCGATGATATGTGGGTTAGTAGACATTGAAACTATTAACTGACCCCCAGACCAACAACGGACCAACCATACTGTGGAACTCCTACCCGACTGATCTAAAAATAGCAAAGGCGATCGATCAATGATATGTGGGTTAGTTGATCGATCAATGATATGTGGGTCGGTAGACATTGGATCTATTAACCGACCACTAGACTGACAAACCGACCAACTCTACAGTAGAATTACTACCCAACTGATCTAGAAATAGTTGAGGAAAACCTTTGGAAAATAGACGCGTTAAAAGTTAATATCATTATTACGTTACAAGGCGATCAGTCGATGATATGCGGGTCGGTAGAGGTTGGAACTTTTAACCGACTACCTCACCAACCAACTGACCGACCGTACTATGGAACTTCTAATCGACTGATCTAGAAATAGCAAACTTAGACCTTTGAAAAATAGACGCGTTAAAAATTAATCTCATTATCAAGTATATTGGGCGATCGATCAATGATATACGGGACGATAGACGTCAGAAATATTGACCGACCACCTAACTAACCAACCAACTTACCTTACTGTGGAACTCCTACCCGACTAATCTAGAAACAGTTAAGGGGGACCTTTGGAAAATAGATGCGACAAAAAGTAATCTCGTTAACCGACCAACCATACTGTAGAACTCCTATTCGACTAATTTAGAAGTAGAAAGGAGGACCTTTGGAAAATAGACGCAATACAAAGTAATCTCATTATCAACTTTACAGGTCGATCGATCGATGAAATATGGGTCGGTAGACATTAGAACTATTAACCAACCACCAGATAGACCAACCAACCAACCCTACTTTAAATATCCAACCCGACTGATTGAGAAATAGCAAAGGGAGACTTTTCGAAAATAGACGTGATACAAAAAGTAATTTCATTATCAAGTTTACATGGTGATCGATCGATGATATGTTGGTCGGTAGACATTAGAACTATTAACTGACCACCAAACCGACAAACCCTACTATAGAATTGCTACCCGATAAGTTTACAGGGCGATCGTTCGATGATA
This sequence comes from Pogostemon cablin, assembly GCA_023678885.1. Lineage (NCBI taxonomy): Eukaryota > Viridiplantae > Streptophyta > Magnoliopsida > Lamiales > Lamiaceae > Pogostemon > Pogostemon cablin. The sequence continues at coordinate 10,641,263 of CM042999.1, read as the reverse complement.
TGCGAGTCGGTAGATGTTGGAACTATTAATCGACTATCAGACCGACCAACCAACTAACCCTACTGTGGAACTCCTACCCGACTGATCTGTAAATAGCAAAGAGGGACATTTGAAAAAATTTTATAACTCCTACCCGACTGATTTAGAAATAGTAAAGTGAGACCATTAAAAAATAGTCACGATAAAATGTAATCTTATTATCAAGTTTACAGGGCGATCGGTCGATGATATATGGGTCGGTAGAAATTAGAACTATTAACCGACCACCAGACCGAGCAAACAACCAACTATACTGTAGAATTGCTACCCGACTGATCTAGAAAGAGCTGAGGGAGACCTTTGGAAAATAAACACGTTAAAAATTAATCTCATTATCACGTTTACAGGGCGATCGGTTGATGACATGTAGGTCGTTAGATGTTGGTACTATTAACCGACCACCTAACTGACAAACTGACCGACCGTAATGTGGAACTCCTACTCGACTGATCTAGAAATAGTAAAGGGAGACCTTTGGAAAACAGAGCCATTAAAAATAATCTCATCATCAAGTATATAGGACGATCGATCGATGATATGTGGGTCGATAAACGTTAGAATTATAAATCGACTTCCTGACCGACCAACCGACTGACCTTACTATGGAACTCCTACCCTACTGATTTAGAAATAACAAAGGGGGACCATTGGAAAATAGATGCGATAAAATATAATCTCGTTAACTGACCAACACTATTGTAGAACTCTTATTCGACTAATCTAAAAATAGCAAAGGAGGGCATTTGGACAATAGATGCGATAAAAAGAAATCTCATTATCAAGTTTACAGGGCAATCTGTCAATGATATGTAGGTCGGTAGGCATTGGAACTGTTAATCGACCACTAGACTTACCAACCAACCAACCCTATTGTAGAACTCCTACCCGATTGATCTAGAAATAGCAAATAGGGACCTTGGGAAAATATACGTGATAAAAAGTAATCTCATTATCAAGTTTACAAGGAGATCGATCGATGATGTATGGGTCGGTAGACATTGGAACTATTAACCGACCAACAGACTGACCAACCCTACTGTAGAACTTCTTCCTGATATATCTAGAAATAGCAATGGGTGAGTGACCTTAGGAAAAACAGATGCGATAAAAAGTATTCTCATTATCAAGTTTACAGGGCGATCGGTCGATGATATGTTCGTCGGTAAATATTGGAACTATTAACCGACTATCAGATCGACCAATCGATCGACCCTATTGTAGAACTCCTTCCCGACTAATCGTGAAACAGCAAAGGGTGACCTTTGGAAAATAGACACGATAAAATGTAATCTCATTATCATGTTTACAGGGCGATCGGTCGATGATATGTGGGTCGTTAGACATTGGAACAGTTAACTGACCACCAGATCGACCAACCGACTAACCTTACTATAGAACTCCTACCCGACTGATCGAGAAATAGCAAAGGGGGACCTTCTGAAAATAGACGTGATAAAAGTAATATCACTATCAAGTTTACTAGGTGATCAGTCGATATGTGGGTCGGTAGATATTGGAACTATTAATCGACCATCAGATCGACCAATCGATCAACCGGTAGAACTCCTTCCCGACTGATCGAGAAATAGCAAAGGGGACCTTTGGAAAATAGACATGATAAAAAGTAATCTCACTATCAAGTTTCAAGGTGATCGATCAATGATATGTGGGTCGATAGACATTGGATTTATTAACCGACCACCAGACCTACCAATCAACCAACCCTACTATGGAACTCCAACCCGACTGATCTAGAAATAGCAAAGGGTAATCTTTGGATAAACTGTAGAACTCCAACCCGACTAAATTAGAAATAGCAAAGGGAGACCATTGAAAAATAGACCCGATAAAATATAATCTCATTATCATGTTTATAAGGCGATCGGTCGATGATATGTGGGTCAGTAGATATTGGAATTATTAATCGACCACCAGACCGACCAACAACTAACCCTACTGTAGACTCCTACCCGACTGATCGAGAAATAGCAAAGTGGGACCTTTGGAAAATAGACGTGATAAAAAGTAATATCACTATCAATTTTACTAGGCGATCGATCGATGATATGTAGGTCGGTAGACGTTGGAACTATTAACAGATCACCAGATCGACCAACCGACCAACCATGCAGTGGAACTTCTACTCGACTTATCTAGAAATAGTAAATGGAGACATTTGGAACTTCTACTCGACTGATCTAGGAATTGCAAAGGGAGACCTTTAAAAAATAGACGCGATAAAATGTAATCTCACTGTTAGTTTATAGGGCGACCAATCGATGATACGTGGGTTGGTAGACATTGAAATTATTAACCGACCACCAGACCGACCAACCTACCATACCTACTGTAGAACTCCTACCCAACAGATTTGTAAATAGCAAAGAGGGACCTTTGGAAAAACTGTATAACTCCTACCCGACTGATTTAAAATTAGCAAAGAGAGAACTTTAAAAAATAGGCGCGATAAAATATTATCTCATTATCAAGTTTATACGGTGATCGGTCGATGATATGTGGTTTGGTAGAAATTGGAACAAATAACCGACCACCAGACCAACCGAATGACTAACCCTACTGTAGAATTGCTACCCGACTGATCTAGAAATGGCTGAGGGAGACATTTTAAAATAGAAGCGTTAAAAATTAATCTCATTATCACATTTACAGGGGCAATCAGTCGATGATATGTGGGTCGTTAGAGGTTGGAATTATTAACCGACCACCTAACTAACCAACCGACTGACCGTACTGTGGAACTCCTACTCGACTGATCTAGAAATTGTAAAGGGAGACCTTTAGAAAATATATGCATTAAAAAATAATCTCATTACCAATTATATAGGGTGACCGGTCGATGATATGTGGGTCGGTAAACATTGGAACTATAAACTGACTACCTGACCGACCAATCGACTGACCTTACTATAGAACTCCTACCCAACTAATCTAGAAACAGCAAAAGATGACCTTTGGAAAATAGACGAGATAAAAAGTAATCTCGTTAACCGACCAAAACTATTGTAGATGCAAAAAAAAGTAATATCATTATCAAGTTTACTTGGCGATTGGTCGAAGATATGTTGGTCGGTAGGCATTAGAACTGTTAACCGACCACTAGACTGACCAACCAACATACCCTACTGTAGAACTCCTACCTGACAGATCTAGAAATAGCAAAGGAAAACCTTTAAAAAATATACATGATAAAAAGTAATCTCATTATCAAGTTCACAAGGCGATCGATCGATGATATGTGAGTCGGTAGACATTAAAACTATTAACCGACCACTAGACCGACCAACCGACCAACCCTATTATGGAACTCCTACCCGACTGATTTAGAAATAGTAAAGGGGGACCTTAGGAAAACTGTAGAACTTCTTCCCAAATGATCTAGAAATAGCAAAGGGAGACCTTTAAAACTAGACGCGATAAAATATAATCTCTTTATCAAGTATATAGGGCGATCGGTCGATGATATGTGGGATGGTAGACATTGGAACTATTAACCGACCACTAGACCAACCAACCGACCAACTCTACAGTAGAATTGCAACTGATCTAGAAATAGTAGGAGACCTTTAGAAAATAAACGCGTTAAAAGTTAATCTCATTATTACGTCACAAGGTGATCGGTCGATTATATGCGGGTTGGTAGAGGTTGGAACTTTTAACCGACCACCTCACCAACCAACTGACCGATCGTACTATGGATCTCCTGCTCGACTGATCTAAAAATAGAAAATAAAGACCTTCGGAAAATTGGCGCATTAAAAATTAATCTCATTATTAAGTATATTGGGCAATCGGTCAATGATACACGGGACGACATACTGTAGAACTATTGACCGACCACCTGACTGACCAACTAACTTACCTTACTGTGGAACTCCTACCTGACTAATTTAGAAACAGCAAAGGGGGGCCTTTTGAAAATAGATGCGATAAAAAGTAATCTCGTTAACAGACCAACCATACTGTAGAACTCCTATTCGAATGATTTAGAAATAGTAAAGGAGGACCTTTGGAAAATAGATGCAATAAAAAATAATCTCATTATCAAGTTTACAGGACGATCGATCGTTGAAATGTGGGTCGATAGACATTGGAACTATTAACCAACTACCAGATCGACCAACCGACCATCCCTACTATAAATATCCACCCGACTGAATGAGAAATACCAAAGGAAGACCTTTGGAAAATAGTCGTAATAAAAAGTAATCTCATAATCAAGTTTACAAGGCGATCGGTTGATGATATGTTAGTCGGTAGACATTAGAACTATTTACCGACCACCAAGCCGATAAACCCTACTGTAGAATTGCTACCCGACAGATCCACAAATAGCAGAGGAAGACCTTTGGAAAATAGACGCGTTAAAAATATATCTCATTATCACATTTACAGGGTAATTGGTCGATGATATGCGAGTTGATAGAGGTTGGAACGATTAACCGACCACCTGACTGACCAACCGACCGACTGATTAGCCATAGTTTAGTGGAGAATGACCAATTCAAGAAATTATCGAACCCAAGGGAGGTAGGCACTAGTGCTTAAGCGATCTCACGTTTGTTGTAATTTTATAGTGACGAATCATCAATGGGATTGGTTGTAAACAAATAAATGACAAGTAATCAAAGCAAGCAATGATCAAACGAACAAGATGATGATGGAAAGTGGTTTACCAAATTGATTAAAAGTGAGATTAACAACAATTAAGAAGTGGAAATTCTAGGAATTATACATCAAATCGAACAAGTAGAGCATTGGAATGCCCCCGTACGAAGCTCTATATGGCCGAAAGTGTCGAACACCGCTCTTTTGGGATGAGGTTGGCGAGAGACAAATCGAACAAGTAGAGCTTATCGAAGATGCGAAGGAAAAAGTACAACTTATTCGAGACAGACTTAAGGCAGCGCAAGATCGACAAAAAAGCTACGCAGATAATAGGAGGCGCGATTTGGAGTTTAATGAAGGAGATAAAGTTTTTCTAAAAGTTTCTCCGTGGAAGGGCGTGTTACGATTTCGCCGTCGAGGAAAGTTAAGTCCAAGGTATATTGGCCCGTTTACGATCGTGCAAAGGATTGGTCGTGTCGCGTATCGACTTGAGCTACCATCCGAATTGTCAAAGATTCACGATGTTTTCCATGTCTCTATGCTTAGAAAATATGAACCCGATCCTTCGCACGTGCTCGAATATCCCCCAGTTGTATTAAAGGAGAATCTATCGTACGAAGTACAACCTGTTCAAATTGTAGATCGCCGAGAGAAAATGCTTCGTAATAAATCCATTCCTATGGTGAGAGTTCTATGGAGAAGTGATCGAATTGAAGAAGAAACGTGGGAACCAGAGTTAGTCATGCGTCAACAACATCCACATCTCTTTTCATCTCTAGGTACGTTTACGTTTCGAGGACGAAACTTTTTAGAGGAGGGGATACTTTATAATATCTTAGCCTAACTAGATTATTTTTTTTAGAAAGCCCAAAACCTATTTATTTATTTTTGGCCCAAGTTGACCTAGATTTGTTTTTAAAGCCCAAAACCTATTTATTTATTTTTGGCCCAAGTTGACCTAGATTTGTTTTTAGAGCCCAAAACCTATTTATTTATTTATTTGGCCCAAGTCCAGCCCACTTAAATGGCATAACATGGAAATAAGCCCAGCCCATTCTAATAGCCTCAACACATATAAAAAAAAAAGAAAAGAAAGAAAGAAGAGTACGGGAGAAGAAAAGTGAGAAGAACAAAAGAAGGGAAAGAAGAGAGTGAAGAGGAGAAACCCTTGTTGATCAAATTCTCCCTTACAACCCTCATCCTAGGTGGTTTCTAAGTTGTTTTGAGGTAAGTAATAGGTTAATTAAGCTTCCTTTCTCCAAGATTTTGTGATTTTGTTGGGTTTTCTTCCTTATATGAGGAAATTCGTAGCTACTGTTCGAACTACTTTCGACATAGCTATTGATCTCTGAAATTTGTAAACTCAATTTCTATACGTATCTGAACTCGTTAGCTTTCCGTAGCCACCTGAAACGCCTCCATCCGATTTTTCTACAATTAGTTATGATTTTTCTCGTAAACTGCTACTAGGTAATTCGCAGCTGCTGTTCGAACTGATTTTGACATAGCTACTGACCTCAGAAGTTTACAAACTCAATTTCTGTATGTAGCTGAACGTGTTAGCTTTCTGTAGCCACTTGAAACACCATGATTCGATTTTTTTACAATTAGTTATGATTTTTCTTGTAAACTGCCGCTAGCTGGAAAATTTCAGAATAGTTATGTCGAATTCAAATTTACTTCCTATCGTTTTGTTTAAGAAATGATCTGAAACGGGTTATGTGAGATTGGGAGATGATGTTGAGGAGATACGGGCTGTTCTTATTTAATATCGACTCGCTCAAGCTCGATTAAGATTTATTTTGACAATGAAAGACGATGTTACCGCTAATAGTTAGTTATATTTGATTTGTCTTTAATTGCTCATCTCCTTTCTAGGTAAAGAACCGTCGATGAAGGGCAAAGGACCTACTTCAGACTCCGGAGAGAGTTAATCACTTCCTTGTGAGTTGATAATTCGGGAACACCTTCTCTTGTGGGAAGTGTGGACCCTCATTAAATTTGCATTCATTTTATTTTTAGTTAATTGATAACAAAATTATTTTGGTAATGTGTTATGTGGTAAAGAGTATGATTGGCTCGATTGTTCTAGTTAGAGCCTGATTGGCCTAAGTTGGTCCATTGATTATCTTATATTATTTCATATGGGTATTGTTGATTTTAACTTATGTTGAAGAGCCTTGCCGGCTCGATATCTGATAGCCTTTATTGCGAATTATTTGCAGATTGATTTCTGGTTATTCTTGTGACTTGTGTGCCAATTAAGACTATGACTTGAATTGTTATTTATCTCATGATGCATATGTATACCTGATACCAAGGTTAAGTAGCCTGAATTGGTCACGGTTCGGGTGAGTTGGAGCGACATTGATTAAGTAGCCCGAATTGTCGCGGTTCGGGTGAGTTAGAGTGACAATCAAGTTGCCCATGGCTTGGCAAACCCGGGTGAGTTAGATCTAACGGGGCACCTGTCCATTTGCCAAATACTCATACTTTGGAAGGTGATCGTTAGATGAATCAGTCTATTGTAGGCTCAGCCAACGTCACCGGTGTGGACATGCATGTCATATATGTTTATATATTTTCATTTCAAGTATTCACATCGATATTGAATTGTGAACTTTAGCATTTGGCATGTTGAGAAAGAACATTAATGTGCATTTTATCTAGAGTAACGGTGACGGGCTCGGACTGACTCTCGACGGAGAGATCAGTTTGAGGAGGATATTGGCTACCCACGCGTCTTTTATGTGATAACATCTTGTTTGAACTAATTGTGTATTTGTAAATGCATTCATAGGTTGTATTTTTGTTAAGTTGTATATTAAGTAAACATAATAATTGATGTGGAACAAAATATTGGATTTTATGTTATGAACCACGAGTGGGAGTACATGCTTCGTATAAGGGTTGGGGTGACCGGCTTATCACCTCACTGAGCTAGTGGTTTTGCTCACCCCCATCATTTCCTTCCTTTTCAGGCTGTTGATATCATTTTGGTTGGAGGTTTGCCTGTCGTTTGCTCATCATTCGATCGGGGTTTTGGGTACTTTCTCTTTTATGTTAATTGACGGATCCATTGGCGAGTTTGTTCATTTTATATTTTGTGACCCCCCTTGATGTTCTTTTTGTACTTTCACGATGTTACATCGCTCATGTATATTTTCTTCAAACTAAGTTACATCGTGGTATTTTGTACCTTTGTAAATCCTTGTTGATACTTTATGTAATGATGTCCTCGGGTTGTACCCGTAGTTATCAGTTGTTCAATTCTACAGGTACTTGATAGCAAGCCTTACGTTTTCTATAAACTTTGTGGAGTGGAGTGCACCCATTTCGCGAAATTTATGGTTAACGTGGCGGTTGTCGTGTTCTGCCTGCGGGTTGGGGCGTGATAGTAAGATTTATAATGAGATTACATTTTATCGTGTCTATTTTCCAAAGGTCCCCCTTTGCTATTTTCAGATCAGTTAGGTAGGAGTTCTATAGTAGGATTTGTCGGTTAACGAGATTACTTTTTAACATGTCTATTTTCCAAAGGTCCCCCATTTCTATTTCTAGATCAGTCGGGTAGGTGTTTCACAGTAGGGTCGGTTGGTCAGTTGGTCAGGTTGTAGGTTAATAGTTCCATCATCTACCGACCCATATATCATCGACCGATCGCCATGTAAACTTGATAATGAGATTAATTTTTAATGCATCATTTTCCTAAGGTCCCCCTTCTTAATTTTTTGATCAGCCAGGTAAGAGTTCCACAGTAGGGTCTTACTGTGGAACTCTTACCTCGGTCAGGTGGTCCGTTAATAGTTACAACATCTACCGACTCATATATCATCGACCGATCACCCTATAAACTTGATTATGAGATTAACTTTTAACGCATCTATTTTCTAAATATCTCCTTCTGCTATTTCTATATAAGTTGGGTAGCAATTCTACAATAGAGCTGGTCGATTGGTAGGTCTAGTGGTTGGTTAATAGTTCTAATATCTACTGACCCACATATTATCGACCAATCGCCCTGTAACTTGATAATAAGATTACATTTTATAGCTTCCATTTTTCAAAGGTCCCTTTGCTATATCTAGATAATTCAGGTAGGAGTCTACAGTTTTTCCAAAGGTCCCCCTTTGCTATTTCTAAATAAGTCGGGTAGGAGTTCCATAGTAAGATTTTTTGTTTGATCAGTCTGGTGGTCGGTTAATAGTTCCAATATCTTACTTTTTATCGCTTCTATTTTCTAAAGGTCCCCCTTTGCATTTTATTGATCAGTCGGGTAGGATTTCTTAAGTCGGTTCGGTTGGTTGGTCAGTTTGGTGGTCGGTTAATAATTCCAACGTCCACCTACACACATAACGTTGACCGATAGACCTGTAAAATCTTGATAATGAGATTAACTTTTAACGTGTCTATTTTCTGAGGGTCCCCCCTTTGCTATTCGGGTAGGAGTTTTATGGTAAGGTTGGTCGATTGGTCGATCAGGTGATCGTTTAATAGTTCCAATATCTACCGACCCACATATCATAGATCGATCGCCTTGTAAACTTGATAATGAGATTAATTTTTAACGCGTCTATTTTGCAGAGGTCCCTCTTTGCTATTTCTAGATCAGTCGGGTAGCAGTTCTATAGTAAGGTTAGTCGGATGGTCAGTCTGGTGGTCGGTTAATAGTTCCAATGTCTATCAACCCACATATCATCAACAAATTGCACTATAAACTTGATAATGAAATTACATTTTATCGCGTATATTTTCCAAGGGTCTTTATTTGGTATTTCTAAATCAGTCGGGTAGAAGTTCTATAGTTTTTCCAAAGGTTCCACTTTGCTTTTTCTAGATCACTCGGGTAGGAGTTCTACAGTAGAGTTGGTCGGCTAACGAGATTTTATTTTATCACGTCTATTTTCCAAAGGTTTCCCTTTACTATTTTCAGATCAGTTGGGTTGAAGTTATACAGTAGGGTCGGTCGGTCGGTTGGTCAGGTGGTTGGTTAATAGTTCCAACATCTAGCATCCTACATATCATCGACCGATTGCCCTGTAAACTCAGTAATGAGAATAATTTTTAACGCGTTTATTTCACAAAGGTCCCTATTTGCTATTTCTAGATCAGTCGGGTTGTAGTTCTACAGTAGGGTTAGTCGGTTGGTCGGTCTGGTGGTCAATTAATAATTCCTATATCTATTGACCAATTACACTGTAAACTTTATAATGAGATTATATTTTATCACGTCAATTTTCCAAAGGTCCCCCTTTACTATTTTTAAATCAGTTGGGTAGGAGTTCCACAATAGGGTCGTTCGGTTGGTCAGTCAGGTAGTTTGTTAATAGTTCTAAAATCTACTGACCCACATATAATCAACCGATCGCCTTTTACACTTGATAATGTAATTAATTTTTAACGCATCTATTTTCCAGAGGTCCCTCTTTGCTATTTTTAGATCAGTCGGGTAGCAGTTCTATAGTAGGGTTAGTCGGTTGATCGGTCTGGAGGTTGACTAATAGTTCCAAGTCTATCAACGCACATATCATCAACCAATCACACTGTAAACTTGATAATGAAATTATATTTTATTGCGCCTATTTTCCTAAGGCCTTTATTTGCTATTTAAAGATTAGTCGGGTAGAAGTTCTACAGCATTTCTAGAGGTCCCCCTTTGCTATTTGTAGATCACTCGGGTAGAAGTTCTATAGAAGGATTGGTCGGTTAATGAGATTATATTTTATCACGTCTATTTTTCAAAGGTCCCCCTTTACTATATCCAGATCTATTGGGTAAGAGTTCCACACTAGGATCGGTCGGTCAGGTGGTAGGTTAAAAGTTTCAACGTCTACCGACCCACATATCATCGAACGATCGCCCTGTAAACTTGATAATTAGATAAATTATTAACGCGTCAATTCTCCAAAAGTCTCCCTCTGCTATTTCTATATCAGTCGGGTAGCAATTCTATAGTAAGGTTTGTCGGTCTGGTTGTCAGTTAATAGTTCTATTGTCTATCGACCCACAAATTATCGATCAATCGCACTATAAGCTTTATAATGAGATTACATTTTATCCCGTCTATTTTCCAAAGGTCCCCCTTTACTATTTTTAGATCAGTTAGGTAGGAGTTCTATAGTAGGGTTTGTCGATTAACGAGATTACTTTTTATCACGCCTATTTTCCAAAGGTCCCCCATTTCTATTTCTAGATCAGCCTGGTAGGTGTTTCACAGTAGGGTCGGTCGGTCAGTTGGTCAGGTTGTCGGTTAATAGTTCCATTGTCTACCGACCCACATATCATCGATCGATCGCCATGTAAACTTGATAATGAGATTTATTTTTAACGCGTCTATTTTTCAAAGGTCCCCCTTCTTATTTTTTAGATAAGTCAGGTAAGAGTTCCAAAGTAGGGTCGGTCAGGTGGATCGTTAATAGTTTCAACGTCTACCAACCCATATATAATCGACTGATTGCCCTGTAAACTTGATTATGAGATTAATTTTTAACGCGTCTATTTTCTAAATGTCTCCTTCTGCTATTTCTATATAAATCGGGTAGCAATTCTACAATAGGGCTGGTCAATTGGTTGGTCTGGTGGTCGGTTAATAGTTTCAATGTCTACTGACCCACATATTATCGACCAATCGCCCTGTAACTTGATAATAAAATTACATTTTATTGCGTCTAGTTTTTAAAGGCCCCTTTGCTATATCTAGATCAGTCGGGTAGGAGTTCTACAGTTTTTCCAAAGGTCCCCTTTTGCAATTTCTAGACCAGTCGGGTAGGAGTTCCATAGTAGGATTGGTCAGTTGGTCGGTCTGGTGGTCGGTTAATAGTTCCAATATCTACCGACCCACATATCATCGATCGATCACCCTGTAAACTTGATAATTAGATTACTTTTTATCGCGTCTATTTTCCAAAGGTCCTCCTTTGCATTTTATTGATCCGTTGGGTAGGAGTTCTTAAGTAGGTTCGGTCGGTTGATCGGTTTGGTGGTCGGTTACTAATTCCAACGTCTACCTACACACATAACATTGACCGATGGTCCTGTGAAATCTTGATAATGATATTAACTTTTAACGTGTCTATTTTCGAAAGGTCCCCCTTTGCTATTTCTAGATTAGTCGGGTAGGAGTTCTACGGTAAGTTTGATCGGTTGGTCGATCTGGTGGTTGTTTAATAGTTCCAATGTCTACCGACCAACATATTATAGACTGATGGCCTTGTAAACTTGGTAATGAGATTAATTTTTAACGCGTCTATTTCGCATAGGTCCCTCTTGGCGATAAATTCTCGTTAACCGATCAGCCCTACTGTAGAACTCCTACCCGAGTGATCTAGAAAAAGCAAAGCGGAACCTTTGGAAAAATTGTAGAACTTCTACCCGACTGATTTAGAAATATCAAATAAAGACCTTTGGAAAATATACGCGATAAAATGTAATTTTATTATCAAGTTTATAGTGCGATTAGTTGATGATATGTGGATTGATAGACATTGGAACTATTATCCAACCACCAGACCGACCAATTGACTAACCCTACTATAGAACTGCTGCCCGACTGATCTAGAAATAGCAAAGAGGGACCTCTGCAACATAGACGCGTTAAAAATTAATCTCATTATCAAATTTACAAGGCGATCAGTCTATGATATGTGGGTCAGTAGATATTGGAACATTAAATGGCCACCAGATCGACCAACCGACCAACCTTACCATATAACTCCTACCCGACTAATCTAGAAATAGCAAAGGGGGACCTTCGAAAAATAGACACGTTAAAAGTTAATCTCATTATCAAGATTTCACAGGGCCATCGGTCAATTTTATGTGTGTAGGTAGACATTAGAATTATTAACCGACCACCAAACCGATCAACTGATCGAACCTACTTAAGAACTCCTACCCGAGTGATCAATAAAATGCAAAGGGGGTCCTTTGAAAAATAGATGCGATAAAAACTAAGACATTGGAACTATTAACCGACCACCAGACCGACAAACCGACCAATCCTACTATGGAACTCCTACCCAACTTATCTAGAAATAGCAAAGGGGGACCTTTGGAAAAACTGTAGAACTCCTACCTGACTGATCTAGATATAAGAAAGGGACCTTTGAAAAATAGACGCGATAAAATATAATCTTATTATCAAGTTACAGGGTGATTGGTCGATAGTATATGGGTTAGTAGACATTAGAACTTTTAACCGACCACCAGACCTACCAATCGACCAGCACTATTGTAGAATTGTTACCCGACTTATATAGAAATAGCAGATGGTGATATTTAGAAAATAGGAGCGTTAAAAGTTTATCTCATAATCAAATTTATAGGGCAATCGGTCGATGATATTTGGATTGGTAGACGTTGGAACTATTAACGAACTACTTGACAGACCCTACTGTAGAACACTTACCTGATTGATCTAAAAATTAAGAAGGGGGACCTTTGGAAAATAGACACGTTAAAAATTATTCTCATTATTAAGTTTACATGGCAATCGGTCAACGATATGTGGGTCGATAGATGATGGAACTATTAACCGACAATCTGACCAACTGACCGACCGACCCTACTGTGAATCACCTACCCGACTGATCTAGAAATAGAAATGGGGGACCTTTGGAAAATAGGCGTGATAAAAAGTAATCTCATTAACCGACAAACCCTTCTATTGAGCTCCTACCTGACTGATCTGAAAATAGCAAAGGGGGACCTTTGGAAAATAGACACAATAAAATGTAATCTCATTATAAGCTTACAGTGCGATTGGTCGATGGTTGGTCGATAGACATTGGAACTTTTAACCGGCAACCTGACCGACAAACCCTACTGCAGAATTGCTACCTGACTGATATAGAAATTACAGAGAGAGACCTTTGGAAAATTGACGTATTAAAAATTTATCTAATTATCAAGTTTACAGGGCAATCGTTCAATGATATGTGGGTTAGTAGATATTGAAACTTTTAACCAACCACCTTACCGACCAACCGACCGACCCTTGTGTGAAACTCCTACCCAACTGATTTCGAAATAGCAAAGGGGGACCTTCGGAAAATAGATGCGATAAAATTTAATCTCGTTAATCAACCAACCCTTCATTAGAACTCCTACCCAAGTGATCTACAAATAGCAAAGGGGGAACTTAAGAAAAAATATAGAACTTCTACCCGACTGATCTTGAAATAGCAAATAAAGACCTTTGAAAAATAGACGCGATAAAATGTAATTTCATTATCAAGTTTATAGTGCGATTGGTTGATGATATGTGGGTTGATAGACATCAATACTATTAACCGACCACCAGGCCGACTAATCCACTAACCCTACTATAGAACTGCTACTCGACTGTTCTAAAAATAGCAAAGAGGGACCTCTGGAAAATAGACGTGTTAAAAATTAATCTCATTATCAAGTTTACAAGGTGATCGATCGATGATATATGGGTCGGTAGATATTAGAACTATTAAACGACCACCAGACCGATCAATCGACTAATCCTACCGTTGAACTCCTACCCGACTGATCTAAAAATGGCAAAGGGGGATCTTTGGAAAATAGACACGTCAAAAGTTAATTTCATTATCAAGATTTCACAGGGCCATCGGTCAATGTTATGTGTCGGTATATGTTAAAATTATTAACCGACCACAAAATTGACCAACCGACCAACTCTACTTAAGAACTCCTACCTGACTGATCGATAAAACATAAAGGGGACCTTTAGAAAATAGACGCGATAAAAAGTAATCTCGTTATCAAGTTTACAGAGCGATCGATTGATGATATGTGGGTCGGTAGATATTGGAAATATTAACCGACCACCAGACCGATCAATCGACCAATCCTACTGTAGAACTCCTACCCGAGTGATCTAGAATTAGCAAAGGGGGACCTTTGGAAAAACTGTAGAACTCATACCCGACTGATCTAGATATAGAAAAGGGAAACCTTGGAAAAATAGATGCAATAAAATGTAATCTTATTATCAAGTTACAGGGCGATCGATCGATGATATATAGGTTGGTTGACATCGGAACTACTAACCGACCACCAGACCGACCAACTGACGAGCCCTACTATAGAATTATTGCCCGACTTATATAGAAATAGTAGAGGGAGACATTTAGAAAATAGACGCGTTAAAAGTTAATCTCATTATCAAGCTTACAAGGTGATCGGTCTATGATATGTGGGTCGGTAGATGTTGGAATTATTAACCAACCACTTGACCGACCCTACTGTGGAACTCTTAACTGACTGATCTAAAAATTTAGAAGGGGGACCTTCAGAAAATAGACGCATTAAAAATTAATCTCATTATCAAGTTTACATGGCGATCGGTCGATGATATTAGGGTCGATAGACAATGGAACTATTAATCGACCACCTGACCAACCGACCAACTGACCTTACTGTGAAACACCTACCCGACTGATCTAGAAATAGAAATGGAGGACGTTCGAAAAATTGGCACGATAAAAAGTAATCTCATTAATCGACAAACCCTGCAGTAGAACTCTTATCTGACTAATTTGAAAATGGCGAAGGGGGATCTTTGGAAACTAGATGCGATAAAATATAATCTCGTTATAAAGTTTACAGTGCGATTGGCCGATAATATGTTGGTCGATAGACATTGGAACTATTAACCGACTACCAGACCGACCAATCTTACTGCAGAATTACTACCCGACTGATATAGAAATAGCAAAAGAAGACCTTTGGAAATTTGGCACGTTAAAAATTAATCTAATAATCAAGTTTACAGGGAGATGTTCGATGATATGTAGGTCGGTAGACGTTGGAACTTTTAACCAACCACCTAACTGACCAACCGACGGACCCTAATGTGGAACTCCTATCCGATTGAATCTAAAAATAGCAAAGAGAGACCTTAGAAAAATAGACGTATTAAAAATTAATCTCATTAACAAGTTACAGGGCGATCGATTGATGATATATGGGATAGTAGATGTTGGAACTATTACCCGACCACCTGACTGACCAACTGACCGACCCCACTATGGAACTTAGAACTATTAACCGACCACCAGACCGACCAACCTACCAACCCTACTGTGGAATCAATATAAAAGGATAAAATTCGAAGATTTGATCGGTATATATATATATATATATATATATATATATATATATATATATATATATATATATTTATGATTCTCTGAATTTCAAATAATTTTATTTCACTTATGGTTGACTAAAAGAAATTATATTTACTTGTCCAAAATTAGATGATTAGAAAAGAATCTTGGATTCGAATTTTACTGCTTAAGAAATACATGTGTGTTCTCACAAAAGACTTATTATGATGCATATTAAAGTCTCTAGTGAAGAGATAAGAGATTCATAGAAATATGATGGTCTCATGTAACTCTTCGGATACTTGAGTAAGTTAAAAGGCGGTAGGTCATGATTGAATTTGATGAATGAATTGGAAATACATGGAATAGAAGTTGAAGGGGAAACCTAAGTCAATTTTATTCTTCATAATTGCCTAGATGTTTTGAGTAAGTTTCTCCTGAATTACAAGAGGTTGTATATGGTTGGAAACTTCTGACAAAACATGTGGTAAAAGAAATCCAATTTCATAAAAGGAGTGAACAAGGATAGAATCTTACTTGCTAGTTGTTTAAACATGATTAGTGATGACATCTACTGACACGAAGTGTGTAGATACTGGAATCACTGAATGTTTATTACTAAGTGAGGATAAGATTATTATAGACATGGGTAAAACTACAAGAGTGGTGGCTATTGCAGTGGGAGTTGTTTATTTATCTAATGATATGAGTAGACGTTTGATTTTGTGAAATTATCTTTACGTACATTTTTAGAGAAAGAATTTGATTTCGGTTTCTATGCATTAATAGATGGATACTCCATTTCATTTAAATGACATGGTCATTATAATGAAGGATAGAGTTGTAATCTATTATGGTACGTTGATGAACAATTTGTATACTCTTAAATCATGTATATTCCACAGATGCAACAAATAGTAATTAATAATGCATCTTCTGATCTTAGTAAGAGAAAGTAACCTTCGGAGATGAACTAAACATGCATTTGGCGTCTAAGACTAGATCATTTTACTTGAGTAGGATTCAAAAGTTGATAGCAGATGGACCGTAAGGTTTATCTGAAGTGGAAACTATCGGACTTGCGAGTCTTACTTGGAAGTAAAAATGATTAATTACCTTTTCAAGGTAAAGGGGTGTAGAGCCATAGATATATATGTTGGAATTGGTTCATTCTGATTCAAGCGGACCTAATATTATCTAGGCGAGAGGTGGTAATGAATAATCGAAGATTATTCTAGATATCGATATATTTATTTGATGCACTGCATGTCTAAGTTCTTTGATTTATTCAAGAATTGCAAGGTTGGTACAGTAAAGCATCATGGAAAATATATCAAGTAATGACGATTTAATCGTCATTACGAGTACCTCATAGGATAATTAGGAGCTATTAATCAGAGGTTGAGATTAAATCTCAAGTGGTCTACACCGGGCATGCTCCAGCTGAATGGTGTGGTGGATAGAAGGAATAAGACTCTTATGGTAATGATTAGATAGATGATGAATTATTTGGAATTACTTAATTCATTTTATGGATAAGCCCTAGAAACAGTAATTCATTTGAATGTTTGTCTGTTTGTGGGATATGCTATAAAAATGAAGGTGATTTATTTAGTTTAAAAGATCGAAGGGTGATTGTTAACACAAACACTATATTTTTGGAAAGGGACTATGTAATAAATCACAAACCCATGTATGAGTTGTTCTAAAGGTAGTGAGAAGAAAACACAAAGTATAAGTACCAAGTGTACAAGAGGATATACCACAAGGTAAACTGCAACGCGTGTCACGTCTGATACACAATTACATGTAGTGTCTTGTCGCAGTGGGAGGGTTATTCGACAACCCGTGAGATACATGTTTTGGGAAAGTCGTAAGACTTGATCCCTAGTAAACATGGTATTATCCCAGGGATACGACGTTGCACTACAAAATTAAAATGCGGAATCTTAGTAAGTGCAATGAATATTAAAATAGAATCGATGGATTTTAAATTAGGTCTGAATGCTTGTTGAACCGCTAAATGGCGTAAAAGCCATTGGAAGCGGGCATGCAAGAATAAAAGAGGATCATAGAATAAGGTGAAAACCTTGGAAGCAAGCTTGTTGCGAAAAGGTATACTCAGAAAGAAAAGGTTCGATTATGAGAAAACCTGTTCGCTGGTAGCTATGACTAAGTTGATCCGGACTCTTTTATTTGTTGCTACTCATATGAAATATGAGAGATATCAAATAGATGTCGAGACAGCTTTCCTGATTGGAAGTCTTAAGGGAAACATCTATGTGAAGCAACCAGAGTGATTCATTGCAAAGAGCTAAGAGCATTGTGATAGTGAGCTTAAAAGTGTCCATTCATGGACTAAAACAAGCTTCAAGATCATGAAACATCCGTTTTGATGAGGTAATCCAGTGACATGGATCTAATCAATGATCGGATGGGTCTTGTGTATTGAAAAGAGTGATGAAAACGTGGTGGTATTTCTTGTACTATACGCAGATAATATCTTGCTCATTGGAGATAATGAAAGAGTATTGTCGGGCGTATGGGTATGGTTGATAAAGCGGTATGAGATGAAGGACTTAAGAAGAGCAAAAATATCCTTTTGATCACGGTAATACGGATCACAAGAAAGGATGTTATGCTTATCTCAAGTTTCATATAATGATACGATCCTTACTCATTTAGCATGTGAATTTATCTGAGTGAATGTGTCTTGTGACACAAAAGTAGATAAAGAAGATGAAAGCGGTTCCTTATGCTTCGACAAATGAGGAAGCTTAATCTAAGGAATGCTATGCACGAGATTGGATATCTATTTTGCCGATGGCATGAACAGTGGGTATCAAGGTAACCCAAAATAAGAATGTTGAACTGTGGTAAGACATATACTTATGTACCTGAAAAGGACTAGAAACTATATGTGGGCTTACCGAACATATTCACTGATTCTTATGGGTTACATAGATTCAGATTTTTCAAATCAGATAGGGACGACCGTAAATCTACCTCAAAGGTTATACGTTTAATTTTAGGAAGTAGAGTCATAATATGGAGGAGTGTTATATAGAAATATATTTCAGACTCCAGATTCCATCATGGAAAGATGATAAATTGGACCCATGAGGCAGCCAAAGTATCTGTATGACTCTAGAAAATTCATGATGGATTTTGGTGTGATTCTAAGTTTGCCCAAGGTTATCACAATTTATATTGATGATATTGGTGTAGTTGCAAACTTGAAGGAATCACAAGTCCATAAGGAAATTAAACACATGGAGCGCGAGTACCACCTGTTATGAGAAATCGTATGATGAGGGGAAGGTTGTTGTCACCTAGATTGCATCGGATGATAACCTAGTAAATCCATTTACAAGGACCTTAAGGCGAGAGCTTTTGATGGTCATGTACTGGTAGTGGAAATCAGATGTATGGCAGAAGACATGACAGCATAGTCTTTTAGTATAAGTGGGAGATTGTTGGATTGTATACTAAAAGTCTAGCTTTTTGTATGAACAATGTTATAACAATTAATTTGAAATGAGAATCATATGATCAAATGATTGCATCTTATAATTTATTTATATGTTCGATGCAATAGTCCACTTACTTTATACTGTAGATAATATGTTGTGCGACAACACGCGGAAGATCATATTATTGGTTTTCTTATAAAGCATAAACAGATGCTCACAACCGAGATAGACAGGGACTCTCTATTGGGATGGTTGTAGTGTGGTTTAGTATTAGCTTGTCTTGGCTATAGAATCACATTAGTGCACTTGTGTGTATTGAGCAGGACCGCTTGAGATCATTCGACTTATACTGACTTATAGGAGAACTTGATCTCAGTTATTATGGAAGTTCGTGCTCTTAATCCCTATACAATAACCTCGACACGTAGGGCAGTATGTATTTCTTTGATTCATCAATGGGTGAGATTTACATGTAATTAAATCAACAAACTCGATGAGTTGGGAAGTAGTGCTGTCTCTATGGTGTGCTGTTGATTGTAGAAGGAATCCGTGTCCGTCATAGGTTGATGATGTCCCCTTGAGGAGCTCATAAGGATTATCATGTAAACCCTGCATGTGGATTTATTCCAGCATGATAATGAGGTTGAGTGGTACTACTCTTGGATGAGATATTAATTAATTGAGTTGTCAGTAACTTAAATTAATTAATGGACATTGTATATCTTAAACATGGGGAGAATAACGGGCTCATAATAAGAAGGAGCCCAAAACGTAATTTTGGGATTGGAAAGGCAGTGCAGTAATAATATTTTAGTGGAATATATTATTATTATTGGACTTAAGTATAAGCTTTGGGCTAAGCTTGGATACTTAAGCCCAATGGAGGCCCAATCCAATTTCTCCTCCTGGTCCCTGCTGTAGCCCATGTATATAAGTCACCTCAGCTTATCTGGAACCCTAATCTAATCTAATTGATTATCCACATGTGATGAGAGTTGAGAGCAGATTGAGGAGGTCTCGTAGATCGTCGCCCACATGACGTCGAGATCGGACTTGTGACATACGGCAGAAGATCAGAAGGTAGTTTGCTTCTACTGTCTGCCGCCTTGAGAAATTTTTATAAATTCGTACAGTACTCAGAATTTGATGATCAATATACTGACGGAAAGCCGTCGAAGAAAGGATCGTCTGAACATAAAGATCACTCAATTCTGATATCAGACGAGGAAGTTATAGCCATTCTCGTGGGACTGCGCAGGCTGCCTGCGAGAATCAATCTTTATCAACTACCCTGGTGAACGGTAATCGTTTCTATGATTTATTGCTTCCGCTGTGATAGAAACACATGGTATCCTAACGGGTCACGTTAACCAAATGATCCAAGCGCCATCAGATATGTGGGTCGTTAAATATTGGAACAATTAACCGATCACCAAACCGACCAACCGATCAACCCTGCTGTGGAACTCCTGCCCGACTGATCTAGAAATAGTAAAGGAAGACCATTGGAAAAATTGTGCAACTCCTACCCGACTGATCTAGAAATTGAAAAGGGAGACCTTTGAAAAATAGATGCGATAATGTTTACATAGAGATCGGTGGATGATTAAACGACCACCAGACCGACCAATCGACTAACCCTATTGTAGAACTCCTACCCGACTGATCTAGAAATAGCAAAGGGGAACTTTTGGAAAAACTGTAAAACTCCTGCTTGACTGATCTAGAAATAGCAAAGGGAGACCTTTGAAAAATAGACGCGATAAAATGTAATTTCACTATCAAGTATATAGGGCGATTGGTCGATGATATATCGGACAGTAGACATTGGAACTACTAACTGACCACTAGACCGACCAACCAACCAATTCTACTGTAGAATTGCCACCTAACTGATTTAGAAATAGTAGAGGGAGACCTTTGGAAAATAGACGCGTTAAAAATTAATCTCATTATTACGTTACATGGTGATCGGTCAATGATATGTAGGTCGGTAAAGGATGGAACTTTTAACCGACCACCTCACCGACCAACTGACCGGCCATACTTTTGAACTCCTACTTGACTGATCTAGAAATAACAAATGGTGATCTTTGAAAAATAGACACGTTAAAAATTAATCTCATTATCAAGTATATTGGGCTATCGGTCTATGATATGAGGGACGACATACGTCAGAACTATTAACCAATCACCTGACCGACCAACCAACTTACCTTACTGTGAAAGTCCTACCCGAGTAATCTACAAACAACAAAAGAGGACCTTTGAAAAATAGATGCTATAAAAAGTAATATTGTTAACCGATCAACCATACTGTAGAACTCATATTCGAATGATCTAGAAATAGTAAAGGAGAACCTATGGAAAATAGACGCAATAAAAAGTAATCTCGTTATTAAGTTTATAGGATGATCGATCGATGATATGTGGGTCGGTAGTCATTAGAACTATTAACCATTCACAGATCGACCAACCGACCAACCCTACTATAGATATCCTACCGAACTAATCTAAAAATAGCACAGGGGGATCTTTGGAAAATCGATGCGATAAAAAAGTAATCTCATTATCAACATTTTTAGGGCGATGGGTCAATGATATGTGGGTCGTAGATATTGGAACTATTAACTAACCACCAAACCGACCAACCCTACGGTAGAACTTCTACTCGACTGATCTAGAATTAGCAAATGGGGACCTTTGGAAAATAGAAGCAATAAAAAGTAATATCATTATTAAGTTTATAGGGTAATCGGTCGATGATATATGGTTCGGTAGACATTGGGACTATTAACCAACTATTATATCGATCAACTGAACAACGATACTGTAGAACTCCTACTCGATTGATCGAAAAATAGCAAACGGGGACCTTTAGAAATAGACGTGATAAAAAGTGATCTCATTATCAAGTTTACAAGGAAATCGATCGATGATATGTGGGTCAGAAGACATTAGAACTATTAATTGACTACCAGACCAACCAATCGACCAACCCTACTGTGGAACTCCTACCCGACTGATCTAGGAATAACAATGGGGACCTTTGGATAAACAGTAGAACTCCTACCTGATTGATCTAGAAATAGCAAAGGGAGACATTTGAAAAGTATACGCGATAAAATGTAATCTTATTATCAACTTTTCAGGATGATCGATCGACAATATGTGGGTCGGTAGATACTAGAACTATTAACCGACCACCTGACCGACAAATCGAAAAAACCTACTGTAAAATTGCTACCTTACTGATCTAGATATAGTAGAGGGAGACCTTTGAAAAATAGGCGCATTAAAAATAAATCTCATTATCACGTTTGTAGGGCGATCGGTCGATGATATATGGGTCAATAGAGGTTGGAACTAATAACCGATCACTTGATTGACCAACCAACCGACCGTACTGTTGAACTCCTACTCGACTGATCTAGAAATAGTAAATAGAGACCTTTGGAAAATAGACACGTTAAAAATTAATCTCATTATCAAGTATGTAGGGCGATCGGTCGAGATATGTGGGTCGGTAGTCGTTGGAACTATTAAACAATCACCTGACCTACCAACCAACTGACCTTACTATGGAACTCCTACCCGACTGATCTGTAAAAACAGTTAAGGGGGACCTTTGGAAATTAGACGTGATAAAAAGTAATCTCGTTAACCAACCAACCCCATTGTAGAACAACTATTCGACTGATCCAGAAATAGCAAATGTGGTCCTTTAAAAAATAGACTCGATAAAAAGTAATCTAATTATCAAGTTTACAAGGCGATCGGTCGATGATATGTGGGTCGATAGATATTGGAAATATTAACCGATCACTATACCGATCAACCCTACCGTAAACTCCTACTCGACTGATCTAGAAATAGCAAAGGGAACCTTTGGAAAATAGACGAGATAAAAAGTAATCTTATTATCATGTTTACTGTGCAATCGGTCAATGATATGTGTGTCGGTAGACGTTTGAACTATTAACCGATCTATTCTAACCTTGTAAAATTCATTGCTTTTTTAAAGAAATTTTTATTAATTTCTTTTCATATTTAGGAATAATAAATATATATAAAAAATTTTCACATTAAACCCGATTGGTTCTAACCTTGTAAAGTTCTTTTTTTAAAAAAGATAATTTTATTAATTTTTTTTCATATTAAAGAATAACAAATATATATAAAATTTTTCCACATTAAACCTGATCTGTACTAAACTTGTAAAGTTCATTGTTCTTTCTTATAGTAATTTTTATAAATTTTTTTCATAATTAAGAATAATTATCACGTATAAAATTTTCCACATTAAACTAAATCGGTTCTAACATTGTAAGGTTTATTATTTTTTTAAGTAATTTTTATTAATTTTTTTCATATTTAAGATTAATAAATACATATAAAATTTTTTCACATTAAACCCGATCGGTTCTAAACTAGTAAAGTTCATTGTTTTATTAAAGTAATTTTTATTAATTTTTTTTCATATTTAAGAATAACAAATACATATAAAATTTTTCCACATTAAAACCGATTGGTTCTAACCTTGTAAAGTTTATTATTTTTTTAATAATTTTTATTAATTTTTTTTATATTTGAGAATAATAAATACATATAAACTTTTTTCTTATTAAACCCGATCGATTCTCACCATGTAAAGTTCATTGTTCTTTTTTTGAAGTAATTTTTATTTACCTTTTTTCATATTTAAGAATAATATATACCTATTTTTTTCAACATAAAACCCGATCAGTTCTAACCTTGTAAAGTTCATTATTTTTTTAAATAATTTTTGTTAATTTTTTTATACTCTCTCCGTCCCATTTCAATCTTTACATATTTCCATTTTGGGCGTCCCATTTCAAATTTTACGTTTCCCTTTTTGGTAAATGAGACCCATACAAATTAATTATTTCTCTATCCATGGACCCACACATCACACTAATACACCACACCGGATCTTCTGCGCCATTTTGGTGCATCATCTTCTGTGCCACACGTTATGTGATTGACACGTAAGATGAGGAAATAAATCCAACCATTGCCTCTAGGGTTTAAGGATTATGACATATTTTCTCTCTCGTACGTGTCATCAACCTAACGATGTGGCACAAGAGATGGTGTACCAAATGGCACAGAGAATCTGAGCCGAATACACATATCCACTTTACATTAAAATATCATTTCTCTGACCTCACTACACATTAAAATACTACATTTCTTAATCTATGTGCAAAAAGCAAACGTAAAGTTTGAAACGGGACGGAGGGAGTATTTAAGAATAATAAATACATATAAAAATTTTTCACATTAAACCCGATCAGTTCTAACTTTGTAAAGTTCATTGTTTTTTCATTTTTAAAAATAATAAATAAAGATTGTGTATCGAAATGAGAAAATGAGCAATGAAATAAAGGATAAGTACACCAATATTAGAAAATGAGCATCGAAATGAAGGAATTATGCATCGAAATGAAGGAAAGCAGCATAAAAATAAAGGAAATGAGCACTGAAATGAGAAAATAAACATCTAAGCAAATGAAATGTTAATCAAAATGAGAAAATGAGCATCGAATGTACGAAATGAGTATCGAAATGAAGGTAATGAGCATGGAAATGAAAGAAACGTGCATTGAAATGATAAAATGAGCTAGAAATGAAGGAAATGTGCATCGAAATTTGAAAATGAGTGTCGAAATGAAGTAAACCTCATCAAAATGAGAAAAGAGCATTGAAAATTATGGAGACGTGCATCGAAATAAGCATTAAAATGAAGGAAACGTTCATTCAAAATGAGAAAATGAGCATCGAAACGAAGAAACTGTTGACCGAAACAAGAAAATTAGCATCGAAATGAAGAAAATATGCTTCTTAATAAATAAAGATATTAAAAAAATAACAAAAATATTTTTCAAATTAAAACCATTAGGTTCTAACCTTTTTAAACCATACAAAAAATTTTCTACATTAAACCCGATCAGTTCTAATCTTAAAAAAGAACATTGTTTCTTTTAAAGTAATTTTTATTCATTTTTTTCATATTTAAAAAGATTAAATACATATAATTTTTTTTTCACATTAAACTCGATCAGTTCTAACCTTGTGAAGTTCATTATTTTTTAAATTTAATTTTATTAATTTTTTTTATATTTAAGAATAATAAATATGAAAATGTGCACCAAAATGTAAAATGAGCAACGAAATGAAGAAAAAGTGCATAAAAATTAGAAAATGAGCATCGAAATTAAGAAATTGTGCATCGAAATAAAGGAAATGAGCATCGGAATGTAGAAAATTAGTATCGAAATGAAGGAAATGAGCATCAAAATGAAGGAAACGTGAAACGAATTTATGGAAACGTGCATTGAAATGATAAAATGAGCATCAAAATCAAGGAAATGTGCATCGAAATTAGTAAATAAGCATCAAATGAAGTAAACGTTATCCAAAATGAGAAACGAGCATCGAAAATTAAGGAGACGTGCATCGAAATTAGCATCAAAATGAAGAAAATGTGCATCTGAAATGAGAAAATGAGCATCGAAACGAAGGAAATATTGATCGAAACAAGAAATAAGCATTGAAATGAAGGAAATATGCTTCTTAATCAATAAGATATTAAAAAAATAAATAAAAAATTTTAAATTAAAACCGATAGGTTCTAACCTTTGTAAACCATTCAAAAAATACTACAACTAAACCACCAACAGCGGGAGAGCCCACATTCTGACTATAGAATGATAGATGTTCAGCGCATTCAGTAAGGCTAACAACTCATTAAACTTGATCGGTTCTAACATTGTAAAATTCA
This sequence comes from Pogostemon cablin, assembly GCA_023678885.1. Lineage (NCBI taxonomy): Eukaryota > Viridiplantae > Streptophyta > Magnoliopsida > Lamiales > Lamiaceae > Pogostemon > Pogostemon cablin. The sequence continues at coordinate 10,615,218 of CM042999.1, read as the reverse complement.
TTGTTTCTTTTAAAGTAATCTCTATTAATATTTTTTCATATATAAAAAAATAAATACATATAAAATTTTTCCATATTAAACCCGATCGGTTCTAACCTTGCAAAGTTAATTTATAATAATTTTTATTAAATTTTGTTTTCATATTTTAGAATAATATATACATGTAAAATTTTTCACTTTAAACCCGTTCATTTTTAAACTTGTAAAGTTCATTATTATTTTAAAAGTAATTTTTATTAATTTTTTCATATTTAAGAATAATAAATATAGAAATGTGCATCAAATGAGAAAATGAGCAACGAAATAAAGTAAAAGTGAATCGAAATTAGAAAATGAGCATCGAAATGAAGGAATTGTGTATCGAAATAAAGGAAATTAGTATCAAATGTAGGAAATGAGAAACGAAATAAAGGAAACGTGCAACGAAATGAAGGAAGCGTACATTGAAATGAAGGGAATATGCATTGAAATGTTAAATGAGCATCGAAATTGAAAAATGTGGATCAAAATTATAAAATGAGCATCAAACGAAGTAAACGTCATCAAAATGAGAAATGGGTATCGAAAATGAAAGAAACGTGCATCCAAATGAGCATCATAATGAAGGAAATGTGCATTAGAAATGAGAAAATGAGTATCGAAATTAAGAAAATATTGATCGAAATAAGAAAATAAGCATCGAAATGAAGGAACATATGCTTCTTATTGAATGAAGATATTAAAAAAAATAACAAAAATATTTTTAAATTAAAACTGATAGGTTATAACCTTTGTAAACCATTCAAAATATTTTTTACATTAAACCCAATCGCTTCTAACCTTGTAAAATTTATAGTTTTTTAAAGTAATTTTTATTAATTTCTTTTCATATTTAGGAATAGTAAATATATATATATATATATATATATATATATATATATATATATATATATATATATATATAATTTCCACATTAAACCCGATCGGTTCTAACCTTATAAAATTTATTTTTTTTTAAAAAAAATTTATTAATTTTTTTCAAATTAAAGAATAATAAATATATATAAAATTTTTCCACATTAAACCCTATTGGTTCTAACCTTGTATAGTTCATTGTTTTTTCTTATAGTAATTTTTATGATTTTTTTTCATAATTAAGAATTATAATCACATATAAAATTTCTCTACATTAAACTCAATTAGTTTTAACCTTGTAAAGTTTATTATTTTTTTAAAAAAAATTTTATTAATTTTTTAATATTTAAGAATAATAAATACATATAAAATATTTCCAAATTAAAAATGATCGGTTCGCGGTCAGGTGGTCGGGTATTAACTTGATAACGAGATTACTTTTCATTGCGTCTATTTTCAAAGATCTCCCTTTGCTATTTCTAGATTAGTCGGGTGGTCGGGTATTATTTCTACGGTATGTCTTGCGTGAGACCGTCTCACGTGAGATCATTTTTCACTTTTTAAAATAGTTATCACTTTCGCTATAAAATATTATCACTTTTTATTTATACTAAAAATTGTTCGTGAAATAACATTATCACCTGTTGTAAATTTATTATCACTTTCCTATATTAAAGTTATCACTTTCTGGCCATCTCACATAAGCCCTTACGTGAGACGGTCTGACACAAGTCTTTGCCTTATTTCTATTGTCTTCCGACCCACATATCATCGACCGATCGCCTGTAAAATTGATAATCAAATTACTTTTATCGCGTCTATTTTCCAAATGACCCCTTTGCTATTTCTAGACCAGTCGGGTAGGAGTTCCACAGTAGGGTCAGTCGGCTGGTCGGTCAGGTGGTCGGGTAGGAGTTCGACAGTTTTTTCAAAGATCTCCCTTTGCTATTTCTATATCAGTCGAGGGTGGGTCTGTTGGTCGGTCAGGTGGTCGAGTATTATTTCCATTGTCTACCGACCCATATATCATCGACCGATCGCCCTGTAAACTTGATAATGGGATTACTTGTTATCGCGTCTGTTTTTCGTATAACCTCGTTTGCTGATTATTGATCTGTCGGGTAAAAGTTCAATAGAAGGGTCAGTTAGGTGTTCGGGTCGTGGCCGCAATGTCTATCAACCCACAAATCATCGACCGATCGCCCCTTAAACTTTTTAATGAGATTACTTGTTATTGCGTCTTTTTTCTATATGCCATCATTTGTTGATTCTCGATCAGTCGGGTAGGAGTTCTCTAATAGTGTCGGTCAGTTGGTCAGTTTAGTGGTCGGTTAATAGTATCAATGTCTACAGACCACATATCTTCGATCGATCGCCCTTTAAACTTGATAATGAGATTACTTGTTAACGCGTCAATTTTCCATGGTTCCCGTTTGCTATTTATCAATTAGTCAGGTAGCAGTTCCATATTAGGGTCGATCGGTTGGTCGATCAGGTGGTCGAGTATTATTTCTATTGTCTACTGACCCACGTATCATTGATCGATCCCCCTATAAACTTGATAATGAGATTACTTTTCATCGCGTCTATTTTCCAAAGGTCCCCCTTTATTATTTTTAAATCAGTCGGATAACAGTTCCACAGTAGAGTCAATCGATTTGTCGGTCAGGTGGTTGGATATTATTTCTATTGTCTATCGGCCCACCTATCATCGATCGATCGCCTTGTAAACCTGATAATGAGATTACTTTTTATCGCATCTATTTTCCAATGGTCCCCCTTTGCTATTTCTATATTAGTCGGGTAGGAGTTCCACAGTTGGTTTGTTAAGTTGGTCAGTCCGGTGGTCGGTTAATAGTTCTAATGTCAACCGACCCACATATCATCGACCGATTACCCTGTAAACTTAATAATGATATTACTTTTTATTTCGTCTATTTTTCAAAGGTCCCCCTTTAGATATTTCTGGATCAGTTGGGTAGGAGTTCCACTGTAGGGTTTGTCAGTTGGTCGGCCTGGTGGTCAGTTAATAGTTCCATTGTGTACCGACCCACATATCATCGGCTGATAGCCCTATAAACTGTATAATGAGATTACTTTTTATCGCGTCTATTTTGTGAAGGTCTCCTTTTGTTGATTCTTGATCTGTCGGGTAAATGTTGAACTGAAGGGTCAGAATATGTGGGTCGATAAAAGGGTAGGAGTTCTATAGTAGGGTCAGTCGGTTGGTCGATCTGGTGGTCGGTTAATAGTTCCGATGTTTAACGACCCACATATCATCGACCGATCGCCTTATAAACTTGATAATGAGATTACTTTTTATCGCGTCTGATTTCCAAATGTCCCCCTTTGCTATTTCTAGATCAATCAGGTAGGAGTTCCATAGTACGGTCAGTCGGTTGGTCGGTCTGGTGGTCGGTTATTAGTTTCAAAGTCTACCGACCCACATATCATTGACTGATCGCCCTGTAAACCTGATAATGAGATTACTTATTATCGCGTCAGTTTTTCATATGTCCTAGATTACTAATTCTCGGTCTATTGGGTAAAAGTTCAACAGAAGGGTCGGTTAGGTAGTCAGGTCGTGGCTCCAATGTCTAACGGCCCACATATCATCGACCGACCACCCTTTTAGATAAGCGCGATGTCCCCTTTTGACTGATCACCCTATAATTTAATAACAATATTACTTTTATCACGTCTATATTCTAAAGGTCTGCATTTGATATTTCTCCATCATTCGGGTAGGAGTTCCAAAGTAGGGTCAGTCGATTGGTCGGTTGGATGGTCGGTTAATAGTTACAAGGTCTACCGACCCAAATAACATCGATCGATCGCCTTATAAACTTGATAATGAGATTACTTTTTATCGCGTCTTTTTTCCAAAGATTCAAGTTTGCTATTTCTAAATCAGTCGAGTAGGAGTACCACAGTTTGGTTGGTGTGGTGGTCGGGTCGTGGCTCCAAAGTCTACCGACCCAAATATCATCGACCGATCGCCCTTTTAACTTGACAATGAGATTACTTGTTATTGCTTTTATTTTCCATATGTCCCCCTTTACTAATTCTCGATCACTAGGGTAGGAGTTTTAAAGGTAATGAGATTAGGTCAATTATAGTTTGCTGAGCGATGTAGACCTGGCCGACCCTTTTCAGTAGACATTTGAACTATTAACCGACCACTAAACTGACCAATATCATTAAAATTAATCTCGTTATCAAGTTTATAGGGTGATTGATAGATGATATATATGGGTTCTTGGACTTTGGAGCCACGACACGACCACCTAACCAACCCTTTTGTGGAACTTTTACCTAACATGTCGAGAAATAGCAAATGGGGACCTTAAGAATATAGATGTGATAAAAAGCAACGGGCATAGGCAATCCTAGATAATGGGTGTAGGCAACCCATGGGAAATCCTAGGCAACGGACGTGGGCAACCCCCGATCAATCCTAGGTAACGGACGTGGGCAACCCCCGGTCAATCCTAGGCAACGGGCGTGGGCAACACGTGCGCAATCCTAAGCAACGGGCGTGGGCAACCCCTGGGCAATCCTAGGCAACGAGCATGGGCAACCCATGGGTAATCCTAAACAACAGACGTGGGCAACTCATTGGCAACCCCAGGCAACGGGCGTGGGCAATCTCATGCAATGGGCGTGGGCAACTCGTTGGCAATCTTAAGCAATGGGCATGAGCAATCCTAGGCAACGGGTGTGGGCAACCCGTGCGTAATCCTAGGCAACGGGCATGGGAAATTCTTGACAACAGGCGTGAGCATTCCTAGACAATGGACGTGGACATTCCTAGACAACGGGCGTGGGCAATTATAGGCAATGGCGTGGGCAACTCATGGGCAATCCTAAGCAATGGGCGCGGGCAACCCTTGGGCAATCCTTGGCAACGGGCGTGGGCAATCCAAGGCAACGTGCGTGGGCAACCCGTGGTCAATCCTAGGCAACGGACGTGGGAAACATGTGGGCAATCCTAGCCAATGGGCGTGGGTAATCCTAAGCAACGAGCGTGGGCAACCTTGGGCAATCCTTAGAAATAGGCGTGGGCAGCCCGTGGATAATCCTAGGTAACGAGCATGGGCAATCCTAGGATACGGGCATGGGCAACCCGTGGGCAATCCTGGGCAACGGGCGTGGGCAACCAGCAGTCAATCTTAGGCAACAGGCATGGGCAACCTATCGGCAATTTTAAGCAACGGGCATGGGCAACCTGTGCGAAATCCTAGGCAACTAGCATGGACAATCCTAGGCAATGGGCATGGATAACCCGTGGGCAATCCTAGGCAATGGGTGTGGGTAACACATTGGCAATCCTAGACAATGGACGAGAGCTACCCATGGGCAATTCTAAGCAACGAGCGTGGGCAACTCGAGGGCGATCCTAGGCTACGGGTGTACGCAACCTGTGGGCAATCCTAGGCTACTGGCGTAGGCAACCCGTGGGCTATCCTAGGCAACAGGCGTGGGCAACTCGTGGGCAATCTTAGGCAATGGGCATGGGCAGTCCTAGACAGCAGGCGTGGGCAATCCTAAACAACAGGCGTGGATAATCCTAGGCAACGGGCGTGGGCAACTCCTGGGCAATTCAAGGCAACGGGCATGGGCAACCCGTGGGTAATCCTAAGCAACGGGCGTGGGCAATCCTAGGCAACGGGCGTGGGCGACCCCCGGGCAATCCTAGGTAATGGGCGTGGGCAATCCTAGGGAAAGGGTGTGGGCTACCTGTTGGGAATTCTAGGCAATGGGAGTGGGCAATCCCCAAGCAATCCTAGGCAACGGGCGCGGGCAACCTAAGGGAATTACTAGACAATGGGCGTGGGCAACCCGTGGGTAATCATAGGCAACGGGCGTAGGCAACCTATGGGCAATCCTAGGCAACGGGCATGGACAACCTAGACGATGTGCGTGGGCAACCCGTGGGCAATCCTAGGCAACGGGCATGGGCAATTCTAGAAAACGGGCATGGAAAATCCTAGGCAACGGGATTGGGGAACCCGTGAAAAAATCCTAGGCAACGGGCGGGGCAACTCGTGGGCAATTCAAGGCAACAGGCGTGGGTCGGTAGACATTAGAACTATTAACTGACCACTAGACCGACCATTCAACCAACCGTATTGTAGAACTCCTACCCGACTGATCTACAAATAACAAAGGGAGACCTTTGGAAAATAGACATGATAAAAATTAATCTCATTATCAAGTTACAACGCGATTGGTCGATGATATTTGGATCAGTAGATATTGGAACTATTAACCGACCACCAGACCAACCAACTGACCAACCCTACTATAGAACTCCTACCCGACTGATCTAGAAATAGCAAAGGGGGACCTTTGGAAAATAGACACGATGAATAGAAATCTCATTATCAAGTTTACAGGGCGATTGATTGATAATATGTGTGTCGGTAGACATTGGAACTATTAACCGACCACCAGATCGACCAACCCTATTATAGAACTCTTACCCGACTGATCGAGAAATAGCAAAAGGAGGACATTTGGAAAATAGACTCGATAAAAAGTAATCTTATTATCAAGTTTACATTGCGATCGATCGATGATGTGTGGTCAATAGAAATTAGAACTATTAACCAACCACCAGACCCACCAACCGAATAACCCTACTATGAAACTCCTACCCGACTAATCTATTAATAGCAAATGGAGACCTTTGGAAAAATTGTAGAACTCCTACCCGACTGATGTAGAAATAGAAAAGGGGGACCTTTGAAAAATGGACGAGATAAAATATAATTTAACTATCAATTTTACAAGGTGATCGGTTGATGATATGTGGGTCAGTAGACATTGGAACTATTAACCGACCAACTGACCAACCCTATTGTGGAACTCCTACCCGATTAGTCTAGAAATAGCAAATGGGGACTTTTGGAAAAACTGTAGAACTCCTACCCGACTGACTAGAAATACCAAAGGGGGACCTTTGAAAAATAGACGTGATAAAATGTAATCTCATTATCAACTTTAAAGGGCGATTGGGTGATGATATATAGGTCGGTAGATATTGGAATTATTTACCGACCACCTGACCGACCAACCAACCGACCCTATTGTGGATATTCTTCCCGACTGATCTAGAAATAGCAAAAGGGGACCTTTAAAAAATAGTTGCGTTAAAAATTAATCTCATTATCAAGTATATAGGGTGATTGGACAATGCAATGCAGGTTGGTAGATGTTGGAACTATTAACAGACCACCGACCGACCAACAGACCGACCTTACTGTGGAACTCTAACCCAACTGATCTAGAAACAACAAAGGGGGACCGTTGGAAAATAGACGTGAAAAAATATAATCTCATTAACCGACCAACCCTACTGTAGAACTCCTATCTCACAGATCTAGAAATAGCAAAGGGGGACCTTTAAAAAATAGACGCGATAAAAAGTAATCTCATTATAAAGATTACAGGGTGATCGGTCGATGATGTGTGGGTCAGTAGACATTGGAACTATTAACTGACCACCAGACCGACCAACCGACCAACCCTACTGTAGAACTCCAACTCGACTGATCTAGAAACAGCAAAGGATGACCTTTGAAAAATAGATGTGATAAAAAGTAATCTCATTATCAAGTTTACAAGATGATCGATCGATGATACGTGGGTCGGTAGACAATGGAACTATTAACCGATCACCAGATCGACTATCCGACCAACCCTACTGTAGAACTCCTACTCGATAGATCGAGAAATAGCAAAAGGGGGACCTTAGGAAAATAGACGTGATAAAATATAATCTCATTATCAAGTTTATGAGGCAATCGATCGATGATATGTGGGTTGATAGATATTGGAATTTTTAACCGACCACCAGACCGACCAACCGACCAACTCTATTGTGGAACTCCTACCCAACTAATTTAGAAATAGCAAAGGGGGATTTTTGGAAAATTATAGAAATCCTAATCGACTTATCTAGAAAAAGCAAAGGGGGACCTTTTAAAAATAGACGAGATAAAATGTAATCTCATTATTAATTTTACAGGGCGATCAGTCGATGATAAGTGGGTTGGTAGACTTTGAAACTATTAACCGACCACCTGACCGACTAACTGACCAACCCTACTGTTGGTAATTGGATCTTATGGTTAACGTGATTCGCATAAGAAAAACAGATAATCAGATATAGCGGAAGCATTAAACAATTAACCTGTCTTCTGGGTTGGAGTAGTGGATGATAATCTGAGAAGAACACCTCTGATCTTCTACCGTATGTCCCAAAGTCAACTCTAGTGTTGGGTGGTCAACAATCCCCAGAGTTCTCTCAATCTGCTCTCTGTTTCTACCGTATGTCAAAAGAGGCACCCCCTTCGGTTTAACAGGAACTGAGATGACTTATATACTTGGGCTACAGTATGGACCAGGAGGAGAAATTGGGCTGGGCCTCAATTGAATTTAATTAATCAAGCTTAGCCCAAAGCATTTAATTAAATCCAATAATAATAATATAGTCCACTAAAATATTATTACTGCACTACCCGTCCAATCCCAAATTATGTTCTGGGCTCCTTCTTATTATGAGCCTGATAGTCTCCCCATGTTTAAGATATACAATGTCCATTAATTAATTAAGTTACTGACAACTCAAATTAATTAATATCTCATCCGAGAGTAGTACCACTCAACCTTATTATCATGCCGGAAATTAATCCACTTGCAAGATTTACATGATAAACCTTATGAGCTCCTCAAGGGGACATCATCAACCTATGACGGACATGGATTCCTTCTACAATCAACAGCACACCATAGATACAGCACTACTTCCCAACTCACCGAGTTTGTTGATTTAATACTTATAAATCTCACCCATTGATGAATCAAAGAAATACATACTGGCCTACGTGTCGAGGTTATTGTATAAGGATTAAGAGCACGAACTTCCATAATAACAGAGATCAAGTTCTTCTATAAGTCAGTATAAGTCGAACGATCTCAGGCGGTCCTACTCAATACACACAAGTGCACTAATGTGATTCTATAGCCAAGACAAGCTAATACCAAACCACACTACAACCATACCGATAGAGAGTCCCCGTCTATCTCAGTTGTGAGCATCTGTTTATACTTTATAAGGAAACCGATAATATGATCTTCCGCGTGTTGTCGCACAACATATTATCTACAGTATAAAGTAAATGGACTATTGCATCATGCATATAAAATAAATTATAAGATGCAATCATTTGATCAATGATTCTCATATCGAATATTGTTATAACATTGTTCATACTAAAGCTAGACTTTTAGTATACAATCCAACAATCTCCCACTTATACTAAAAGACTATGTTGTCATGTCTTCTGCCATACATTTGATTCCTACTCCTACTTACACGACCATTAAAAGCTCTCGCCTTAAGGTCCTTGTAAATGGATTACTAGGTCATCATCCGATGCAATCTAGGCGACAACAACCTTCCCCTCATCATACGATTTCTCGTAACAGGTGGTACTCGCGCTCCATGTGTTTAATTGCCTTATGGACTTGTGATTTCTTCAAGTTTGCAACTGCACCAATATCATCAATGTAAATTGTGATTACCTTGGGCAAACTTAGAAACACTTCAAAGTCCATCATGAAGTCTCTAGAGTCATATAGATACTTTGGCTGCCTCATAGGCTCCAATTCATCATCTTTCCATGATGGAGTCCGGAGTCTGAAATATATTTCTATATAACACTCCTCCACATTATGACTCTACTTCCTAAGATTAAACACATAACCTTTAAGGAGAATTTACTGCCGTCCAATCTGACTAAAAATCTGAATCTACGTAATCCACAAGAAGCAGTGAATCTGTCCAGTAAGTGTATATATGATAACCAGTCCTTCTCAGGCACTTCATATATATCTTACCACAGTTCATCATTCTTGTTCCGGGTTACGTTGATACCCACTGTTCATGCATTCAGCAAAACAAATATCCAATCTCGTTCATAGCATTCTTTAGATTAAGCTTCCTTATTTGCCGAAGCATAAGGAACCGCTTTCATCTCCTTTATCTTCATTTATGTCTCAAGACACATCCAATAAGATAAATTCACATGCTAAACGATTATGGATTGTATCATTTATGAAACTTGAGATAAGCATAACATCCTTTTATATGATCCGTATTACCGTGATCAAAAGGATATATTTTACTTTTCTTAAGTCCTTCATATCTACCGCTTTAATAACCGTACCCATACGCCCGATAATACTCTTTCATTGTCTCCAATGAGCAAGATACTATCTACATATAGTCCAAGAAATACCACCACGTTTCCGTCACTCTTTACAATACACAAGACTCATCCGCTCATTGATTTAAATCCATGCCACTGGATTATCTAATCAAAACAGATGCTTCACAATCTTAAAGCTTGCTTTAGTCCATCGCTGGACAATTTTTAAGCTTACTATCAAAATGCTATTAGTACTTTGCAATGAATTACTCTGGTTGCTTCACATAGATGTTTTCCTCAAGACTTCTAATCAGGAAAGCTGTCTTGACATCTATTTGCTGTCCCTCATAATTTAATATGAGCAGCAATAAATAAAAGAATCCGGATCAACATAAGCATAGCTACCAGCGAACATGTTTCCTCATAATCGAACCATTTCTTTCTGAGTACATCTTTTCGCAACAAGCTTTGCTTCCAAGATTTTCACCTTTCTGTATGATCCTCTTTTATTTCCTTTGACCCTTGCAATGGCTTTTACACCATTTAGTGGTCATACAAGTTCCCAGACTTAATATAGAATCCGTAGATTCTATTTCAACATTTATTGCAACTTACTAAGATTCTGCATTTTAATCTTGTAGTGCTACTTTGTATCCGTGGGACAATACCATGTTTACTAGGGATCAAGTCTCACGACTCTCCCAAAACATATATTTATGGGTTGTCAAACAACCCTCCCACTACGACAAGGCACTACATGTATCAGACGTGACACGTGTTGCAGTTTACCTTGTGGTATATCCTCTTGTACACTTGGTACTTATACTTAGTGTTTTCCTCTCACTTCCTTTAGAACAACTTATACATGAGTTTGTGATTTATTACATAGTCCTTTTCCAAAAATCTAGTTATTGAGTTAACAATTACCCTTCGATCTTTTGGACTATATAAATCACCCTCCATTTTCATAGAATATCCCATATACAGACAAACGTTTCACGAATTACTGTATCTAGGGCATATCCATAAAATGAATTTAATTATTCCAAATAATTCATCATCTATCTAATTATAACCATAAGAGCCTTATACCTTCTACCCACCACACCACTCAGCTGGGGCTCGTCCGGTGTAGACTACTTGAGATTTAATCTCAACTTCTGATTAATAGCTCCTAACTATCCCAAGAGGTACTCGCCATCACGATTAGATCGTAATGACTTAATATATTTTTCATGACGCTTCACTGTACCAGCCTTACAATTCTTGAATTAATCAAAGAACTTAGACATGCAGTGCATCATATAAATATATTGGTTTCCAGAATAATTTTCGAATATTCATAACCACCTCTCGCCTGGATAATATTAGGTTCGCTTGAATCAGAATGAACTAATTCCAACATATATATCTTTGGCTCTACACCCCACAGCCTTGAAAAGGCAGTTAATCATTTTTACTTCCAAGCAGGACTCGCAAGTCTGATAGTTTTCACTTCAGATAAACCTTACGGTCTATCGGCTATCAACTTTTGAATCCTACTCAAGTAAAATGAATTAGTCTTAGACGCCAAATGTATGTTTAGTTCATCTCCGAAGGTTCCTTTCTCTTACTAATTTTAGAAGATGCATTATTAATTATTATTTATTGCATCTGTGGGATGAACATGATTTAAGAGTATACTTATTATCCACCAACGTACTTTAACGGATTAAAGCCTCATTCCTCATTACTGTGACCATATCATTTAAATGAAATGAAGTGTCCATCCGTTAATGCATAGAAACCGAAATCAAATTCTTTCTATGAATGTACGTAAAGGCAATTTCTCATAATCAATCGTTTATTCTTATCATGAGATAAATAAACAACTCCCACTGCAATAGCCACTACCTTTGTAGTTTTACCCATGTCATTACAATCTTATCCTTACTAAGTGAAAAACATTTAGTGATTCCAGTATCTACACAGTTCGAGTCAGTAGATGCCATCACTAATCATGTTTAAATCATTAGTAAATAAGATATTAAACTTGTTCACATCATGATGAAAATGGCTTTCCCTTTGCCACATGTTTTGTCAGAAGTTTCCCACCATTTACATCCTTTTGTAATTCAGGTGGAACTTACTCAAAACATTTAAGCAATTATGTAGAATAAAATTGACTTAGGTTTCCCTTTCAACTTCTATTCCATATATATTTCCAATTCATTCATCAAATTCTATCATGATCTTGCGCCTTTTAAATTACTCAAGTATCCAAAGAGTTACATGAGACCATCATATTTCTATGAACCTCTCATCTCTTCACTAGAGACATTAACAGGCATCATGAGCCGTCCTATGAGAGAACACACTTGTATTTTCTTAAGCAGTAAATATTCAAAACCATGATTCTTTTCTAATCAACTAATTTGGACAAGTAAATATAATGTCTTTTAGTTAACAATTAGTGAGATAATACCATTCGAAATTCAGAGAATCACAAATAAATATTCAGATCAAAACTTCGAATTTTATCCTTTTATATTGTTTCCCTCAAAACAATATAAAATAAAATTCACCGACATCTCAAGCACCGTGAGTCTGCAAGCCACGTTAGTGTGGACGTTTACAAACCCGAACATTTACAAGAGAAGGTTTTACCCATTAATTTCATTTGTCAACCTAACTTTATGACAAAATAATTAATAGTCGGTTACTTTTTAGCCATGCAAATAATAGCAGTGACTCCGTTGGGGAGGATACTAATTATTTACACCTAAGTGTACACCATTATTTGATCCCAAGTCCACTGCGCGAGCTTATGTGCCTTACAGTTGGAGAAGTACACACGCGCTCGGGTAGCTTCCTACAATCATCAATTATAAGTTTGTACCAGTGTACCGCACACAAACTCATCCGTTAGGGAGGAAGGCCTATGCCAACACGCAAGTTTATGTGCCACATTACAAACAATAATTATTTATGAAGTCTGTACCAGTGATCCGTGAATAAACTCATCCGTTAGGGAGGAAGGCCTATTGCCAACACGCAAGTATACTCACATCACTTACAAACCAATAATGGAGGCTGCGGGAATTAATTACCAATCCCCTCTCCCACTTAGTTATTTAACACCGAGGGTTTATAACATGCATATAATATTCAGGAATAAAATATACAATTTAGACATGCTTCTATTAACATCAATTTAAATAGATAAATCACATAGAACATGTCATTCATATATAACAATTAATTGTCAAGTTAAAACAATTAAATCAGTTATATATCATAATTAATTGCATAAAATGTTGGATCATTTAAATAGGCCCAGCTGACCCAAACATTATTAGCATAAAATGAGCAGCCAATTATTAAAATAAATAAGCCCATTTATCTTGCCAATTTCTGCATTAAGGTCTAGCCCAATATTTAACCTTGGCCCAACATCAAACCCACAATTAATTAAATCCAGCAATTAAGGTCCAGCAGCCCATGTCCATTTTAATTAAATTTGGGCCAACAGCCCAAAACCAAATCAAAATTGAGCAGCCCATGGGCCCAGCAGCACAATACCATTTTAATTAAATTGGGCCCAACAGCCCAAAACCAAATTAAAATTAATTGAGCAGCCTTTAAAAATTACTGAATTGGGCCCAACAGGCATATTAATAAAATACAACCAAGCAGCCCAATACACAGCAACAACAAATCAGGCCCAAGGCAATAATAAAAGGATTTGGGCCCAACAGACCCTAGCCCAAAAACCAATTAATCCAATAATTAAAAAATTGGGCCCTGTCTGGACAGCCCAAATCACAGAAAGCTGCCCTAATCACATGCCGCCGAAGCCCCTCATCACCTCAGGCGATTGCCGGCGCAACCAGGCGCCGCTGCCGCTGCCGCCGGCGTGCAAGTGCCGCAATCGTGCCCGCCGGCAACGCTCCCTCCGACCCACAATCGCTGCCGAAGGTTGACCAGATCTGCGAAATCCGTATCCTCCAGCACCGCCCAGACGCCGAGTCACCTGCAGCGCCGCCTAGCCTCCGATTCAAAGGTCGCCGTTTGAATCCGCTGTTGACTCGCGTCCACCAACTTTCCAGCCCGCGCTTCAGGGGCAGCTTCCGGATTCTACCGCCGCCTCGACTCCGTCGCTCAGCCGCGTGCCACCACCAGTGCTGCCAGATTCTACGACGACGTGCCCCGATCTGAACGGATCTGTCACGACCTTCGCCGATCTGTCCAGCCAGAGCTAGACGTCGATCGAGATCTTCAGCGCTGGTACAAGCATCATCCAGACGCCGACCGTCAGTGAGACCCCCGCTCACGCCGACTCGCCGCCCAGATGCCTCTCCCTTTATTCATCACTCACCGTCGACAAGCCGCCGCGACAAAATTGGTCCGGCCGAAGCCACCAGTTGTCAATAGTCGGCGCCTTACAGACCCACCATTCACCTCCATTATTCACGCGCAGCCAGATGTCCGCCCATCTGTCTTCTGTCTTCTCGGTGTGGGTGGACACAGTGATGAGATGATAGTGTGTGTGTGTGATACAGGAATAGGATAATAGAATAATCAACAAAATTCATACCCAATTACATGAATAAGTTATATCATATCCCAAACACACAACCACAGACTGTATGAGGAACACTCGAATGGTACAACATGATTAAAACCAGATTAAATTAATTAATCAAATAATCACTAAAACAACTATACAAATCACGTTTCACCAAGAAACCATGCTCTGATACCAATTATTGGTAATTGGATCTTATGGTTAACGTGATTCGCATAAGAAAAACAGATAATCAGATATAGCGGAAGCATTAAACAATTAACCTGTCTTCTGGGTTGGAGTAGAGGATGATAATCTGAGAAGAACACCTCTGATCTTCTACCTATGTCCCAAAGTCAACTCTGGTGTTGGGTGGTCAACAATCCCCAGAGTTCTCTCAATCTGCTCTCTGTTTCTACCGTATGTCAAAAGAGGCACCCCCTTCGGTTTAACAGGAACTGAGATGACTTATATACTTGGGCTACAGCAGGGACCAGGAGGAGAAATTGGGCTGGGCCTCAATTGAATTTAATTAATCAAGCTTAGCCCAAAGCTTTTAATTAAATCCAATAATAATAATATAGTCCACTAAAATATTATTACTGCACTACCCGTCCAATCCCAAATTATGTTCTGGGCTCCTTCTTATTATGAGCCCGATAGTCTCCCCATGTTTAAGATATACAATGTCCATTAATTAATTAAGTTACTGACAACTCAAATTAATTAATATCTCATCCGAGAGTAGTACCACTCAACCTTATTATCATGCCGGAAATTAATCCACTTGCAAGATTTACATGATAAACCTTATGAGCTCCTCAAGGGGACATCATCAACCTATGACGGACATGGATTCCTTCTACAATCAACAGCACACCATAGATACAGTACTACTTCCCAACTCACCGAGTTTGTTGATTTAATACTTATAAATCTCACCCATTGATGAATCAAAGAAATACATACTGCCCTACGTGTCGAGGTTATTGTATAGGGATTAAGAGCACGAACTTCCATAATAACAGAGATCAAGTTCTTCTATAAGTCAGTATAAGTCGAACGATCTCAGGCGGTCCTACTCAATACACACAAGTGCACTAATATGATTCTATAGCCAAGACAAGCTAATACCAAACCACACTACAACCATACCGATAGAGAGTCCCCGTCTATCTCAGTTGTGAGCATCTGTTTATACTTTATAAGGAAACCGATAATATGATCTTCCGCATGTTGTCGCACAACATATTATCTACAGTATAAAGTAAATGGACTATTGCATCATGCATATAAAATAAATTATAAGATGCAATCATTTGATCAATGATTCTCATATCGAATATTGTTATAACATTGTTCATACTAAAGCTAGACTTTTAGTATACAATCCAACACCTACTATAGAACTCTTACCCGACTAATCTAAAAATAGCGAAAGGGGACCTTTGGAAAATAGACGTGATAAAAAGTAATCGCTTTATCAAGTTTATAAGACGATCGGTCGATGATACGTGGGTCGGTAGATATTGGAACTATTAACTGGCCACCATACCGACCAACTAACTAACCCTACTGTAGAACTTTTACCTGACTGATCTAAAAATAGAAAAGAGGGACCTTTGCAAAATAGATGCGATAAAAAGTAATCTCATTATCAAGTTTACAGTACGATCGGTCGATGATATGTGGGTCGACAGACATTAGAACTATTAACCAACCAAAAGATTGACCAAAAGAAAAACCCTATTGTAGAACTCATATCCTACCGATAGAGAAATAGCAATGGGAGAACTTTGGAAAATAGACGCTATAAAAAGTAATCTCCCTATCAAGTTTATAGGGCGATTGGTCGATGATATGTGGGTCGGTAGACATTGGAACTATTAACCGACCACCAAACCTACCAACCGACCAACCCAACTGTGGAACACCTATGTGAGTAATCTAGAAATAGCAAAGGAGGACATTTGGAAAAAATATAGAACTCCTACCAGACTGATCTAGCTATAGCAAAGGGGAACCTTTGAAAAATAGACGCGATAAAATATAATCTCATTATCAAGTTTACAGGGCGATCAGTCAATGATATGTGGGTCGGTAGACATTGGAATATTAACCTACCACCAGACCGACCAACCGACTAACCATACCGTAGAACTGTTACCTGACTGATCTAGAAATAGAAGAGGACGACCTTCCAAAAATAGATGCATTAAAATTTTATCTCATTATCAGGTTTACAATGCAATCGAATGATAATATGTGGGTCAGCAGATGTTGGAACTATTAACCGACAACCAGACCGACCAACCGACCAACCCGACTATAGAATTCCTACCTGACAGATCTAGAAATAACAAAGGGAGATCTTTGGAAAATAGACGTGATAAAAAGTAATATCATTATTAAGTTTACAAGGCGATTGGTCGATGATATATGGGTCAGTAGACATTGAAACTGCTAACCGACCACCAGACCGACCAACCGTCCAACCCTACCTTAGAACTCCTACCCGACTGATCTAACAATTGCAAAGGAGGATTGACCATTGGAAAATAGAAGCGATAAAAAGTAATCTCAATATCAAGTTTATAGGGCGATCGTTCGTTGATATATGTGTAGGTAGACATTGGGACTATTAACTGACAACCAGACTGACCAACCGGCCAACCCTACTTTGGAACTCCTATCCGACCAACCTAGAAATAGCAGCATAGGGGGACCTTAGAAAAAACTGCAGAACTCCTACCCAACTTATCTAGAAATAGCAAAGGGGGGCCTTTGGTCGATGATATGTGGGTCGGTAGACATTGGAAATACTGCAGAACTCCTACCCGACTTATCAAGATTACATGGCGATTGGTCAATGATATGTGGATTGGTAGACATTGGAACTATTAACTGACCACCAGACTGACCAACCGATGAACCCTAAAGTAGAGCTGCTACCGGATTAATCTAAAAATAGCAGAGGGAGACCTCCCGAAAATAGACGCATTAAAAATTAATCTTATTATCAAGTTTACAAAGTGATAGGTCGATTATATGTGGATCAGTAGACGTTGGAACTATTAATTGACCACTAGACCAACCAACTGACCAACCCTATTGTAGAACTCCTACCTAACTGTTATAGAAATAGCAAAGGGGGGCCTGTGGAAAATAAACGTGATAAAAAGTAATCTAATTATCAAGTGTACAAGGCGATCGGTCGATGATATGTGGATCGGTAGACATTGGAACTGTTAACCGACCACCAGACCGACCAACCAACCAACCCTACTATGGAACTCCCTCTCGACTAATTTAGAAATAGAAAAGGGGACCTTCGGAAAACTGTTGAACCACTACCTGACTAATCTAGAAATAGGAAAGGAAGACGTTTGAGAAATAAATGCGATAAAATATTATCTCATTATCAAGTTTAAAGGGCAATCGATCGATGATATGTAGATGGGTACACATAAGAACTATTAACCAATCACCAGACCGAACAACCAACCAATCCTACAACAGAATTGCTACCCGACTGATCTAGAAATAGCAGAAGAAGACCATTGAAAAATAGACGATTTAAAAATTAATCTCATTATCAATTTTATAGAGCAATCTGTGGATGATATGTGGGTTTGTAGATGTTGGAACTATTAACCTACCTGACCGACCAACTGACCTAGAAATAGCAAAGGATGCCTTTGGGAAATAGATGATATGTGGATCGGTAGACGTTGGAACTATTAATGATCACTTGACCTACCAACCGATCGACCCTACATTGGAAGTCCTACCCGACTGATATAGAAATAGCAAAGGAGGATTATTGGAAAGTAGACACGATAAAAAGTAATCTCGTAAATTGACCAACCCTAATATAGAACTCCTACCCGACCGACTGACATAGAAATAGCAAAGGGAGACCTTTGAAAAATAGTTGTGATAAAAAGTAATTTCATTATCTAGTTTACAGGGCGATAAGTCGATGATATGTGGGTTAGTAGACATTGGAACAATTAACTGACCACCAGACCGATCATCCGACCAACCCTACTGTGGAACTCCTATCCGACTGATCTGGAAATAGCAAAGGGGCACCTTTGGAAAAAATTATAGAACTCCTACCCGATTGATCTAGAAGTAGCAAAGGGAGACCTCCAAAAAATAGATGCGATAAAATGTAATCTCATTATCAAGTTTACAGGGCGATTGGTCGATGATATGTGGGTCGGTAGAAATTGGAACTATTAACCGACACTGACAAAACGACCAACTCTGCTATAGAATTGCTGCCCAAATGACCAAGAAATAGCTGAGGGAGACCTTCAAAAAATAGATGTGATAAAATGTAGTCTCATTATCAACTTTACAGGGCGATCGATCGATGATATGTAGGTCGGTAGAAATTAGAACTATTAACCAATACCAGACCGACCAAACATCTAACTCTACTATAGAATTGCTGCCCAACTGATCAAAAAATAGTTGCGTTAAAAAATAATCTCATTATCACGTTTACAGGGTGGTCGGCCGATGATATGTGGGTCGATAGAGGTTGGGACTATTTACCGATCACCTAACTAAGCAACCCACCGACCGTACTGTGGAACTCTTACCTGACTAATTTAAAAATAGTAAAGGGAGACCTTGGGAAAATATATGCGTTAAAAATAATCTCATTATCAAGTATATAGGGCGATTAATCGATGATATATGGTTCGATAGACTATGGAACTATTAATCGACCACCTGACCGACCAATCGACTGACCTTACTGTGAAGCTCTTATCCAATTGATTTGGAAACAACAAAGGGGGGCCTTTGAAAAATAGACGCGATAAAAACTAATCTTGTTAACCGACCAACACTACTGTAGAACTCTTATTCAACTGATCTAGAAATAGAAAAGAAGGATATTTGAAAAATAGACGCAATAAAAATTAATCTCATTATCAAG
Organism: Pogostemon cablin; assembly: GCA_023678885.1. Lineage (NCBI taxonomy): Eukaryota > Viridiplantae > Streptophyta > Magnoliopsida > Lamiales > Lamiaceae > Pogostemon > Pogostemon cablin. The sequence goes on along the minus strand of CM042999.1, from coordinate 10,595,606 downwards.
TTTACATGGTGATCGGTCGATGATATGTGGGTCGGTAGAAATTGAAACTGTTAACCGGCCACTAGACCGACCAACCGACGAACCCTACTGTAGAACTCTTACCCGACTGATCTAAAAATAGTAAAGGCGGACTTTTGGAAAATAGACGTGATAAAATGTAATCTCATTATCATGTTTACATGGTGATCGGTTGATGATATGTGGGTTGGTAGACATTGGAATTATTAATCGACCACAAGACCGACCAATCATATTATAGAACTCCTATCTGATAGATCTAGAAATAGCAATGAGTGACCTTTAGAAAATAGACGCGATAGAATGTAATCTCATTATCAAGTTTACAGGGCAATCGGTCAATGATATGTTGGTCCGTAGACATTGGAACTATTAACCAACCACCAGATTGACCAACCGACCAACCCTACTGTAGATGAAGAATTCATCCATCATGATGATGAAAATGAGCATCATTATGAAGAAATTTGCATTATGATGATGGAAATGAGCATAATTATGAAGGAAATATTCATCATGATATAGAAAATGAGCATCGTGATGTAAAAAATGAACATCATTATGAATGAAATGAGCATTATTATATAGGAAATGAGTATCATGATGAAGGAAATACGCATCATGATGAAGTATATTAGCATCATGATAAAGAAGACATGCGTCATGATGAAGGGAATGATCATAACGACGTAGGAAATGAGCATCACGATGATGGAAATGATCATCATGATGAAGGAAATATATATAATTTTGTAGGAAATGAGCATCATGATGACGGAAATATGCATTAAGATGAATGAAATGAGCATCATGATTAAGAAATGACCATAATGACATATGAAATGATCATATTGATGAAGGAATTGAGCATCATGATGAAGGAAATGAGCATCATGATAATGGAAATATGAATCATGATGAAGGAAATGAGCATCATGATGTAGGAATTGGGCATCATGAGGAAATATGCATTGTGATGAAAGAAACATGTATCATGATGAAGGGAATGAGCATCATAGTGTAGGAAATAAGCGTCATGATGAAGGAAATACGGATAATGATGAAAAAATTAGCATCATAGTGAAGGAAATGACCATAATGATGAAGGAAATGATCATCAAGATGAAGGAAATGAGCATCATGATGAAGGAAATGAGAATCATGAAGATGGAAATAGGAATCGTGATGTAGGAAATGAGGATCATGATAAAAGAAATGAGCGTCATTATGATGGAAATATTCATCGTGACATAAGAAATGTGCATCATGATGAAGGAAAATATGCATCACGATAAAGGAAATGAGCATCATGATGTAGGAAATGAGCATCATGTTGAATGAAACATGCATCAAGATGACGGAAATGCGCATCAGGATGAAGGATTTCGGGATCATGATGAAGGAAATAAGCATCATGTTAAGGGATTAATGCATGATGATGATAAAAATAAACATCATGATGAAGGAAATGAGTATCTTGATGAAGAAAATATGCGATGAAGGAAATGAGCATCATGATGATGTTTGCATCGTGATGTAGGAAATTGGCATCATTATGAAGGAAATATGCATCATGATGAATAATATGAGTTTCATGATGTAGAAAATGAGTATAACGATAAAGGAAACATGTATCATGATGTAGGAAACAAGCATCATGATGAAGGAAATATGTATCATGATGAAGGACATGAGCATCATGATGTAGGAAATGTGTATCATGATAAAGGAACTAAGAAAATGACGAACGAAATTAACATCATGATGAAGTGGTTATGCATCACGAAGAAGGAAATGAGCATCAAGAAGAAGAAAATTTGCATCATGATGAAGGAAATGATCATCATGACATTGGAAATAAGCGTAATGTTGAAGGAAATATGCAGCATGATGTATAAGCATCATGATGAAGGAAATATGCATCATGATGAATGAAATGAGCATCATGATGTAGGAAATTAGATCATGAAAAAGGAAATACACATCATGATGAACGAAATTAGCATCTTGATGATGGAAATGAAAATCATAATGAAGTAAACATGCATCATGATGAAGGAAATGAGCATATTGATGTAGAAAATGAGCATTATGTTGAAGAAAACATGCATCATGATGATGGAAATTCGCATCATGATGAAGGATTTCTGTATCATGATGAAAGTAATAAGCATCATAGCAATGGATTAATGCATGATGATGATGAAAATAAGCATCATGATGAAGGAAATGAGCATCATGATGAAGAAAATATGCATCATGATGAAGAAAATATGCACCATGATGAAGAAAATGAGCTTCATAATTAAGGAAATGAGCATCATGATGAAGGAAATGTGCATTATGATGAAATAAATATTCAACATGATGAAGGAAATGAGTATCATGATGAAGAAAATGAGCATCATGATGAAGAAAATATGCATCATGATGAAGGAAATGAGCATCATGATGAAGGAAATGAGCATCGTGATGAAGAAAATGGGCATCATGATGAAGAAAATATGCAACATGATGAAGAAAATATGTAACGTGATGAAGAAAATATGAATCATGATGAAGAAAATGAGCATCATGATAAAAAAATGAGCATCATGATTAAGAAAATGTGCATCATGATTAAGAAAATGAGCATCATGATGACGGAAATGAGCATCATGATGAAAAAAATATGCATCATGATGAAAAAATATGCATCATGATGAAAAAAATATGCATCATGATGAAGAAAATGAGCATCATGATGTAGGAAATGGGCATCATGATGAAGGAAATGAGCATCATGATAAAGGAAATGAGCATCACGATGAAGAAAATATGCATCACGATGAAGAAAATATGCATCATGATGAAGAAAATGAGCATCACGATGAAGAAAATGAGCATCATGATGAAGGAAATGAGCATCATGATGAAGAAAATAGGCATTATGATGAAGAATATATGCATCATGATGAAGAAAATGGGAATCATGATGAAAAAATATGCATCACGATGAAGATAATATGCATCAGGATGAAGAAAATGAGCATAATGATGAAGAAAATATGCATCATGATGAAGGAAATGTGCATCATGATGAAGGAAATGAGCATCATGATGAAGAAAATATGCATCATGATGAAGGAAATGAGCATAATGATGAAGGAAATGAGCATCATGATGAAGAAAATATGCATTATGATGAAGAAAATGAGCATCATGATGAAGAAAATGAGCATCGTGATGAAGAAAATACGAATCATGATGAAGAAAATGAGCATCATGATGAATAAAATAGGCATCACGATGAAGAAAATATGCATCATGATGAAGAAAATGTGCATCATGGTGAATAAAATGTGCATCATGATGAAGGAAATGAGCATCATGATGAAGAAAATGAGCATCATGATGAAGGAAATGAGCATCATGATGAAGAAAATATGCATCATGATGAAGAAAAGGAGCATCATGATGAAGAAAATTTACATCATGATGAAGAAAATGAGCATCATGATGAAGAAAATATGCATCATAATGAAGGAAATGAGCTTCATGATTAAGGAAATGAGCATCATGATGAAGAAAATATTCATTATGATAAAGGAAATTAGCATCATGATGAAAGAAATGAGCATCATCATGTAGAAAATGAGCGTCATAATGAAGAAAATGAGCATCATGATGAAGGAAATGAGCATCATGATGAAGTAAATATACATCATGATGAAGAAAATAGGCATCATGATAAAGAAAATATGCATCATGATGTAGAAAATGAGCTTCATGATGAAACAATATGCATCACGATGAAGAAAATACGCATTATGATGAAAGAATCATGCAATATGATGAAGGAAATGAGCATCATAATGTAGGAAAAAAGCAATATGATGAAGGAAATGAGCATCATGATAAAGGAAATATGCATAATGACGAGGGAATGAGCATCGTGATAAAGGAAACATGCATCACGATGAAGAAAATGAGCATCATGACAAAGGTAATGAGCTTCATGATGATGAAAATATGTATCGTGATGTAGGAAATGAGCATCATGATGAAGGGAAATATGCATCATGATGAAGAAAATGAGCTTCATGATGTAGGAAATGAGACTCATGATGAAGGAGACAAGCATCATGATGATGGAAGTGAGCATTATGATGAAGAAAATAAGCATCATGATGAAGGATTTATGCATCATGATAATAGAAATAAGCATAATGATGTTGGAAATGAGCATCATGATGATCAAAATATGCATCATGATGATGGAAATTAGCATCATGATGATGTTTGTATCGTGATGTAGGAAATAAGCATCATGATGAATGAAATGAGTTTCATGATGTTGGAAATGAACATCATGATGAAGGAAATATTCATCATGATGTAGGAAATGAGAATCATGATGAAGGAAATGACCATAATGACGTCGAAATTGATCATTTTGATAAAGAAAATGAGCATCAAGATGTAGAAAATGAGTATCATTATAAAGAAAATTTGGATAATAACGAAGGAAATAATCATCATGATGTTGGAAAATATGCATTGTGATGAAAGAAACATGTATCATGATGAAGGGAATGCGCATCATAGTGTAGGAAATAAGTATCATGATGAAGGAAATACGGATAATGATGAAGGAAATTAGCATCATAGTGAAGGAAATGACCATAATGATGAAATTAATGATCATCAAGATGAAGGAAATGAGCATCATGATGAAGGAAGTGAGAATCATGAAGATGGAAATAGGAATCGTGATGTAGGAAATGGGGAACATGATGAAGGAAATGAGCATCATTATGATGGAAATATTCATCATGACGTAGGAAATGTGCATCATGATGAAGGAAAATATGCATCACGATTAAGGAAATGAGCATCATGTTGTAGGAAATGAGCATCATGTTGAATGAAACATGCATCAAGATGTCGGAAATGCGCATCAGGATGATGGATTTCTGTATCATGATGAAGGAAATAAGCATCATGTTAAGTGATTAATGCATGATGATGATAAAAACAAACATCATGATGAAGGAAATGAGTATCTTGATGAAGAAAATATGCAATGAAGGAAATGAGCATCATGATGATGTTTGCATCGTGATATAGGAAATTGGCATCATTATGAAGGAAATGTGCACCATGATGAATAAAATGAGTTTCATGATGTAAGAAATGAGCATAACGATAAATGAAACACGTATCATGATGTAGGAAACAAGCATCATGATGAAGGAAATATGTATCATGATGAAGGACATGAGCATCATGATGTAGGAAATGTGTATCATGATAAAGGAACTAAGCAAAATGACGAACGAAATTAACATCATGATGAAGTGGTTATGCTTCACGAAGAAGGAAATGAGAATCAAGATGAAGAAAATTTGCATCATGATGAAGGAAATGATCATCATGACATTGGAAATAAGCGTAACGTTGAAGGAAATATGCAGCATGATTTAGGAATTAAGCATCATGATGAAGGAAATACGCATCATGATAAATGAAATGAGCATCATGATGTAGGAAATTAGATCATGATAAAGGAAATACACATCATGATGAACAAAATTAGCATCTTGATGATGGAAATGAGCATCATAATGAAGTAAACATGCATCATGATGAAGGAAATGAGCATATTGATGTAGAAAATGAGCATCATGTGGAATAAAACATGAATCATGATGAAGGAAATGAGCATCATGATAAAGGAAATGAGCATCATGGATGAAGAAAATATGCACCATGATGAAGAAAATGAGCTTCATGATTAAGGAAATGAGCATCCTGATGAAGGAAATGTCCATCATGATGAAGAAAATATTTAACATGATGAAGGAAATGAGTATCAAGATGAAGAAAATGAGCATCATAATGAAGAAAATATGCATCATAATGAAGGAAATGAGCATCATTATGAAGGAAATGAGCGTCGCGATGAAGAAAATGAGCATCATGATGAAGAAAATATATAACATGATGAAGAAAATATGCAACGTGATGAAGAAAATATGAATCATGATGAAGAAAATGAGCATCATGATGAAGAAAATGAGCATCATGATTAAGAAAATGTGCATCATGATTAAGAAAATAATGCATCATGATGAAGAAAATATGCATCATGATGAAAAAAATATGCATCATGATGAAGGAAATGAGCATCATGATGATGGAAATGAGCTTCATGATAAAGAAAATATGCATCATGATAAAGAAAATATGCATCATGATGAAAAAAATATGAATCATGATGAAAAAATATGCATCATGATGAAGAAAATGAGCATCACGATGAAGAAAAAGTGCATCATGATGTAGGAAATGGGCATCATGATGAAGGAAATGAGCATCATGATGAAGGAAATGAGCATCATGTTGAAGAAAATATGCATCATGATGAAGAAAATATGCATCATGATGAAGAAAATGAGCATCATGATGAAGAAAATGAACATCATGATGAAGGAAATGAGCATCATGATGAAGAAAATAGGCATCATGATGAAGAAAATATGCATCACGATGAAGAAAATGGGAATCATGATGAAAAAATATGCATCACGATGAAGAAAATATGCATCACGATGAAGAAAATGAGCATCATGATGAAGAAAATATGCATCATGATGAAGGAAATGTGCATCATGATGAAGGAAATATGCATCATGATGAAGGAAATTAATATAATGATGAAGGAAATGAGCATCATGATGAAGAAAATATGCATTATGATGAAGAAAATATGCATCATGATGAAGAAAATGAGCATCATGATGAAGAAAATACGCATCATGATGAATAAAATAGGCATCATGATGAATAAAATAGGCATCATGATGAAGAAAATATGCATCATGATGAAGAAAATATGCATCATGATGAAGAAAATGTGCATCATGATGAAGGAAATGAGCATCATGATGAAGAAAATGTGCATCATGATGAAGGAAATGAACATCATGATGAAGAAAATGAGCATCATGATGAAGAAAATATGCATCATAATGAAGGAAATGAACTTCATGATTAAGGAAATGAGCATCATGATGAAGGAAATGTGCATCATGATGAAGAAAATATGCATTATGATAACGAAAATGAGCATCATGATGAAGAGAATGAGCATCATGATGAAGGAAATGAGCATCATGATAAAGAAAATATGCATCATGATGAAGAAAATATGCATCATGATGAAGTAAATGAGCTTCATGATGAAAGAAATGAGCATCATGATGAAGAAAATGAGCATCATGATGAAGGAGATGAGCATCATGATGAAGAAAATATGCATCATGATGAAGAAAATAGGCATCATGATAAAGAAAATATGCATCATGATGAAGAAAATGAGCATCATGATGAAACAATATGCATCACGATGAAGAAAATACGCATTATGATGAAAGAAACATGCAATATGATGAAGGAAATGAGCATCATAATGTAGGAAAAAGTATTATGATGAAGGAAATACGCATAATTATGAAGGAAATGAGCATCATAATGACCATAATGATGTAGGATCAAAATGAAAGAAATAAGCATCATGATAAAGGAAATATTGACGAGGGAATGAGCATCGTGATAAAGGAAACATGCATCACGATGAAGGAAATGAGCATCATGACAAAGGTAATGAGCTTCATGATGATGGAAATATGTATCGTGATGTAGGAAATGAGCATCATGATGAAGGGAAATATGCATCATGATGAAGGAAATGAGCTTCATGATGTAGGAAATGAGACTCATGATGAAGAAGACAAGCATCATGATGATGGAAGTGAGCATCATGATGAAGAAAATAAGCATCATGATGAAGGATTTATGCATCATGATAATGGAAATAAGCATAATGATGTTGGAAATGAGCATCATGATGATCAAAATATGCATCATGATAATGAAAATTAGCATCATGATGATGTTTGTATCGTGATGTAGGAAATAAGCATCATGATGAATGAAATGAGTTTCATGATGTAGGAAATGAGCATCATGATGAAGGAAACATTCACCATGATGTAGGAAATGAGAATCATGATGAAGGAAATGACCATAATGACGTCGAAATTGATCATCTTGATAAAGGAAATGAGCATCAAGATGTAGGAAATGAGTATCATGATAAAGAAATATGCATAGCGATGAAAGAAATGAGCATCATGATGAAGAATTTATGCATCATGGTGATGGAAATGAGTATCATTATAAAGAAAATTTGGATAATAATGAAGGAAATAATCATCATGATGTTGGAAATGAGCATAATGAAGAAGGAAATATGAAGCATGATGTAGGAAAAGAGGATCATGATGAAGGAAATATCCATTATGATGAATGAAATGACCATCATGATATTTGAAATGAGCATCGTGATGAAGGAAATATGCATCACGATGAATGAAATGAGCATCAGGATAAAGAAAACATGCATCATGATGAAGAAAATGAGCATAATAATGTAGGAATTGAGCATCACAATGAAGAAAATGATCATCATGTTGAAGGAAATATGCATAATGATGAATGAAATGAGCATCATGACTAAGGAAATGACCATAATGACGTAGGAAATAATCATCATGATGAAGGATACGAGTATCTTGAAGAAGTAAATATGGATATGATGAAGGAAATATGCATCATGATGAAGGAAATAAGCATCATCATGTAGGAAATGAGCGTCATTATTAAGGAAATATGCATCATGATGATTGAAATGAGCATCATGATAAAGGAATTGACCATAATGACATCGGAATTAATCATCATGATGAAGGAAATGAGCATCATGATGTAGGAAATGAGCATCATGATGAAGAATTCATCCATCATGATGATGAAAATGAGCATCATTATGAAGAAATTTGCATTATGATGATGTAAATGACCATAATTATGAAGGAAATATGCATCATGATGTAGAAAACGAGCATCGTGATGTAGAAAATGAACATCATTATGAATGAAATGAGCATTATTATATAGGAAATGAGTATCATGATGAAGGAAATATGCATCATGATGAAGTATATTAGCATCATGATAAAGAAGACATGCATCATGATGAAGGGAATGATCATAACGACGTAGGAAATGAGCATCACGTTGATGGAAATGATCATCATGATGAAGGAAATATGTATAATTTTGTAGAAAATGAGCATCATGATTACGAAAATATGCATTAATATGAATGAAATGAACATCATGATTAAGAAATGACCATAATGACGTAGGAAATGATCATATTGATGAAGGAAATGAGCATCATGATGAAGGAAATGAGCATCATGATAATGGAAATATGAATCATGATGAAGGAAATGAGCATCATGATGTAGGAATTGGGCATCATGATGAAGGAAATATGCATTGTGATGAAAGAAACATGTATCATGATGAAGGGAATGAGCATCATAGTGTAGGAAATAAGCATCATGATGAAGGAAATACGGATAATGATGAAGGAAATTAGCATCATAGTGAAGGAAATGACCATAATGATGAAGGTAATGATCATCAAGATGAAGGAAATGAGCATCACGATGAAGGAAATGAGAATCATGAAGATGGAAATAGGAATCGTGATGTAGGAAATGAGGATCATGATGAAGGAAATGAGCATCATTATGATGGAAATATTCATCATGACGTAGGAAATGTGCATCATGATGAAGGAAAATATGCATCACGATAAAGGAAATGAGCATCATGTTGAATGAAACATGCATCAAGATGTCGGAAATGCGCATCAGGATGATGGATTTATGTATCATGATGAAGGAAATAAGCATCATGTTAAGTGATTAATGCATGATGATGATAAAAATAAACATCATGATGAAGGAAATGAGTATCTTGATGAAGAAAATATGCGATGAAGGAAATGAGCATCATGATGTAGGAAATGTGTATCATGATAAAGGAACTAAGCAAAATGACGAACGAAATTAACATCATGATGAAGTGGTTATGCTTCATGAAGAAGGAAATGAGCATCAAGATGAAGAAAATTTGCATCATGATGAAGGAAATGATCATCATGACATTGGAAATAAGCGTAACGTTGAAGAAAATATGCAGCATGATTTAGGAAATAAGCATCATGATGAAGGAAATATGCATCATGATGAATGAAATGAGCATCATGATGTAGGAAATTAGATCATGATAAAGGAAATACACATCATGATGAACGAAATTAGCATCTTGATGATGGAAATGAGCATCATAATGAAGTAAACATGCATCATGATGAAGGAAATGAGTATATTGATGTAGAAAATGAGCATCATGTTGAATAAAACATGAATCATGATGAAGGAAATGAGCATCATGATAAAGGAAATGAGCATCATGGATGAAGAAAATATGCACCATGATGAAGAAAATGAGCTTCATGATTAAGGAAATGAGCATCATGATGAAGGAAATGTGCATCATCATAAAGAAAATATTTAAGATGATGAAGGAAATGAGTATCATGATGAAGAAAATGAGCATCATGATGAAGAAAGTATGCATCATGATGAAGGAAATGAGCATCATGATGAAGGAAATGAGCGTCGTGATGAAGAAAATGAGCATCATGATGAAGAAAATATATAACATGATGAAGAAAATATGCAACGTGATGAAGAAAATGTGAATCGTGATGAAGAAAATGAGCATCATGATGAAGAAAATGAGCATCATGATTAAGAAAATGTACATCATGATTAAGAAAATAATGCATCATGATGAAAAAAATATGCATCATGATGAAGGAAATGAGCATCATGATGATGGAAATGAGCTTCATGATAAAGAAAATATGCATCATGATAAAGAAAATATGCATAATGATGAAAAAAATATGCATCATGATGAAAAATTTGCATCATGACGAAGAAAATGAGCATCATGATGAAGAAAATGAGCACCATGATGTAGGAAATGGGCATCATGATGAAGGAAATGAGCATCATGATGAAGGAAATGAGCATCATTTTGAAGAAAATTTGCATCATGATGAAGAAAATATGCATCATGATGAAGAAAATGAGCATCACGATGAAGAAAATGAGCATCATGATGAAGGAAATGAGCATCATGATGAAGAAAATAGGCATCATGATGAAGAAAAAATGCATCACGATGAAAAAATGGGAATCATGATGAAAAAATATGCATCACGATGAAGAAAATATGCATCACGATGAAGAAAATATGCATCATGATGAAGAAAATGTGCATCATGATGAAGGAAATGAGCATCATGATGAAGAAAATGAGCATCATGATGAAAAAAATATGCATCATAATGAAGGAAATGAACTTCATGATTAAGGAAATGAGCATCATGATGAAGGAAATGTGCATCATGATGAAGAAAATATGCATTATGATAACGAAAATGAGCATAATGATGAAGAAAATGAGCATCATGATGAAGGAAATGAGCATCATGATAAAGAAAATATGCATCATGATGAAGAAAATATGCATCATGATGAAGTAAATGAGCTTCATGATGAAAGAAATGAGAATCATGATGAAGAAAATGAGCATCATGATGAAGGAGATGAGCATCATAATGAAGAAAATATGCATTATGATGAAGAAAATATGCATCATGATGAAGAAAATGTGCATTATGATGAAGGAAATGAGCATCATGATAAAGAAAATGTGCATCATGATGAAGGAAATGAGCATCATGATGAAGAAAATGAGCATCATGATGAAGAAAATATGCATCATAATGAAGGAAATGAACTTCATGATTAAGGAAATGAGCATCATGATGAAGGAAATGTGCATCATGATGAAGAAAATATGCATTATGATAACGAAAATGAGCATCATGATGAAGAAAATGAGCATCATGATGAAGGAAATGAGCATCATGATAAAGAAAATATGCATCATGATGAAGAAAATATGCATCATGATGAAGTATATGAGCTTCATGATGAAAGAAATGAGCATCATGATGAAGAAAATGAGCATCATGATGAAGGAGATGAGCATCATGATGAAGATAATATGCATCATGATGAAGAAAATAGGCATCATGATGAAGAAAATATGCATCATGATGAAGAAAATGAGCATCATGATGAAACAATATGCATCACGATGAAGAAAATACGCATTATGATGAAAGAAACATGCAATATGATGAAGGAAATGAGCATCATAATGTAGGAAAAAAGTATTATGATGAAGGAAATACGTATAATTATGAAGGAAATGAGCATCATAATGACCATAATGATGTAGGATCAATATGAAGGAAATAAGCATCATGATAAAGGAAATATTGACGAGGGAATGAGCATCGTGATAAAGGAAACATGCATCACGATGAAGGAAATGAGCATCATAACAAAGGTAATGAGCTTCATGATGATGGAAATATGTATCGTGATGTAGGAAATGAGCATCATGATGAAGGGAAATATGCATCATGATGAAGGAAATGAGCTTCATGATGTAGGAAATGAGACTCATGATGAAGAAGACAAGCATCATGATGATGGAAGTGAGCATCATGATGAAGAAAATAAGCATCATGATGAAGGATTTATGCATCATGATAATGGAAATAAGCATAATGATGTTGGAAATGAGCATCATGATGATCAAAATATGCATCATGATAATGGAAATTTGCATCATGATGATGTTTGTATCGTGATGTAGGAAATAAGCATCATGATGAATGAAATGAGTTTCATGATGTAGGAAATGAGCATCATGATGAAGGAAACATTCATCATGATGTAGGAAATGAGAATCATGATGAAGGAAATGACTATAATGACGTCGAAATTGATCATCTTGATAAAAGAAATGAGCATCAAGATGTAGGAAATGAGTATCATGATAAAGAAATATGCATAGCGATGAAAGAAATGAGCATCATGATATTTGAAATGAGCATCGTGATGAAGGAAATATGCATCACGATGAATGAAATGAGCATCAGGATAAAGAAAACATGCATCATGATGAAGAAAATGAGCATAATAATGTAGGAATTGAGCATCACAATGAAGAAAATGATCGTCATGTTGAAGGAAATATGCATAATGATGAATGAAATGAGCATCATGACTAAGGAAATGACCATAATGACGTAGGAAATAATCATCATGATGAAGGATATGAGTATCTTGAAGAAGTAAATATGGATATGATGAAGGAAATATGCATCATGATGAAGGAAATAAGCATCATCATGTAGGAAATGAGCGTCATTATTAAGGAAATATGCATCATGATGATTGAAATGAGCATCATGATGAAGGAATTGACCATAATGACGTCGGAATTAATCATCATGATGAAGGAAATGAGCATCATGATGTAGGAAATGAGCATCATGATGAAGAATTCATCCATCATGATGATGAAAATGAGCATCATTATGAAGAAATTTGCATTATGATGATGGAAATGACCATAATTATGAAGGAAATATGCATCATGATGTAGAAAATGAGCAACGTGATGTAGAAAATGAACATCATTATGAATGAAATGAGCATTATTATATAGGAAATGAGTATCATGATGAAGGAAATATGCATCATGATGAAGTATATTAGCATCATGATAAAGAAGACATGCATCATGATGAAGGGAATGATCATAACGACGTAGGAAATGAGCATCACGTTGATGGAAATGATCATCATGATGAAGGAAATATGTATAATTTTGTAGAAAATGAGCATCATGATTACGAAAATATGCATTAATATGAATGAAATGAACATCATGATTAAGAAATGACCATAATGACGTAGGAAATGATCATATTGATGAAGGAAATGAGCATCATGATGAAGAAAATGAGCATCACGATGAAGAAAAAGTGCATCATGATGTAGGAAATGGGCATCATGATGAAGGAAATGAGCATCATGATGAAGGAAATGAGCATCATGTTGAAGAAAATATGCATCATGATGAAGAAAATATGCATCATGATGAAGAAAATGAGCATCACGATGAAGAAAATGAACATCATGATGAAGGAAATGAGCATCATGATGAAGAAAATAGGCATCATGATGAAGAAAATATGCATCACGATGAAGAAAATGGGAATCATGATGAAAAAATATGCATCACGATGAAGAAAATATGCATCACGATGAAGAAAATGAGCATCATGATGAAGAAAATATGCATCATGATGAAGGAAATGTGCATCATGATGAAGGAAATATGCATCATGATGAAGGAAATTAATATAATGATGAAGGAAATGAGCATCATGATGAAGAAAATATGCATTATGATGAAGAAAATATGCATCATGATGAAGAAAATGAGCATCATGATGAAGAAAATACGCATCATGATGAATAAAATAGGCATCATGATGAATAAAATAGGCATCATGATGAAGAAAATATGCATCATGATGAAGAAAATGTGCATCATGATGAAGGAAATGAGCATCATGATGAAGAAAATGTGCATCATGATGAAGGAAATGAACATCATGATGAAGAAAATGAGCATCATGATGAAGAAAATATGCATCATAATGAAGGAAATGAACTTCATGATTAAGGAAATGAGCATCATGATGAAGGAAATGTGCATCATGATGAAGAAAATATGCATTATGATAACGAAAATGAGCATCATGATGAAGAGAATGAGCATCATGATGAAGGAAATGAGCATCATGATAAAGAAAATATGCATCATGATGAAGAAAATATGCATCATGATGAAGTAAATGAGCTTCATGATGAAAGAAATGAGCATCATGATGAAGAAAATGAGCATCATGATGAAGGAGATGAGCATCATGATGAAGAAAATATGCATCATGATGAAGAAAATAGGCATCATGATAAAGAAAATATGCATCATGATGAAGAAAATGAGCATCATGATGAAACAATATGCATCACGATGAAGAAAATACGCATTATGATGAAAGAAACATGCAATATGATGAAGGAAATGAGCATCATAATGTAGGAAAAAGTATTATGATGAAGGAAATACGCATAATTATGAAGGAAATGAGCATCATAATGACCATAATGATGTAGGATCAAAATGAAAGAAATAAGCATCATGATAAAGGAAATATTGACGAGGGAATGAGCATCGTGATAAAGGAAACATGCATCACGATGAAGGAAATGAGCATCATGACAAAGGTAATGAGCTTCATGATGATGGAAATATGTATCGTGATGTAGGAAATGAGCATCATGATGAAGGGAAATATGCATCATGATGAAGGAAATGAGCTTCATGATGTAGGAAATGAGACTCATGATGAAGAAGACAAGCATCATGATGATGGAAGTGAGCATCATGATGAAGAAAATAAGCATCATGATGAAGGATTTATGCATCATGATAATGGAAATAAGCATAATGATGTTGGAAATGAGCATCATGATGATCAAAATATGCATCATGATAATGAAAATTAGCATCATGATGATGTTTGTATCGTGATGTAGGAAATAAGCATCATGATGAATGAAATGAGTTTCATGATGTAGGAAATGAGCATCATGATGAAGGAAACATTCACCATGATGTAGGAAATGAGAATCATGATGAAGGAAATGACCATAATGACGTCGAAATTGATCATCTTGATAAAGGAAATGAGCATCAAGATGTAGGAAATGAGTATCATGATAAAGAAATATGCATAGCGATGAAAGAAATGAGCATCATGATGAAGAATTTATGCATCATGGTGATGGAAATGAGTATCATTATAAAGAAAATTTGGATAATAATGAAGGAAATAATCATCATGATGTTGGAAATGAGCATAATGAAGAAGGAAATATGAAGCATGATGTAGGAAAAGAGGATCATGATGAAGGAAATATCCATTATGATGAATGAAATGACCATCATGATATTTGAAATGAGCATCGTGATGAAGGAAATATGCATCACGATGAATGAAATGAGCATCAGGATAAAGAAAACATGCATCATGATGAAGAAAATGAGCATAATAATGTAGGAATTGAGCATCACAATGAAGAAAATGATCATCATGTTGAAGGAAATATGCATAATGATGAATGAAATGAGCATCATGACTAAGGAAATGACCATAATGACGTAGGAAATAATCATCATGATGAAGGATACGAGTATCTTGAAGAAGTAAATATGGATATGATGAAGGAAATATGCATCATGATGAAGGAAATAAGCATCATCATGTAGGAAATGAGCGTCATTATTAAGGAAATATGCATCATGATGATTGAAATGAGCATCATGATAAAGGAATTGACCATAATGACATCGGAATTAATCATCATGATGAAGGAAATGAGCATCATGATGTAGGAAATGAGCATCATGATGAAGAATTCATCCATCATGATGATGAAAATGAGCATCATTATGAAGAAATTTGCATTATGATGATGGAAATGACCATAATTATGAAGGAAATATGCATCATGATGTAGAAAACGAGCATCGTGATGTAGAAAATGAACATCATTATGAATGAAATGAGCATTATTATATAGGAAATGAGTATCATGATGAAGGAAATATGCATCATGATGAAGTATATTAGCATCATGATAAAGAAGACATGCATCATGATGAAGGGAATGATCATAACGACGTAGGAAATGAGCATCACGTTGATGGAAATGATCATCATGATGAAGGAAATATGTATAATTTTGTAGAAAATGAGCATCATGATTACGAAAATATGCATTAATATGAATGAAATGAACATCATGATTAAGAAATGACCATAATGACGTAGGAAATGATCATATTGATGAAGGAAATGAGCATCATGATGAAGGAAATGAGCATCATGATAATGGAAATATGAATCATGATGAAGGAAATGAGCATCATGATGTAGGAATTGGGCATCATGATGAAGGAAATATGCATTGTGATGAAAGAAACATGTATCATGATGAAGGGAATGAGCATCATAGTGTAGGAAATAAGCATCATGATGAAGGAAATACGGATAATGATGAAGGAAATTAGCATCATAGTGAAGGAAATGACCATAATGATGAAGGTAATGATCATCAAGATGAAGGAAATGAGCATCACGATGAAGGAAATGAGAATCATGAAGATGGAAATAGGAATCGTGATGTAGGAAATGAGGATCATGATGAAGGAAATGAGCATCATTATGATGGAAATATTCATCATGACGTAGGAAATGTGCATCATGATGAAGGAAAATATGCATCACGATAAAGGAAATGAGCATCATGTTGAATGAAACATGCATCAAGATGTCGGAAATGCGCATCAGGATGATGGATTTATGTATCATGATGAAGGAAATAAGCATCATGTTAAGTGATTAATGCATGATGATGATAAAAATAAACATCATGATGAAGGAAATGGGTATCTTGATGAAGAAAATATGCGATGAAGGAAATGAGCATCATGATGTAGGAAATGTGTATCATGATAAAGGAACTAAGCAAAATGACGAACGAAATTAACATCATGATGAAGTGGTTATGCTTCATGAAGAAGGAAATGAGCATCAAGATGAAGAAAATTTGCATCATGATGAAGGAAATGATCATCATGACATTGGAAATAAGCGTAACGTTGAAGAAAATATGCAGCATGATTTAGGAAATAAGCATCATGATGAAGGAAATATGCATCATGATGAATGAAATGAGCATCATGATGTAGGAAATTAGATCATGATAAAGGAAATACACATCATGATGAACGAAATTAGCATCTTGATGATGGAAATGAGCATCATAATGAAGTAAACATGCATCATGATGAAGGAAATGAGTATATTGATGTAGAAAATGAGCATCATGTTGAATAAAACATGAATCATGATGAAGGAAATGAGCATCATGATAAAGGAAATGAGCATCATGGATGAAGAAAATATGCACCATGATGAAGAAAATGAGCTTCATGATTAAGGAAATGAGCATCATGATGAAGGAAATGTGCATCATCATAAAGAAAATATTTAAGATGATGAAGGAAATGAGTATCATGATGAAGAAAATGAGCCTCATGATGAAGAAAGTATGCATCATGATGAAGGAAATGAGCATCATGATGAAGGAAATGAGCGTCGTGATGAAGAAAATGAGCATCATGATGAAGAAAATATATAACATGATGAAGAAAATATGCAACGTGATGAAGAAAATGTGAATCGTGATGAAGAAAATGAGCATCATGATGAAGAAAATGAGCATCATGATTAAGAAAATGTACATCATGATTAAGAAAATAATGCATCATGATGAAAAAAATATGCATCATGATGAAGGAAATGAGCATCATGATGATGGAAATGAGCTTCATGATAAAGAAAATATGCATCATGATAAAGAAAATATGCATAATGATGAAAAAAATATGCATCATGATGAAAAATTTGCATCATGACGAAGAAAATGAGCATCATGATGAAGAAAATGAGCACCATGATGTAGGAAATGGGCATCATGATGAAGGAAATGAGCATCATGATGAAGGAAATGAGCATCATTTTGAAGAAAATTTGCATCATGATGAAGAAAATATGCATCATGATGAAGAAAATGAGCATCACGATGAAGAAAATGAGCATCATGATGAAGGAAATGAGCATCATGATGAAGAAAATAGGCATCATGATGAAGAAAAAATGCATCACGATGAAAAAATGGGAATCATGATGAAAAAATATGCATCACGATGAAGAAAATATGCATCACGATGAAGAAAATATGCATCATGATGAAGAAAATGTGCATCATGATGAAGGAAATGAGCATCATGATGAAGAAAATGAGCATCATGATGAAAAAAATATGCATCATAATGAAGGAAATGAACTTCATGATTAAGGAAATGAGCATCATGATGAAGGAAATGTGCATCATGATGAAGAAAATATGCATTATGATAACGAAAATGAGCATAATGATGAAGAAAATGAGCATCATGATGAAGGAAATGAGCATCATGATAAAGAAAATATGCATCATGATGAAGAAAATATGCATCATGATGAAGTAAATGAGCTTCATGATGAAAGAAATGAGAATCATGATGAAGAAAATGAGCATCATGATGAAGGAGATGAGCATCATAATGAAGAAAATATGCATTATGATGAAGAAAATATGCTTCATGATGAAGAAAATGTGCATCATGATGAAGGAAATGAGCATCATGATGAAGAAAATGTGCATCATGATGAAGGAAATGAGCATCATGATGAAGAAAATGAGCATCATGATGAAGAAAATATGCATCATAATGAAGGAAATGAACTTCATGATTAAGGAAATGAGCATCATGATGAAGGAAATGTGCATCATGATGAAGAAAATATGCATTATGATAACGAAAATGAGCATCATGATGAAGAAAATGAGCATCATGATGAAGGAAATGAGCATCATGATAAAGAAAATATGCATCATGATGAAGAAAATATGCATCATGATGAAGTATATGAGCTTCATGATGAAAGAAATGAGCATCATGATGAAGAAAATGAGCATCATGATGAAGGAGATGAGCATCATGATGAAGATAATATGCATCATGATGAAGAAAATAGGCATCATGATGAAGAAAATATGCATCATGATGAAGAAAATGAGCATCATGATGAAACAATATGCATCACGATGAAGAAAATACGCATTATGATGAAAGAAACATGCAATATGATGAAGGAAATGAGCATCATAATGTAGGAAAAAAGTATTATGATGAAGGAAATACGTATAATTATGAAGGAAATGAGCATCATAATGACCATAATGATGTAGGATCAATATGAAGGAAATAAGCATCATGATAAAGGAAATATTGACGAGGGAATGAGCATCGTGATAAAGGAAACATGCATCACGATGAAGGAAATGAGCATCATAACAAAGGTAATGAGCTTCATGATGATGGAAATATGTATCGTGATGTAGGAAATGAGCATCATGATGAAGGGAAATATGCATCATGATGAAGGAAATGAGCTTCATGATGTAGGAAATGAGACTCATGATGAAGAAGACAAGCATCATGATGATGGAAGTGAGCATCATGATGAAGAAAATAAGCATCATGATGAAGGATTTATGCATCATGATAATGGAAATAAGCATAATGATGTTGGAAATGAGCATCATGATGATCAAAATATGCATCATGATAATGGAAATTTGCATCATGATGATGTTTGTATCGTGATGTAGGAAATAAGCATCATGATGAATGAAATGAGTTTCATGATGTAGGAAATGAGCATCATGATGAAGGAAACATTCATCATGATGTAGGAAATGAGAATCATGATGAAGGAAATGACCATAATGACGTCGAAATTGATCATCTTGATAAAATAAATGAGCATCAAGATGTAGGAAATGAGTATCATGATAAAGAAATATGCATAGCGATGAAAGAAATGAGCATCATGATATTTGAAATGAGCATCGTGATGAAGGAAATATGCATCACGATGAATGAAATGAGCATCAGGATAAAGAAAACATGCATCATGATGAAGAAAATGAGCATAATAATGTAGGAATTGAGCATCACAATGAAGAAAATGATCGTCATGTTGAAGGAAATATGCATAATGATGAATGAAATGAGCATCATGACTAAGGAAATGACCATAATGACGTAGGAAATAATCATCATGATGAAGGATATTAGTATCTTGAAGAAGTAAATATGGATATGATGAAGGAAATATGCATCATGATGAAGGAAATAAGCATCATCATGTAGGAAATGAGCGTCATTATTAAGGAAATATGCATCATGATGATTGAAATGAGCATCATGATGAAGGAATTGACCATAATGACGTCGGAATTAATCATCATGATGAAGGAAATGAGCATCATGATGTAGGAAATGAGCATCATGATGAAGAATTCATCCATCATGATGATGAAAATGAGCATCATTATGAAGAAATTTGCATTATGATGATGGAAATGACCATAATTATGAAGGAAATATGCATCATGATGTAGAAAATGAGCATCGTGATGTAGAAAATGAACATCATTATGAATGAAATGAGCATTATTATATAGGAAATGAGTATCATGATGAAGGAAATATGCATCATGATGAAGTATATTAGATCATGATAAAGAAGACATGCATCATGATGAAGGGAATGATCATAACGACGTAGGAAATGAGCATCACGATGATGGAAATGATCATCATGATGAAGGAAATATGTATAATTTTGTAGGAAATGAGCATCATGATTACGAAAATATGCATTAATATGAATGAAATGAACATCATGATTAAGAAATGACCATAATGACGTAGGAAATGATCATATTGATGAAGGAAAAGAGCATTATGATGAAGGAAATGAGCATCATGATAATGGAAATATGAATCATGATGAAGGAAATGAGCATCATGATGTAGGAATTGGGCATCATGATGAAGGAAATATGCATTGTGATGAAAGAAACATGTATCATGATGAAGGGAATGAGCATCATAGTGTAGGAAATAAGCATCATGATGAAGGAAATACGGATAATGATGAAGGAAATTAGCATCATAGTGAAGGAAATGCCCATAATGATGAAGGCAATGATCATCAAGATGAAGGAAATGAGCATCATGATGAAGGAAATGAGAATCATGAAGATGGAAATAGGAATCGTGATGTAGGAAATGAGGATCATGATGAAGGAAATGAGCATCATTATGATGGAAATATTCATCATGACGTAGGAAATGTGCATCATGATGAAGGAAAATATGCTTCACGATAAAGGAAATGAGCATCATGTTGTAGGAAATGAGCATCATGTTGAATGAAACATGCATCAAGATGTCGGAAATGCGCATCAGGATGATGGATTTCTGTATCATGATGAAGGAAATAAGCATCATGTTAAGTGATTAATGCATGATGATGATAAAAATAAACATCATGATGAAGGAAATGAGTATCTTGATGAAGAAAATATGCGATGAAGGAAATGAGCATCATGATGATGTTTGCATCGTGATGTAGGAAATTGGCATCATTATGAAGGAAATATGCACCATGATGAATAAAATGAGTTTCATGATGTAGGAAATGAGCATAACGATAAATGAAACATGTATCATGATGTAGGAAACAAGCATCATGATGAAGGAAATATGTATCATGATGATGGACATGAGCATCATGATGTAGGAAATGTGTATCATGATAAAGGAACTAAGCAAAATGACGAACGAAATTAACATCATGATGAAGTGGTTATGCTTCACGAATAAGGAAATGAGCATCAAGATGAAGAAAATTTGCATCATGATGAAGGAAATGATCATCATGACATTGGAAATAAGCGTAACGTTGAAGAAAATATGCAGCATGATTTAGGAAATAAGCATCATGATGAAGGAAATATGCATCATGATGAATGAAATGAGCATCATGATGTAGGAAATTAGATCATGATAAAGGAAATACACATCAGGATGAACGAAATTAGCATCTTGATGATGGAAATGAGCATCATAATGAAGTAAACATGCATCATGATGAAGGAAATGCGTATATTGATGTAGAAAATGAGCATCATGTTGAATAAAACATGAATCATGATGAAGGAAATGAGCATCATGATAAAGGAAATGAGCATCATGGATGAAGAAAATATGCACCATGATGAAGAAAATGAGCATCATGATTAAGGAAATGAGCATCCAGATGAAGGAAATGTGCATCATCATAAAGAAAATATTTAACATGATGAAGGAAATGAGTATCATGATGAAGAAAATGAGCATCATGATGAAGAAAATATGCATCATGGTGAAGGAAATGAGCATCATGATGAAGGAAATGAGCGTCGTGATGAAGAAAATGAGCATCATGATGAAGAAAATATATAACATGATGAAGAAAATATGCAACGTGATGAAGAAAATGTGAATCGTGATGAAGAAAATGAGCATCATGATGAAGAAAATGAGCATCATGATTAAGAAAATGTACATCATGATTAAGAAAATAATGCATCATGATGAAGAAAATATGCATCATGATGAAAAAAATATGCATCATGATGAAGGAAATGAGCATCATAATGATGGAAATGAGCTTCATGATAAAGAAAATATGCATCATGATAAAGAAAATATGCATAATGATGAAAAAAATATGCATCATGATGAAAAATTTGCATCATGATGAAGAAAATGAGCATCATGATGAAGAAAATGAGCATCATGATGTAGGAAATGGGCATCATGATGAAGGAAATGAGCATCATGATGAAGGAAATGAGCATCATTTTGAAGAAAATTTGCATCATGATGAAGAAAATATGCATCATGATGAAGAAAATGAGCATCACGATGAAGAAAATGAGCATTATGATGAAGGAAATGAGCATCATGATGAAGAAAATAGGCATTATGATGAAGAAAAAATGCATCACGATGAAAAAATGGGAATCATGATGAAAAAATATGCATCACGATGAAGAAAATATGCATCACGATGAAGGAGATGAGCATCATGATGAAGATAATATGCATCATGATGAAGAAAATAGGCATCATGATGAAGAAAATATGCATCATGATGAAGAAAATGAGCATCATGATGAAACAATATGCATCACGATGAAGAAAATACGCATTATGATGAAAGAAACATGCAATATGATGAAGGAAATGAGCATCATAATGTAGGAAAAATGTATTATGATGAAGGAAATACGTATAATTATGAAGGAAATGAGCATCATAATGACCATAATGATGTAGGATCAATATGAAGGAAATAAGCATCATGATAAAGGAAATATTGACGAGGGAATGAGCATCGTGATAAAGGAAACATGCATCACGATGAAGGAAATGAGCATCATAACAAAGGTAATGAGCTTCATGATGATGGAAATATGTATCGTGATGTAGGAAATGAGCATCATGATGAAGGGAAATATGCATCATGATGAAGGAAATGAGCTTCATGATGTAGGAAATGAGACTCATGATGAAGAAGACAATCATCATGATGATGGAAGTGAGCATCATGATGAAGAAAATAAGCATCATGATGAAGGATTTATGCATCATGATAATGGAAATAAGCATAATGATGTTGGAAATGAGCATCATGATGATCAAAACATGCATCATGATAATGGAAATTAGCATCATGATGATGTTTGTATCGTGATGTAGGAAATAAGCATCATGATGAATGAAATGAGTTTCATGATGTAGGAAATGAGCATCATGATGAAGGAAACATTCATCATGATGTAGGAAATGAGAATCATGATGAAGGAAATGACCATAATGACGTCGAAATTGATCATCTTGATAAAAGAAATGAGCATCAAGATGTAGGAAATGAGTATCATGATAAAGAAATATGCATAGCAATGAAAGAAATGAGCATCATGATGAAGAATTTATGCATCATGGTGAAGGAAATGCCCATAATGATGAAGGTAATGATCATCAAGATGAAGGAAATGAGCATCATGATGAAGGAAATGAGAATCATGAAGATGGAAATAGGAATCGTGATGTAGGAAATTAGGATCATGATGAAGGAAATGAGCATCATTATGATGGAAATATTCATCATGACGTAGGAAATGTGCATCATGATGAAGGAAAATATGCATCACGATAAAGGAAATGAGCATCATGTTGTAGGAAATGAGCATCATGTTGAATGAAACATGCATCAAGATGTCGGAAATGCGCATCAGGATGATGGATTTCTGTATCATGATGAAGGAAATAAGCATCATGTTAAGTGATTAATGCATGATGATGATAAAAATAAACATCATGATGAAGGAAATGAGTATCTTGATGAAGAAAATATGCGATGAAGGAAATGAGCATCATGATGATGTTTGCATCGTGATGTAGGAAATTGGCATCATTATGAAGGAAATATGCACCATGATGAATAAAATGAGTTTCATGATGTAGGAAATGAGCATAACGATAAATGAAACATGTATCATGATGTAGGAAACAAGCATCATGATGAAGGAAATATGTATCATGATGAAGGACATGAGCATCATGATGTAGGAAATGTGTATCATGATAAAGGAACTAAGCAAAATGACGAACGAAATTAACATCATGATGAAGTGGTTATGCTTCACGAAGAAGGAAATGAGCATCAAGATGAAGAAAATTTGCATCATGATGAAGGAAATGATCATCATGACATTGGAAATAAGCGTAACGTTGAAGAAAATATGCAGCATGATTTAGGAAATAAGCATCATGATGAAGGAAATATGCATCATGATGAATGAAATGAGCATCATGATGTAGGAAATTAGATCATGATAAAGGAAATACACATCAGGATGAACGAAATTAGCATCTTGATGATGGAAATGAGCATCATAATGAAGTAAACATGCATCATGATGAAGGAAATGAGTATATTGATGTAGAAAATGAGCATCATGTTGAATAAAACATGAATCATGATGAAGGAAATGAGCATCATGATAAAGGAAATGAGCATCATGGATGAAGAAAATATGCACCATGATGAAGAAAATGAGCATCATGATTAAGGAAATGAGCATCATGATGAAGGAAATGTGCATCATCATAAAGAAAATATTTAACATGATGAAGGAAATGAGTATCATGATGAAGAAAATGAGCATCATGATGAAGAAAATATGCATCATGATGAAGGAAATGAGCATCATGATGAAGGAAATGAGCGTCGTGATGAAGAAAATGAGCATCATGATGAAGAAAATATATAACATGATGAAGAAAATATGCAACGTGATGAAGAAAATGTGAATCGTGATGAAGAAAATGAGCATCATGATGAAGAAAATGAGCATCGTGATTAAGAAAATGTACATCATGATTAAGAAAATAATGCATCATGATGAAGAAAATATGCATCATGATGAAAAAAATATGCATCATGATGAAGGAAATGAGCATCATGATGATGGAAATGAGCTTCATGATAAAGAAAATATGCATCATGATAAAGAAAATATGCATAATGATGAAAAAAATATGCATCATGATGAAAAATTTGCATCATGATGAAGAAAATGAGCATCATGATGAAGAAAATGAGCATCATGATGTAGGAAATGGGCATCATGATGAAGGAAATGAGCATCATGATGAAGGAAATGAGCATCATTTTGAAGAAAATTTGCATCATGATGAAGAAAATATGCATCATGATGAAGAAAATGAGCATCACGATGGAGAAAATGAGCATCATGATGAAGGAAATGAGCATCATGATGAAGAAAATAGGCATCATGATGAAGAAAAAATGCATCACGATGAAAAAATGGGAATCATGATGAAAAAATATGCATCACGATGAAGAAAATATGCATCACGATGAAGAAAATATGCATCATGATAAAGAAAATGTGCATCATGATGAAGAAAATGAGCATCATGATGAAGAAAATATGCATCATAATGAAGGAAATGAACTTTATGATTAAGGAAATGAGCATCATGATGAAGGAAATGTGCATCATGATGAAGAAAATATGCATTATGATAACGAAAATGAGCATAATGATGAAGAAAATGAGCATCATGATGAAGGAAATGAGCATCATGATAAAGAAAATATGCATCATGATGAAGAAAATATGCATCATGATGAAGTAAATGAGCTTCATGATGAAAGAAATGAGAATCATGATGAAGAAAATGAGCATCATGATGAAGGAGATAAGCATCATAATGAAGAAAATATGCATTATGATGAAGAAAATATGCATCATGATGAAGAAAATGTGCATCATGATGAAGGAAATGAGCATCATGATGAAGAAAATGTGCATCATGATGTTCCTGAAATGAGCATCATGATGAAGAAAATGAGCATCATGATGAAGAAAATATGCATCATAATGAAGGAAATGAACTTCATGATTAAGGAAATGAGCATCATGATGAAGGAAATGTGCATCATGATGAAGAAAATATGCATTATGATAACGAAAATGAGCATCATGATGAAGAAAATGAGCATCATGATGAAGGAAATGAGCATCATGATAAAGAAAATATGCATCATGATGAAGTATATGAGCTTCATGATGAAAGAAATGAGCATCATGATGAAGAAAATGAGCATCATGATGAAGGAGATGAGCATCATGATGAAGATAATATGCATCATGATGAAGAAAATAGGCATCATGATGAAGAAAATATGCATCATGATGAAGAAAATGAGCATCATGATGAAACAATATGCATCACGATGAAGAAAATACGCATTATGATGAAAGAAACATGCAATATGATGAAGGAAATGAGCATCATAATGTAGGAAAAATGTATTATGATGAAGGAAATACGTATAATTATGAAGGAAATGAGCATCATAATGACCATAATGATGTAGGATCAATATGAAGGAAATAAGCATCATGATAAAGGAAATATTGACGAGGGAATGAGCATCGTGATAAAGGAAACATGCATCACGATGAAGGAAATGAGCATCATAACAAAGGTAATGAGCTTCATGATGATGGAAATATGTATCGTGATGTAGGAAATGAGCATCATGATGAAGGGAAATATGCATCATGATGAAGGAAATGAGCTTCATGATGTAGGAAATGAGACTCATGATGAAGAAGACAAGCATCATGATGATGGAAGTGAGCATCATGATGAAGAAAATAAGCATCATGATGAAGGATTTATGCATCATGATAATGGAAATAAGCATAATGATGTTGGAAATGAGCATCATGATGATCAAAATATGCATCATGATAATGGAAATTAGCATCATGATGATGTTTGTATCGTGATGTAGGAAATAAGCATCATGATGAATGAAATTAGTTTCATGATGTAGGAAATGAGCATCATGATGAAGGAAACATTCATCATGATGTAGGAAATGAGAATCATGATGAAGGAAATGACCATAATGACGTCGAAATTGATCATCTTGATAAAAGAAATGAGCATCAAGATGTAGGAAATGAGTATCATGATAAAGAAATATGCATAGCAATGAAAGAAATGAGCATCATGATGAAGAATTTATGCATCATGGTATTGGAAATGAGTATCATTATAAATAAAATTTGGATAATAATGAAGGAAATAATCATCATGATGTTGGAAATGAGCATAATGAAGAAGGAAATATGAAGCATGATGTAGGAAAAGAGGATCATGATGAAGGAAATATCCATTATGATGAATGAAATGACCATCATGATATTTGAAATGAGCATCGTGATGAAGGAAATATGCATCACGATGAATGAAATGAGCATCAGGATAAAGAAAACATGCATCATGATGAAGAAAATGAGCGTAATAATGTAGGAATTGAGCATCACAATGAAGAAAATGATCATCATGTTGAAGGAAATATGCATAATGATGAATGAAATGAGCATCATGACTAAGGAAATGACCATAATGACGTAGGAAATAATCATCATGATGAAGGATATGAGTATCTTGAAGAAGTAAATATGGATATGATGAAGGAAATATGCATCATGATGAAGGAAATAAGCATCATCATGTAGGAAATGAGCGTCATTATTAAGGAAATATGCATCATGATGAATGAAATGAGCATCATGATGAAGGAATTGACCATAATGACGTCGGAATTAATCATCATGATGAAGGAAATGAGCATCATGATGTAGGAAATGAGCATCAAGATGAAGAATTCATCCATCATGATGATGAAAATGAGCATCATTATGAAGAAATTTGCATTATGATGATGGAAATGACCATAATTATGAAGGAAATATGCATCATGATGTAGAAAATGAGCATCGTGATGTAGAAAATGAACATCATTATGAATGAAATGAGCATTATTATATAGGAAATGAGTATCATGATGAAGGAAATATGCATCATGATGAAGTATATTAGATCATGATAAAGAAGACATGCATCATGATGAAGGGAATGATCATAACGACGTAGGAAATGAGCATCACGATGATGGAAATGATCATCATGATGAAGGAAATATGTATAATTTTGTAGGAAATGAGCATCATGATTACGAAAATATGCATTAATATGAATGAAATGAACATCATGATTAAGAAATGACCATAATGACGTAGGAAATGATCATATTGATGAAGGAAAAGAGCATTATGATGAAGGAAATGAGCATCATGATAATGGAAATATGAATCATGATGAAGGAAATGAGCATCATGATGTAGGAATTGGGCATCATGATGAAGGAAATATGCATTGTGATGAAAGAAACATATATCATGATGAAGGGAATGAGCATCATAGTGTAGGAAATAAGCATCATGATGAAGGAAATACGGATAATGATGAAGGAAATTAGCATCATAGTGAAGGAAATGCCCATAATGATGAAGGCAATGATCATCAAGATGAAGGAAATGAGCATCATGATGAAGGAAATGAGAATCATGAAGATGGAAATAGGAATCGTGATGTAGGAAATGAGGATCATGATGAAGGAAATGAGCATCATTATGATGGAAATATTCATCATGACGTAGGAAATGTGCATCATGATGAAGGAAAATATGCTTCACGATAAAGGAAATGAGCATCATGTTGTAGGAAATGAGCATCATGTTGAATGAAACATGCATCAAGATGTCGGAAATGCGCATCAGGATGATGGATTTCTGTATCATGATGAAGGAAATAAGCATCATGTTAAGTGATTAATGCATGATGATGATAAAAATAAACATCATGATGAAGGAAATGAGTATCTTGATGAAGAAAATATGCGATGAAGGAAATGAGCATCATGATGATGTTTGCATCGTGATGTAGGAAATTGGCATCATTATGAAGGAAATATGCACCATGATGAATAAAATGAGTTTCATGATGTAGGAAATGAGCATAACGATAAATGAAACATGTATCATGATGTAGGAAACAAGCATCATGATGAAGGAAATATGTATCATGATGATGGACATGAGCATCATGATGTAGGAAATGTGTATCATGATAAAGGAACTAAGCAAAATGACGAACGAAATTAACATCATGATGAAGTGGTTATGCTTCACGAATAAGGAAATGAGCATCAAGATGAAGAAAATTTGCATCATGATGAAGGAAATGATCATCATGACATTGGAAATAAGCGTAACGTTGAAGAAAATATGCAGCATGATTTAGGAAATAAGCATCATGATGAAGGAAATATGCATCATGATGAATGAAATGAGCATCATGATGTAGGAAATTAGATCATGATAAAGGAAATACACATCAGGATGAACGAAATTAGCATCTTGATGATGGAAATGAGCATCATAATGAAGTAAACATGCATCATGATGAAGGAAATGCGTATATTGATGTAGAAAATGAGCATCATGTTGAATAAAACATGAATCATGATGAAGGAAATGAGCATCATGATAAAGGAAATGAGCATCATGGATGAAGAAAATATGCACCATGATGAAGAAAATGAGCATCATGATTAAGGAAATGAGCATCCAGATGAAGGAAATGTGCATCATCATAAAGAAAATATTTAACATGATGAAGGAAATGAGTATCATGATGAAGAAAATGAGCATCATGATGAAGAAAATATGCATCATGATGAAGGAAATGAGCATCATGATGAAGGAAATGAGCGTCGTGATGAAGAAAATGAGCATCATGATGAAGAAAATATATAACATGATGAAGAAAATATGCAACGTGATGAAGAAAATGTGAATCGTGATGAAGAAAATGAGCATCATGATGAAGAAAATGAGCATCATGATTAAGAAAATGTACATCATGATTAAGAAAATAATGCATCATGATGAAGAAAATATGCATCATGATGAAAAAAATATGCATCATGATGAAGGAAATGAGCATCATGATGATGGAAATGAGCTTCATGATAAAGAAAATATGCATCATGATAAAGAAAATATGCATAATGATGAAAAAAATATGCATCATGATGAAAAATTTGCATCATGATGAAGAAAATGAGCATCATGATGAAGAAAATGAGCATCATGATGTAGGAAATGGGCATCATGATGAAGGAAATGAGCATCATGATGAAGGAAATGAGCATCATTTTGAAGAAAATTTGCATCATGATGAAGAAAATATGCATCATGATGAAGAAAATGAGCATCACGATGAAGAAAATGAGCATCATGATGAAGAAAATGAGATTCATGATTAAGGAAATGAGCATCATGATGAAGGAAATGTGCATCATGATGAAGAAAATATTTAACATGATGAAGGAAATGAGTATCATGATGAAGAAAATGAGCATCATGATGAAGAAAATATGCATCATGATGAAGGAAATGAGCATCATGATGAAGGAAATGAGCGTCGTGATTAAGAAAATGAGCATCATGATGAAGAAAATATATAACATGATGAAGAAAATATGCAACGTGATGAAGAAGTAAATATGCGTATGATGAAGGAAATATGCATCATGATGAAGGAAATAAGCATCATCATTTAGGAAATGAACGTCATGATTAAGAAAATATGCATCATGATGAAGGAATTGACCATAATGACATCGGAATTAGTCATCATGATGTAAGAAATGAGCATTATTATGTAGGAAATGAGCATCATGATGAAGAATTCATCCACCATGATGATGAAAATGAGCATCATTATGAAGAAATTTGCATTATGATGATGGAAATGAGCATAATTATGAAGGAAATATGCATCATGATGTAGAAAATAAGCATCGTGATGTAGAAAATGAACATCATTATGAATGAAATGAGCATTATTATATAGGAAATGAGTATCATGATGAAGGAAATATGCATCATAATGAAGTATATTAGCATCATGATAAAGAAGACATGCATCATGATGAAGGGAATGATCATAACGACGTAGGAAATGAGCATCACGATGATGGAAATGATCATCATGATGAAGGAAATGTGTATAATTTTGTAGAAAATGAGCAACATGATTACGGAAATATGCATTAAGATGAATGAAATGAACATCATGATTAAGAAATGACCATAATGACGTAGGAAATGATCATATTGATGAAGGAAATGAGCATCATGATGAAGGAAATGAGCATCATGATAATGGAAATATGAATCATGATGAAGGAAATGAGCATCTTGATATAGGAATTGGGCATCATGATGAAGGAAATATGCATTATGATGAAAGAACATGTATCATGATGAAGGGAATGAGCATCATAGTGTAGGAAATAGGCGTCATGATGAAGGAAATTAGCATCATAGTGAAGGAAATGACCATAATGATGAAGGAAATGAGCATCATGATGAAGGAAATGAGAATTGTGAAGATGGAAATAGGAATCGTGATGTAGGAAATGAGGATCATGATGAAGGAAAATATGCATCACGATAAAGGAAATGAGCATCATGATGTAGGAAATGAGCATCATGTTGAATGAAACATGCATCAAGATGACGGAAATGCGCATCAGGATGAAGGATTTCTGTATCATGATGAAGGAAATAAGCATCATGTTAAGGGATTAATGCATGATGATGATAAAAATAAACATCATGATGAAGGAAATGAGTATCTTGATGAAGAAAATATGCATTATGATGTAAGAAATGAGCATCATGATGATGTTTGCATCGTCATGTAGGAAATTGGCATCATTATGAAGGAAATATGCATCATGATGAATAAAATGAGTTTCATGATGTAGGAAATGAGCATAACAATAAAGGAAACATGTATCATGATATAGGAAACAAGCATCATGATGAAGGAAATATGTATCATGATGAAGGACATGAGGATCATGATGTAGGAAATGTGTATCATGATAAAGGAACTAAGCAAAATGACGAACGAAATTAACATCATGATGAAGTGGTTATGCATCACGAAGAAGGAAATGAGCATCAAGATGAAAAAAATTTGCATCATGATGAAGAAAATGATCATCATGACATTAGAAATAAGCGTAATGTTGAAGGAAATATGCAGCATGATGTAGGAAATAAGCATCATGATGAAGGAAATATGCATCATGATGAATGAAATGAGCATCATGATGTAGAAAATTAGATCATGATAAAGTAAGTACACATCATGATGAACGAAATTAGCATCTTGATGATGGAAATGAGCATCATAATGAAGTAAACATGCATCATGATGAAGGAAATGAGCATATTGATGTAGAAAATGAGCATCATGCTGAAGAAAACATGCATCATGATGATGGAAATTCGCATCATGATGAAGGATTTCTGTATCATGATGAAGGTAATAAGCATCATGGTAATGGATTAATGCATGATGATGATGAAAATAAGCATCATGATGAAGGAAATGAGCATCATGATGAAGAAAATATGCATCATGATGAAGAAAATATGCATCATGCTGAAGAAAATGTGCATCATGATGAAGAAAATATTCAACATGATGAAGGAAATGAGTATAATGATGAAGGAAATGAGCATCATGATGAAGAAAATATGCATCATGATGAAGGAAATGATCATCATGATAAAGGAAATGAGCAACGTGATGAAGAAAATATACAACGTGATGAAGAAAATATGAATCATGATGAAGAAAATGAGCATCATGATAAAGAAAATGAGCATCATGATTAAGAAAATGTGCATCATGATTAAGAAAATATGCATCATGATGAAGAAAATATGCATCATGATGAAGAAAATATGCATCATGATGAAGGAAATGAGCATCATGATGACGGAAATTAGCATCATGATGAAGAAAATAGGCATCATGATGAATAAAATAGGCATCATGATGAATAAAATAGGCATCATGATGAAGAAAATATGCATCATGATGAAGAAAATATGCATCATGATGAAGAAAATGTGCATCATGATGAAAGAAATGAGCATCATGATGAAGAAAATGTGCATCATGATGAAGGAAATGAGCATCATGATGAAGAAAATGAGCATCATGATGAAGAAAATATGCATCATAATGAAGGAAATGAACTTCATGATTAAGGAAATGAGCATCATGATGAAGGAAATGTGCATCATGATGAAGAAAATATGCATTATGATAACGAAAATGAGCATCATGATGAAGAAAATGAGCATCATGATGAAGGAAATGAGCATCATGATAAAGAAAATATGCATCATGATGAAGAAAATATGCATCATGATGAAGTAAATGAGCTTCATGATGAAAGAAATGAGCATCATGATGAAGAAAATGAGCATCATGATGAAGGAGATGAGCATCATGATGAAGATAATATGCATCATGATGAAGAAAATAGGCATCATGATGAAGAAAATTTGCATCATGATGAAGAAAATGAGCATCATGATGAAACAATATGCATCACGATGAAGAAAATACGCATTATGATGAAAGAAACATGCAATATGATGAAGGAAATGAGCATCATAATGTAGGAAAAAAGTATTATGATGAAGGAAATACGCATAATTATGAAGGAAATGAGCATCATAATGACCATAATGATGTAGGATCAATATGAAGGAAATAAGCATCATGATAAAGGAAATATTGACGAGGGAATGAGCATCGTGATAAAGGAAACATGCATCACGATGAAGGAAATGAGCATCATGACAAAGGTAATGAGCTTCATGATGATGGAAATATGTATCGTGATGTAGGAAATGAGCATCATGATGAAGAAAATATGCATCATGATGAAAAAAATATGCATCATGATGAAGGAAATGAGCATCATGATGATGGAAATGAGCTTCAAGATAAAGAAAATATGCATCATGATAAAGAAAATATGCATAATGATGAAAAAAATATGCATCATGATGAAAAAATATGCATCATGATGAAGAAAATGAGCATCATGATGAAGAAAATGAGCATCATGATGTAGGAAATGGGCATTATGATGAAGGAAATGAGCATCATGATGAAGGAAATGAGCATCATGATGAAGGAAATGAGCATCATTTTGAAGAAAATATGCATCATGATGAAGAAAATATGCATCATGATGAAGAAAATGAGCATCACGATGAAGAAAATGAGTCTCATGATAAAGGAAATGAGCATCATGATGAAGAAAATAGGCATCATGATGAAGAAAATATGAATCACGATGAAAAAATGGGAATCATGATGAAAAAATATGCATCACGATGAAGAAAATATTCATCACGATGAAGAAAATGAGCATCATGACGAAGAAAATATGCATCATGATGAAGGAAATGTGCATCATGATGAAGGAAATATGCATCATGATGAAGGAAATGAATATAATGATAAAGGAAATGAGCATCATGATGAAGAAAATATGCATTATGATGAAGAAAATATGCATCATGATGAAGAAAATGATCATCATGATGAAGAAAATACGCATCATGATGAATAAAATAGGCATCATGATGAATAAAATAGGCATCATGATGAAGAAAATATGCATCATGATGAAGAAAATATGCATCATGATGAAGGAAATGAGCATCATGATGAAGGAAATGAGCGTCGTGATGAAGAAAATGAGCATCATGATGAAGAAAATATATAACATGATGAAGAAAATATGCAACGTGATGAAGAAAATGTGAATCATGATGAAGAAAATGAGAATCATGATGAAGAAAATGAGCATCATGATTAAGAAAATGTGCATCATGATTAAGAAAATAATGCATCATGATGAAGAAAATATGCATCATGATGAAAAAAATATGCATCATGATGAAGGAAATGAGCATCATGATGATGGAAATGAGCTTCATGATAAAGAAAATATGCATCATGATAAAGAAAATATGCATAATGATGAAAAAAATATGCATCATGATGAAAAAATATGCATCATGATGAAGAAAATGAGCATCATGATGAAGAAAATGAGCATCATGATGTAGGAAATGGGCATCATGATGAAGGAAATGAGCATCATGATGAAGGAAATGAGCATCATTTTGAAGAAAATATGCATCATGATGAAGAAAATATGCATCATGATGAAGAAAATGAGCATCACGATGAAGAAAATGAGCATCATGATAAAGGAAATGAGCATCATGATGAAGAAAATAGGCATCATGATGAAGAAAATATGCATCACGATGAAAAAATGGGAATCATGATGAAAAAATATGCATCACGATGAAGAAAATATTCATCACGATGAAGAAAATGAGCATCATGACGAAGAAAATATGCATCATGATGAAGAAAATGTGCATCATGATGAAAGAAATGAGCATCATGATGAAGAAAATGTGCATCATGATGAAGGAAATGAGCATCATGATGAAGAAAATGAGCATCATGATGAAGAAAATATGCATCATAATGAAGGAAATGAACTTCATGATTAAGGAAATGAGCATCATGATGAAGGAAATGTGCATCATGATGAAGAAAATATGCATTATGATAACAAAAATGAGCATCATGATGAAGAAAATGAGCATCATGATGAAGGAAATGAGCATCATGATAAAGAAAATATGCATCATGATGAAGAGAATATGCATCATGATGAAGTAAATGAGCTTCATGATGAAAGAAATGAGCATCATGATGAAGAAAATGAGCATCATGATGAAGGAGATGAGCATCATGATGAAGATAATATGCATCATGATGAAGAAAATAGGCATCATGATGAAGAAAATATGCATCATGATGAAGAAAATGAGCATCATGATGAAACAATATGCATCACGATGAAGAAAATACGCATTATGATGAAAGAAACATGCAATATGATGAAGGAAATGAGCATCATAATGTAGGAAAAAAGTATTATGATGAAGGAAATACGCATAATTATGAAGGAAATGAGCATCATAATGACCATAATGATGTAGGATCAATATGAAGGAAATAAGCATCATGATAAAGGAAATATTGACGAGGGAATGAGCATCGTGATAAAGGAAACATGCATCACGATGAAGGAAATGAGCATCATGACAAAGGTAATGAGCTTCATGATGATGGAAATATGTATCGTGATGTAGGAAATGAGCATCATGATGAAGGGAAATATGTATCATGATGAAGGAAATGAGCTTCATGATGTAGGAAATGAGACTCATGATGAAGAAGACAAGCATCATGATGATGGAAGTCAGCATCATGATGAAGGATTTATGCATCATGATAATGGAAATAAGCATAATGATGTTGGAAATGAGCATCATGATGATCAAAATATGCATCATGATAATGGAAATTAGCATCATGATGATGTTTGTATCGTGATGTAGGAAATAAGCATCATGATGAATGAAATGAGTTTCATGATGTAGGAAATGAGCATCATGATGAAGGAAACATTCATCATGATGTAGGAAATGAGAATCATGATGAAGGAAATGACCATAATGACGTCGAAATTGATCATCTTGATAAAGGAAATGAGCATCAAGATGTAGGAAATGAGTATCATGATAAAGAAATATGCATAACGATGAAAGAAATGAGCGTCATGATGAAGAATTTATGCATCATGGTGATGGAAATGAGTATCATTATAAAGAAAATTTGGATAATAATGAAGGAAATAATCATCATGATGTTGGAAATGAGCATAATGAAGAAGGAAATATGAAGCATGATGTAGGAAAAGAGGATCATGATGAAGGAAATATCCATTATGATGAATGAAATGAGCATCGTGATGAAGGAAATATGCATCATGATGAATGAAATGAGCATCAGGATGAAGAAAACATGCATCATGATGAAGGAAATGAGTAATAATGTAGGAATTGATCATCACAATGAAGGAAATGATCATCATGTTGAAGGAAATATGTATAATGATGAATGAAATGAGTATCATGACTAAGGAAATGACCATAATGACGTAGGAAATGATCATCATGATGAAGGATATGAGTATCTTGAAGAAGTAAATATGCGTATGATGAAGGAAATATGCATCATGATGAAGGAAATAAGCATCATCATTTAGGAAATGAACGTCATGATTAAGAAAATATGCATCATGATGAAGGAATTGACCATAATGACATCGGAATTAGTCATCATGATGTAAGAAATGAGCATTATTATGTAGGAAATGAGCATCATGATGAAGAATTCATCCACCATGATGATGAAAATGAGCATCATTATGAAGAAATTTGCATTATGATGATGGAAATGAGCATAATTATGAAGGAAATATGCATCATGATGTAGAAAATAAGCATCGTGATGTAGAAAATGAACATCATTATGAATGAAATGAGCATTATTATATAGGAAATGAGTATCATGATGAAGGAAATATGCATCATAATGAAGTATATTAGCATCATGATAAAGAAGACATGCATCATGATGAAGGGAATGATCATAACGACGTAGGAAATGAGCATCACGATGATGGAAATGATCATCATGATGAAGGAAATGTGTATAATTTTGTAGAAAATGAGCAACATGATTACGGAAATATGCATTAAGATGAATGAAATGAACATCATGATTAAGAAATGACCATAATGACGTAGGAAATGATCATATTGATGAAGGAAATGAGCATCATGATGAAGGAAATGAGCATCATGATAATGGAAATATGAATCATGATGAAGGAAATGAGCATCTTGATATAGGAATTGGGCATCATGATGAAGGAAATATGCATTATGATGAAAGAACATGTATCATGATGAAGGGAATGAGCATCATAGTGTAGGAAATAGGCGTCATGATGAAGGAAATTAGCATCATAGTGAAGGAAATGACCATAATGATGAAGGAAATGAGCATCATGATGAAGGAAATGAGAATTGTGAAGATGGAAATAGGAATCGTGATGTAGGAAATGAGGATCATGATGAAGGAAAATATGCATCACGATAAAGGAAATGAGCATCATGATGTAGGAAATGAGCATCATGTTGAATGAAACATGCATCAAGATGACGGAAATGCGCATCAGGATGAAGGATTTCTGTATCATGATGAAGGAAATAAGCATCATGTTAAGGGATTAATGCATGATGATGATAAAAATAAACATCATGATGAAGGAAATGAGTATCTTGATGAAGAAAATATGCATTATGATGTAAGAAATGAGCATCATGATGATGTTTGCATCGTCATGTAGGAAATTGGCATCATTATGAAGGAAATATGCATCATGATGAATAAAATGAGTTTCATGATGTAGGAAATGAGCATAACAATAAAGGAAACATGTATCATGATATAGGAAACAAGCATCATGATGAAGGAAATATGTATCATGATGAAGGACATGAGGATCATGATGTAGGAAATGTGTATCATGATAAAGGAACTAAGCAAAATGACGAACGAAATTAACATCATGATGAAGTGGTTATGCATCACGAAGAAGGAAATGAGCATCAAGATGAAAAAAATTTGCATCATGATGAAGAAAATGATCATCATGACATTAGAAATAAGCGTAATGTTGAAGGAAATATGCAGCATGATGTAGGAAATAAGCATCATGATGAAGGAAATATGCATCATGATGAATGAAATGAGCATCATGATGTAGAAAATTAGATCATGATAAAGTAAGTACACATCATGATGAACGAAATTAGCATCTTGATGATGGAAATGAGCATCATAATGAAGTAAACATGCATCATGATGAAGGAAATGAGCATATTGATGTAGAAAATGAGCATCATGCTGAAGAAAACATGCATCATGATGATGGAAATTCGCATCATGATGAAGGATTTCTGTATCATGATGAAGGTAATAAGCATCATGGTAATGGATTAATGCATGATGATGATGAAAATAAGCATCATGATGAAGGAAATGAGCATCATGATGAAGAAAATATGCATCATGATGAAGAAAATATGCATCATGCTGAAGAAAATGTGCATCATGATGAAGAAAATATTCAACATGATGAAGGAAATGAGTATAATGATGAAGGAAATGAGCATCATGATGAAGAAAATATGCATCATGATGAAGGAAATGATCATCATGATAAAGGAAATGAGCAACGTGATGAAGAAAATGAGCATCACGATGAAGAAAATGTGCAACATGATGAAGAAAATATACAACGTGATGAAGAAAATATGAATCATGATGAAGAAAATGAGCATCATGATAAAGAAAATGAGCATCATGATTAAGAAAATGTGCATCATGATTAAGAAAATATGCATCATGATGAAGAAAATATGCATCATGATGAAGAAAATATGCATCATGATGAAGGAAATGAGCATCATGATGACGGAAATTAGCATCATGATGAAGAAAATAGGCATCATGATGAATAAAATAGGCATCATGATGAATAAAATAGGCATCATGATGAAGAAAATATGCATCATGATGAAGAAAATATGCATCATGATGAAGAAAATGTGCATCATGATGAAAGAAATGAGCATCATGATGAAGAAAATGTGCATCATGATGAAGGAAATGAGCATCATGATGAAGAAAATGAGCATCATGATGAAGAAAATATGCATCATAATGAAGGAAATGAACTTCATGATTAAGGAAATGAGCATCAT
This sequence comes from Pogostemon cablin, assembly GCA_023678885.1. Taxonomy (NCBI): domain Eukaryota; kingdom Viridiplantae; phylum Streptophyta; class Magnoliopsida; order Lamiales; family Lamiaceae; genus Pogostemon; species Pogostemon cablin. Next base: position 10,554,993 of record CM042999.1, on the reverse strand, counting down.
GATGAAGGAAATGTGCATCATGATGAAGAAAATATGCATTATGATAACGAAAATGAGCATCATGATGAAGAAAATGAGCATCATGATGAAGGAAATGAGCATCATGATAAAGAAAATATGCATCATGATGAAGAAAATATGCATCATGATGAAGTAAATGAGCTTCATGATGAAAGAAATGAGCATCATGATGAAGAAAATGAGCATCATGATGAAGGAGATGAGCATCATGATGAAGATAATATGCATCATGATGAAGAAAATAGGCATCATGATGAAGAAAATTTGCATCATGATGAAGAAAATGAGCATCATGATGAAACAATATGCATCACGATGAAGAAAATACGCATTATGATGAAAGAAACATGCAATATGATGAAGGAAATGAGCATCATAATGTAGGAAAAAAGTATTATGATGAAGGAAATACGCATAATTATGAAGGAAATGAGCATCATAATGACCATAATGATGTAGGATCAATATGAAGGAAATAAGCATCATGATAAAGGAAATATTGACGAGGGAATGAGCATCGTGATAAAGGAAACATGCATCACGATGAAGGAAATGAGCATCATGACTAAGGTAATGAGCTTCATGATGATGGAAATATGTATCGTGATGTAGGAAATGAGCATCATGATGAAGAAAATATGCATCATGATGAAAAAAATATGCATCGTGATGAAGGAAATGAGCATCATGATGATGGAAATGAGCTTCAAGATAAAGAAAATATGCATCATGATAAAGAAAATATGCATAATGATGAAAAAAATATGCATCATGATGAAAAAATATGCATCATGATGAAGAAAATGAGCATCATGATGAAGAAAATGAGCATCATGATGTAGGAAATGGGCATTATGATGAAGGAAATGAGCATCATGATGAAGGAAATGAGCATCATGATGAAGGAAATGAGCATCATTTTGAAGAAAATATGCATCATGATGAAGAAAATATGCATCATGATGAAGAAAATGAGCATCACGATGAAGAAAATGAGTCTCATGATAAAGGAAATGAGCATCATGATGAAGAAAATAGGCATCATGATGAAGAAAATATGAATCACGATGAAAAAATGGGAATCATGATGAAAAAATATGCATCACGATGAAGAAAATATTCATCACGATGAAGAAAATGAGCATCATGACGAAGAAAATATGCATCATGATGAAGGAAATGTGCATCATGATGAAGGAAATATGCATCATGATGAAGGAAATGAATATAATGATAAAGGAAATGAGCATCATGATGAAGAAAATATGCATTATGATGAAGAAAATATGCATCATGATGAAGAAAATGATCATCATGATGAAGAAAATACGCATCATGATGAATAAAATAGGCATCATGATGAATAAAATAGGCATCATGATGAAGAAAATATGCATCATGATGAAGAAAATATGCATCATGATGAAGGAAATGAGCATCATGATGAAGGAAATGAGCGTCGTGATGAAGAAAATGAGCATCATGATGAAGAAAATATATAACATGATGAAGAAAATATGCAACGTGATGAAGAAAATGTGAATCATGATGAAGAAAATGAGAATCATGATGAAGAAAATGAGCATCATGATTAAGAAAATGTGCATCATGATTAAGAAAATAATGCATCATGATGAAGAAAATATGCATCATGATGAAAAAAATATGCATCATGATGAAGGAAATGAGCATCATGATGATGGAAATGAGCTTCATGATAAAGAAAATATGCATCATGATAAAGAAAATATGCATAATGATGAAAAAAATATGCATCATGATGAAAAAATATGCATCATGATGAAGAAAATGAGCATCATGATGAAGAAAATGAGCATCATGATGTAGGAAATGGGCATCATGATGAAGGAAATGAGCATCATGATGAAGGAAATGAGCATCATTTTGAAGAAAATATGCATCATGATGAAGAAAATATGCATCATGATGAAGAAAATGAGCATCACGATGAAGAAAATGAGCATCATGATAAAGGAAATGAGCATCATGATGAAGAAAATAGGCATCATGATGAAGAAAATATGCATCACGATGAAAAAATGGGAATCATGATGAAAAAATATGCATCACGATGAAGAAAATATTCATCACGATGAAGAAAATGAGCATCATGACGAAGAAAATATGCATCATGATGAAGAAAATGTGCATCATGATGAAAGAAATGAGCATCATGATGAAGAAAATGTGCATCATGATGAAGGAAATGAGCATCATGATGAAGAAAATGAGCATCATGATGAAGAAAATATGCATCATAATGAAGGAAATGAACTTCATGATTAAGGAAATGAGCATCATGATGAAGGAAATGTGCATCATGATGAAGAAAATATGCATTATGATAACAAAAATGAGCATCATGATGAAGAAAATGAGCATCATGATGAAGGAAATGAGCATCATGATAAAGAAAATATGCATCATGATGAAGAGAATATGCATCATGATGAAGTAAATGAGCTTCATGATGAAAGAAATGAGCATCATGATGAAGAAAATGAGCATCATGATGAAGGAGATGAGCATCATGATGAAGATAATATGCATCATGATGAAGAAAATAGGCATCATGATGAAGAAAATATGCATCATGATGAAGAAAATGAGCATCATGATGAAACAATATGCATCACGATGAAGAAAATACGCATTATGATGAAAGAAACATGCAATATGATGAAGGAAATGAGCATCATAATGTAGGAAAAAAGTATTATGATGAAGGAAATACGCATAATTATGAAGGAAATGAGCATCATAATGACCATAATGATGTAGGATCAATATGAAGGAAATAAGCATCATGATAAAGGAAATATTGACGAGGGAATGAGCATCGTGATAAAGGAAACATGCATCACGATGAAGGAAATGAGCATCATGACAAAGGTAATGAGCTTCATGATGATGGAAATATGTATCGTGATGTAGGAAATGAGCATCATGATGAAGGGAAATATGTATCATGATGAAGGAAATGAGCTTCATGATGTAGGAAATGAGACTCATGATGAAGAAGACAAGCATCATGATGATGGAAGTCAGCATCATGATGAAGGATTTATGCATCATGATAATGGAAATAAGCATAATGATGTTGGAAATGAGCATCATGATGATCAAAATATGCATCATGATAATGGAAATTAGCATCATGATGATGTTTGTATCGTGATGTAGGAAATAAGCATCATGATGAATGAAATGAGTTTCATGATGTAGGAAATGAGCATCATGATGAAGGAAACATTCATCATGATGTAGGAAATGAGAATCATGATGAAGGAAATGACCATAATGACGTCGAAATTGATCATCTTGATAAAGGAAATGAGCATCAAGATGTAGGAAATGAGTATCATGATAAAGAAATATGCATAACGATGAAAGAAATGAGCGTCATGATGAAGAATTTATGCATCATGGTGATGGAAATGAGTATCATTATAAAGAAAATTTGGATAATAATGAAGGAAATAATCATCATGATGTTGGAAATGAGCATAATGAAGAAGGAAATATGAAGCATGATGTAGGAAAAGAGGATCATGATGAAGGAAATATCCATTATGATGAATGAAATGAGCATCGTGATGAAGGAAATATGCATCATGATGAATGAAATGAGCATCAGGATGAAGAAAACATGCATCATGATGAAGGAAATGAGTAATAATGTAGGAATTGATCATCACAATGAAGGAAATGATCATCATGTTGAAGGAAATATGTATAATGATGAATGAAATGAGTATCATGACTAAGGAAATGACCATAATGACGTAGGAAATGATCATCATGATGAAGGATATGAGTATCTTGAAGAAGTAAATATGCGTATGATGAAGGAAATATGCATCATGATGAAGGAAATAAGCATCATCATTTAGGAAATGAACGTCATGATTAAGAAAATATGCATCATGATGAAGGAATTGACCATAATGACATCGGAATTAGTCATCATGATGTAAGAAATGAGCATTATTATGTAGGAAATGAGCATCATGATGAAGAATTCATCCACCATGATGATGAAAATGAGCATCATTATGAAGAAATTTGCATTATGATGATGGAAATGAGCATAATTATGAAGGAAATATGCATCATGATGTAGAAAATAAGCATCGTGATGTAGAAAATGAACATCATTATGAATGAAATGAGCATTATTATATAGGAAATGAGTATCATGATGAAGGAAATATGCATCATAATGAAGTATATTAGCATCATGATAAAGAAGACATGCATCATGATGAAGGGAATGATCATAACGACGTAGGAAATGAGCATCACGATGATGGAAATGATCATCATGATGAAGGAAATGTGTATAATTTTGTAGAAAATGAGCAACATGATTACGGAAATATGCATTAAGATGAATGAAATGAACATCATGATTAAGAAATGACCATAATGACGTAGGAAATGATCATATTGATGAAGGAAATGAGCATCATGATGAAGGAAATGAGCATCATGATAATGGAAATATGAATCATGATGAAGGAAATGAGCATCTTGATATAGGAATTGGGCATCATGATGAAGGAAATATGCATTATGATGAAAGAACATGTATCATGATGAAGGGAATGAGCATCATAGTGTAGGAAATAGGCGTCATGATGAAGGAAATTAGCATCATAGTGAAGGAAATGACCATAATGATGAAGGAAATGAGCATCATGATGAAGGAAATGAGAATTGTGAAGATGGAAATAGGAATCGTGATGTAGGAAATGAGGATCATGATGAAGGAAAATATGCATCACGATAAAGGAAATGAGCATCATGATGTAGGAAATGAGCATCATGTTGAATGAAACATGCATCAAGATGACGGAAATGCGCATCAGGATGAAGGATTTCTGTATCATGATGAAGGAAATAAGCATCATGTTAAGGGATTAATGCATGATGATGATAAAAATAAACATCATGATGAAGGAAATGAGTATCTTGATGAAGAAAATATGCATTATGATGTAAGAAATGAGCATCATGATGATGTTTGCATCGTCATGTAGGAAATTGGCATCATTATGAAGGAAATATGCATCATGATGAATAAAATGAGTTTCATGATGTAGGAAATGAGCATAACAATAAAGGAAACATGTATCATGATGTAGGAAACAAGCATCATGATGAAGGAAATATGTATCATGATGAAGGACATGAGGATCATGATGTAGGAAATGTGTATCATGATAAAGGAACTAAGCAAAATGACGAACGAAATTAACATCATGATGAAGTGGTTATGCATCACGAAGAAGGAAATGAGCATCAAGATGAAAAAAATTTGCATCATGATGAAGAAAATGATCATCATGACATTAGAAATAAGCGTAATGTTGAAGGAAATATGCAGCATGATGTAGGAAATAAGCATCATGATGAAGGAAATATGCATCATGATGAATGAAATGAGCATCATGATGTAGAAAATTAGATCATGATAAAGTAAGTACACATCATGATGAACGAAATTAGCATCTTGATGATGGAAATGAGCATCATAATGAAGTAAACATGCATCATGATGAAGGAAATGAGCATATTGATGTAGAAAATGAGCATCATGCTGAAGAAAACATGCATCATGATGATGGAAATTCGCATCATGATGAAGGATTTCTGTATCATGATGAAGGTAATAAGCATCATGGTAATGGATTAATGCATGATGATGATGAAAATAAGCATCATGATGAAGGAAATGAGCATCATGATGAAGAAAATATGCATCATGATGAAGAAAATATGCATCATGCTGAAGAAAATGTGCATCATGATGAAGAAAATATTCAACATGAGGAAGGAAATGAGTATAATGATGAAGGAAATGAGCATCATGATGAAGAAAATATGCATCATGATGAAGGAAATGATCATCATGATAAAGGAAATGAGCAACGTGATGAAGAAAATGAGCATCACGATGAAGAAAATGTGCAACATGATGAAGAAAATATACAACGTGATGAAGAAAATATGAATCATGATGAAGAAAATGAGCATCATGATAAAGAAAATGAGCATCATGATTAAGAAAATATGCATCATGATGAAGGAAATGAGCATCATGATGACGGAAATTAGCATCATGATGAAGAAAATAGGCATCATGATGAATAAAATAGGCATCATGATGAATAAAATAGGCATCATGATGAAGAAAATATGCATCATGATGAAGAAAATATGCATCATGATGAAGAAAATGTGCATCATGATGAAAGAAATGAGCATCATGATGAAGAAAATGTGCATCATGATGAAGGAAATGAGCATCATGATGAAGAAAATGAGCATCATGATGAAGAAAATATGCATCATAATGAAGGAAATGAACTTCATGATTAAGGAAATGAGCATCATGATGAAGGAAATGTGCATCATGATGAAGAAAATATGCATTATGATAACGAAAATGAGCATCATGATGAAGAAAATGAGCATCATGATGAAGGAAATGAGCATCATGATAAAGAAAATATGCATCATGATGAAGAAAATATGCATCATGATGAAGTAAATGAGCTTCATGATGAAAGAAATGAGCATCATGATGAAGAAAATGAGCATCATGATGAAGGAGATGAGCATCATGATGAAGATAATATGCATCATGATGAAGAAAATAGGCATCATGATGAAGAAAATTTGCATCATGATGAAGAAAATGAGCATCATGATGAAACAATGTGCATCACGATGAAGAAAATACGCATTATGATGAAAGAAACATGCAATATGATGAAGGAAATGAGCATCATAATGTAGGAAAAAAGTATCATGATGAAAGAAATACGCATAATTATGAAGTAAATGAGCATCATAATGACCATAATGATGTAGGATCAATATGAAGGAAATAAGCATCATGATAAAGGAAATATTGACGAGGGAATGAGCATCGTGATAAAGGAAACATGCATCACGATGAAGGAAATGAGCATCATGACAAAGGTAATGAGCTTCATGATGATGGAAATATGTATCGTGATGTAGGAAATGAGCATCATGATGAAGGAAAATATGCATCATGATGAAGGAAATGAGCTTCATGATGTAGGAAATGAGACTCATGATGAAGAAGACAAGCATCATGATGATGGAAGTGAGCATCATGATGAAGAAAATAAGCATCATGATGAAGGATTTATGCATCATGATAATGGAAATAAGCATAATGATGTTGGAAATGAGCATCATGATGATCAAAATATGCATCATGATAATGGAAATTAGCATCATGATGATGTTTGTATCGTGATGTAGGAAATAAGCATCATGATGAATGAAATGAGTTTCATGATGTAGGAAATGAGCATCATGATGAAGGAAACATTCATCATGATGTTGGAAATGAGAATCATGATGAAGGAAATGACCATAATGACGTCGAAATTGATCATCTTGATAAAGGAAATGAGCATCAAGATGTAGGAAATGAGTATCATGATAAAGAAATATGCATAACGATGAAAGAAATGAGCATCATGATGAAGAATAAATGCATCATGGTGATGGAAATGAGTATCATTATAAAGAAAATTTTGATAATAATGAAGGAAATAATCATCATGATGTTGGAAATGAGCATAATGAAGAAGGAAATATGAAGCATGATGTAGGAAAAGAGGATCAGGATGAAGAAAACATGCATCATGATGAAGGAAATGAGTAATAATGTAGGAATTGATCATCACAATGAAGGAAATGATCATCATGTTGAAGGAAATATGTATAATGATGAATGAAATGAGCATCATGACTAAGGAAATGACCATAATGACGTAGGAAATGATCATCATGATGAAGGATATGAGTATCTTGAAGAAGTAAATATGCATATGATGAAGGAAATATGCATCATGATGAAGAAAATAAGCATCATCATGTAGGAAATGAACGTCATGATTAAGAAAATATGCATCATGATGAATGAAATGAGCATCATGATGAAGGAATTGACCATAATGACATCGGAATTAGTCATCATGATGTAAGAAATGAGCATTATTATATAGGAAATGAGCATCATGATGAAGAATTCATCCACCATGATGATGAAAATGAGCATCATTATGAAGAAATTTGCATTATGATGATGGAAATGAGCATAATTATGAAGGAAATATGCATCATGATGTAGAAAATGAGTATCGTGATGTAGAAAATGAACATCATTATGAATGAAATGAGCATTATTATATAGGAAATGAGTATCATGATGAAGGAAATATGCATCATAATGAAGTATATTAGCATCATGATAAAGAAGACATGCATCATGATGAAGGGAATGATCATAACGACGTAGGAAATGAGCATCACGATGATGGAAATGATCATCATGATGAAGGAAATGTGTATAATTTTGTAGAAAATGAGCAACATGATTACGGAAATATGCATTAAGATGAATGAAATGAACATCATGATTAAGAAATGACCATAATGACGTAGGAAATGATCATATTGATGAAGGAAATGAGCATCATGATGAAGGAAATGAGCATCATGATAATGGAAATATGAATCATGATGAAGGAAATGAGCATCTTGATATAGGAATTGGGAATCATGATGAAGGAAATATGCATTATGATGAAAGAACATGTATCATGATGAAGGGAATGAGCATCATAGTGTAGGAAATAGGCGTCATGATGAAGGAAATTAGCATCATAGTGAAGGAAATGACCATAATGATGAAGGAAATGAGCATCATGATGAAGGAAATGAGAATTGTGAAGATGGAAATAGGAATCGTGATGTAGGAAATGAGGATCATGATGAAGGAAAATATGCATCACGATAAAGGAAATGAGCATCATGATGTAGGAAATGAGCATCATGTTGAATGAAACATACATCAAGATGACGGAAATGCGCATCAGGATGAAGGATTTCTGTATCATGATGAAGGAAATAAGCATCATGTTAAGGGATTAATGCATGATGATGATAAAAATAAACATCATGATGAAGGAAATGAGTATCTTGATGAAGAAAATATGCATTATGATGTAAGAAATGAGCATCATGATGATGTTTGCATCGTCATGTAGGAAATTGGCATCATTATGAAGGAAATATGCATCATGATGAATAAAATGAGTTTCATGATGTAGGAAATGAGCATAACAATAAAGGAAACATGTATCATGATGTAGGAAACAAGCATCATGATGAAGGAAATATGTATCATGATGAAGGACATGAGGATCATGATGTAGGAAATGTGTATCATGATAAAGGAACTAAGCAAAATGACGAACGAAATTAACATCATGATGAAGTGGTTATGCATCACGAAGAAGGAAATGAGCATCAAGATGAAAAAAATTTGCATCATGATGAAGAAAATGATCTTCATGACATTAGAAATAAGCGTAATGTTGAAGAAAATATGCAGCATGATGTAGGAAATAAGCATCATGATGAAGGAAATATGCATCATGATGAATGAAATGAGCATCATGATGTAGAAAATTAGATCATGATAAAGTAAGTACACATCATGATGAACGAAATTAGCATCTTGATGATGGAAATGAGCATCATAATGAAGTAAACATGCATCATGATGAAGGAAATGAGCATATTGATGTAGAAAATGAGCATCATGCTGAAGAAAACATGCATCATGATGATGGAAATTCGCATCATGATGAAGGATTTCTGTATCATGATGAAGGCAATAAGCATCATGGTAATGGATTAATGCATGATGATGATGAAAATAAGCATCATGATGAAGGAAATGAGCATCATGATGAAGAAAATATGCATCATGATGAATAAAATAGGCATCATGATGAAGAAAATATGCATCATGCTGAAGAAAATGTGCATCATGATGAAGAAAATATTCAACATGATGAAGGAAATGAGTATAATGATGAAGGAAATGAGCATCATGATGAAGAAAATATGCATCATGATGAAGGAAATGATCATCATGATAAAGGAAATGAGCATCGTGATGAAGAAAATGAACATCACGATGAAGAAAATGTGCAACATGATGAAGAAAATATACAACGTGATGAAGAAAATATGAATCATGATGAAGAAAATGAGCATCATGATAAAGAAAATGAGCATCATGATTAAGAAAATGTGCATCATGATTAAGAAAATATGCATCATGATGAAGAAAATATGCATCATGATGAAGAAAATATGCATCATGATGAAGGAAATGAGCATCATGATGACGGAAATTAGCATCATGATGAAGAAAATATGCATCATGATGAAAAAAATATGCATCATGATGAAGAAAATGAACATCATGATGAAGAAAATGAGCATCATGATGTAGGAAATGGGCATCATGATGAAGGAAATAAGCATCATGATGAAGGAAATGAGCATTATGTTGAAGAAAATATGCATCACGATGAAGAAAATATGCATCATGATGAAGAAAATGGGCATCACGATGAAGAAAATACGCATTATGATGAAGAAAATATGCATCATGATGAAGAAAATGAGCATCATGATGAAGAAAATACGCATCATGATGAATAAAATAGGCATCATGATGAATAAAATAGGCATCATGATGAAGAAAATATGCATCATGATGAAGAAAATATGCATCATGATGAAGAAAATGTGCATCATGATGAAATAAATGAGCATCATGATGAAGAAAATGTGCATCATGATGAAGGAAATGAGCATCATGATGAAGAAAATGAGCATCATGATGAAGAAAATATGCATCATAATGAAGGAAATGAACTTCATGATTAAGGAAATGAGCATCATGATGAAGGAAATGTGCATCATGATGAAGAAAATATGCATTATGATAACGAAAATGAGCATCATGATGAAGAAAATGAGCATCATGATGAAGGAAATGAGCATCATGATAAAGAAAATATGCATCATGATGAAGAAAATATGCATCATGATGAAGTAAATGAGCTTCATGATGAAAGAAATGAGCATCATGATGAAGAAAATGAGCATCATGATGAAGGAGATGAGCATCATGATGAAGATAATATGCATCCTGATGAAGAAAATAGGCATCATGATGAAGAAAATTTGCATCATGATGAAGAAAATGAGCATCATGATGAAACAATATGCATCACGATGAAGAAAATACGCATTATGATGAAAGAAACATGCAATATGATGAAGGAAATGAGCATCATAATGTAGGAAAAAAGTATTATGATGAAGAAAATACGCATAATTATGAAGGAAATGAGCATCATAATGACCATAATGATGTAGGATCAATATGAAGGAAATAAGCATCATGATAAAGGAAATATTGATGAGGGAATGAGCATCGTGATAAAGGAAACATGCATCACGATGAAGGAAATGAGCATCATGACAAAGGTAATGAGCTTCATGATGATGGAAATATGTATCGTGATGTAGGAAATGAGCATCATGATGAAGGAAATGAGCTTCATGATGTAGGAAATGAGACTCATGATGAAGAAGACAAGCATCATGATGATGGAAGTGAGCATCATGATGAAGAAAATAAGCATCATGATGAAGGATTTATGCCTCATGATAATGGAAATAGGCATAATGATGTTGGAAATGAGCATCATGATGATCAAAATATGCATCATGATAATGGAAATTAGCATCATGATGATGTTTGTATCGTGATGTAGGAAATAAGCATCATGATGAATGAAATGAGTTTCATGATGTAGGAAATGAGCATCATGATGAAGGAAACATTCATCATGATGTAGGAAATGAGAATCATGATGAAGGAAATGACCATAATGACGTCGAAATTGATCATCTTGATAAAGGAAATGAGCATCAAGATGTAGGAAATGAGTATCATGATAAAGAAATATGCATAACGATGAAAGAAATGAGCATCATGATGAAGAATAAATGCATCATGGTGATGGAAATGAGTATCATTATAAAGAAAATTTGGATAATAATGAAGGAAATAATCATCATGATGTTGGAAATGAGCATAATGAAGAAGGAAATATGAAGCATGATGTAGGAAAAGAGGATCATGATGAAGGAAATATCCATTATGATGAATGAAATGAGCATCGTGATGAAGGAAATATGCATCATGATGAATGAAATGAGCATCAGGATGAAGAAAACATGCATCATGATGAAGGAAATGAGTATAATAATGTAGGAATTGATCATCACAATGAAGGAAATGATCATCATGTTGAAGGAAATATGCATAATGATGAATGAAATGAGCATCATGACTAAGGAAATGACCATAATGACGTAGGAAATGATCATCATGATGAAGGATATGAGTATCTTGAAGAAGTAAATATGCATATGATGAAGGAAATATGCATCATGATGAAGGAAATAAGCATCATCATGTAGGAAATGAACGTCATGATTAAGAAAATATGCATCATGATGAATGAAATGAGCATCATGATGAAGGAATTGACCATAATGACATCGGAATTAGTCATCATGATGAAAGAAATGAGCATCATTATGTAGGAAATGAGCATCATGATGAAGAATTCATCCATCATGATGATGAAAATGAGCATCATTATGAAGAAATTTGCGTTATGATGATGGAAATGAGCATAATTATGAAGGAAATATGCATCATGATGTAGAAAATGAGCATCGTGATGTAGAAAATGAACATCATTATGAATGAAATGAGCATTATTATATAGGAAATGAGTATCATGATGAAGGAAATATGCATCATAATGAAGTATATTAGCATCATGATAAAGAAGACATGCATCATGATGAAGGGAATGATCATAACGACGTAGGAAATGAGCATCACGATGATGGAAATGATCATCATGATGAAGGAAATGTGTATAATTTTGTAGGAAATGAGCAACATGATTACGGAAATATGCATTAAGATGAATGAAATGAACATCATGATTAAGAAATGACCATAATGACGTAGGAAATGATCATATTGATGAAGGAAATGAGCATCATGATAATGGAAATATGAATCATGATGAAGGAAATGAGAATCATGATATAGGAATTGGGCATCATGATGAAGGAAATATGCATTATGATGAAAGAAACATGTATCATGATGAAGGGAATGAGCATCATAGTGTAGGAAATAAGCGTCATGATGAAGGAAATTAGCATCATAGTGAAGGAAATGACCATAATGATGAAGGAAATGATCATCAAGATGAAGGAAATGAGTATCATGATGAAGGAAATGAGAATTGTGAAGATGGAAATAGGAATCGTGATGTAGGAAATGAGGATCATGATGAAGGAAAATATGCATCACGATAAAGGAAATGAGCATCATGATGTAGGAAATGAGCATAATGTTGAATGAAACATGCATCAAGATGACGGAAATGCGCATCAGGATGAAGGATTTTTGTATCATGATGAAGGAAATAAGCATCATGTTAAGGGATTAATGCATGATGATGATAAAAATAAACATCATGATGAAGGAAATGAGTATCTTGATGAAGAAAATATGCATTATGATGTAAGAAATGAGCATCATGATGATGTTTGCATCGTCATGTAGGAAATTGGCATCATTATGAAGGAAATATGCATCATGATGAATAAAATGAGTTTCATGATGTAGGAAATGAGCATAACAATAAAGGAAACATGTATCATGATGTAGGAAACAAGCATCATGATGAAGGAAATATGTATCATGATGAAGGACATGAGGATCATGATGTAGGAAATGTGTATCATGATAAAGGAACTAAGCAAAATGACGAACGAAATTAACATCATGATGAAGTGGTTATGCATCACGAAGAAGGAAATGAGCATCAAGATGAAAAAAATTTGCATCATGATGAAGAAAATGATCATCATGACATTAGAAATAAGCGTAATGTTGAAGGAAATATGCAGCATGATGTAGGAAATAAGCATCATGATGAAGGAAATATGCATCATGATGAATGAAATGAGCATCATGATGTAGAAAATTAGATCATGATAAAGTAAGTACACATCATGATGAATGAAATTAGCATCTTGATGATGGAAATGAGCATCATAATGAAGTAAACATGCATCATGATGAAGGAAATGAGCATATTGATGTAGAAAATGAGCATCATGCTGAAGAAAACATGCATCATGATGACGGAAATTCGCATCATGATGAAGGATTTCTGTATCATGATGAAGGTAATAAGCATCATGGTAATGGATTAATGCATGATGATGATGAAAATAAGCATCATGATGAAGGAAATGAGCATCATGATGAAGAAAATATGCATCATGATGAATAAAATAGGCATCATGATGAATAAAATATGCATCATGCTGAAGAAAATGTGCATCATGATGAAGAAAATATTCAACATGATGAAGGAAATGAGTATAATGATGAAGGAAATGAGCATCATGATGAAGGAAATGATCATCATGATGAAGGAAATGAGCATCGTGATGGAGAAAATGAGCATCACGATGAAGAAAATGTGCAACATGATGAAGAAAATATGCAACGTGATGAAGAAAATATGAATCATGATGAAGAAAATGAGCATCATGATAAAGAAAATGAGCATCATGATTAAGAAAATGTGCATCATGATTAAGAAAATATGCATCATGATGAAGAAAATATGCATCATGATGAAGGAAATGAGCATCATGATGACGGAAATTAGCATCATGATGAAGAAAATATGCATCATGATGAAAAAAATATGCATCATGATGAAGAAAATGAGCATCATGATGAAGAAAATGAGCATCATGATGTAGGAAATGGGCATCATGATGAAGGAAATAAGCATCATGATGAAGGAAATGAGCATTATGTTGAAGAAAATAGGCATCACGATGAAGAAAATATGCATCATGATGAAGAAAATGGGCATCACGATGAAGAAAATACGCATTATGATGAAGAAAATATGCATCATGATTAAGAAAATGAGCATCATGATGAAAAAAATACGCATCATGATGAATAAAATAGGCATCATGATGAATAAAATAGGCATCATGATGAAGAAAATATGCATCATGATAAAGAAAATATGCATCATGATGAAGAAAATGTGCATCATGATGAAAGAAATGAGCATCATGATGAAGAAAATGTGCATCATGATGAAGGAAATGAGCATCATGATGAAGAAAATGAGCATCATGATGAAGAAAATATGCATCATAATGAAGGAAATGAACTTCATGATTAAGGAAATGAGCATCATGATGAAGGAAATGTGCATCATGATGAAGAAAATATGCATTATGATAACGAAAATGAGCATCATGATGAAGAAAATGAGCATCATGATGAAGGAAATGAGCATCATGATAAAGAAAATATGCATCATGATGAAGAAAATATGCATCATGATGAAGTAAATGAGCTTCATGATAAAAGAAATGAGCATCATGATGAAGAAAATGAGCATCATGATGAAGGAGATGAGCATCATGATGAAGATAATATGCATCATGATGAAGAAAATAGGCATCATGATGAAGAAAATATGCATCATGATGAAGAAAATGAGCATCATGATGAAACAATATGCATCACGATGAAGAAAATACGCATTATGATGAAAGAAACATGCAATATGATGAAGGAAATGAGCATCATAATGTAGGAAAAAAGTATTATGATGAAGGAAATACGCATAATTATGAAGGAAATGAGCATCATAATGACCATAATGATGTAGGATCAATATGAAGGAAATAAGCATCATGATAAAGGAAATATTGACGAGGGAATGAGCATCGTGATAAAGGAAACATGCATCACGATGAAGGAAATGAGCATCATGACAAAGGTAATGAGTTTCATGATGATGGAAATATGTATCGTGATGTAGGAAATGAGCATCATGATGAAGGAAAATATGCATCATGATGAAGGAAATGAGCTTCATGATGTAGGAAATGAGACTCATGATGAAGAAGACAAGCATCATGATGATGGAAGTGAGCATCATGATGAAGAAAATAAGCATCATGATGAAGGATTTATGCCTCATGATAATAGAAATAGGCATAATGATGTTGGAAATGAGCATCATGATGATCAAAATATGCATCATGATAATGGAAATTAGCATCATGATGATGTTTGTATCGTGATGTAGGAAATAAGCATCATGATGAATGAAATGAGTTTCATGATGTAGGAAATGAGCATCATGATGAAGGAAACATTCATCATGATGTAGGAAATGAGAATCATGATGAAGGAAATGACCATAATGACGTCGAAATTGATCATCTTGATAAAGGAAATGAGCATCAAGATGTAGGAAATGAGTATCATGATAAAGAAATATGCATAACGATGAAAGAAATGAGCATCATGATGAAGAATAAATGCATCATGGTGATGGAAATGAGTATCATTATAAAGAAAATTTGGATAATAATGAAGGAAATAATCATCATGATGTTGGAAATGAGCATAATGAAGAAGGAAATATGAAGCATGATGTAGGAAAAGAGGATCATGATGAAGGAAATATCCATTATGATGAATGAAATGAGCATCGTGATGAAGGAAATATGCATCATGATGAATGAAATGAGCATCAGGATGAAGAAAACATGCATCATGATGAAGGAAATGAGTATAATAATGTAGGAATTGATCATCACAATGAAGGAAATGATCATCATGTAGAAGGAAATATGCATAATGATGAATGAAATGAGCATCATGACTAAGGAAATGACCATAATGACGTAGGAAATGATCATCATGATGAAGGATATGAGTATCTTGAAGAAGTAAATATGCATATGATGAAGGAAATATGCATCATGATGAAGGAAATAAGCATCATCATGTAGGAAATGAACGTCATGATTAAGAAAATATGCATCATGATGAATGAAATGAGCATCATGATGAAGGAATTGACCATAATGACATCGGAATTAGTCATCATGATGAAAGAAATGAGCATCATTATGTAGAAAATGAGCATCATGATGAAGAATTCATCCATCATGATGATAAAAATGAGCATCATTATGAAGAAATTTGCGTTATGATGATGGAAATGAGCATAATTATGAAGGAAATATGCATCATGATGTAGAAAATGAGCATCGTGATGTAGAAAATGAACATCATTATGAATGAAATGAGCATTATTATATAGGAAATGAGTATCTTGATGAAGGAAATATGCATCATAATGAAGTATATTAGCATCATGATAAAGAAGACATGCATCATGATGAAGGGAATGATCATAACGACGTAGGAAATGAGCATCACGATGATGGTAATGATCATCATGATGAAGGAAATATGTATAATTTTGTAGGAAATGAGCAACATGATTACGGAAATATGCATTAAGATGAATGAAATGAGCATCATGATTAAGAAATGACCATAATGACGTAGGAAATGATCATATTGATGAAGGAAATGAGCATCATGATGAAGGAAATGAGCATCATGATAATGGAAATATGAATCATGATGAAGGAAATGAGCATCATGATGTAGGAATTAGGCATCATGATGAAGGAAATATGCATTATGATGAAAGAAACATGTATCATGATGAAGGGAATGAGCATCATAGTGTAGGAAATAAGCGTCATGATGAAGGAAATTAGCATCATAGTGAAGGAAATGACCATAATGATGAAGGAAATGATCATCAAGATGAAGGAAATGAGCATCATGATGAAGGAAATGAGAATTGTGAAGATGGAAATAGGAATCGTGATGTAGGAAATGAGGATCATGATGAAGGAAAATATGCATCACGATAAAGGAAATGAGCATCATGTTGAATGAAACATGCATCAAGATGACGGAAATGCGCATCAGGATGAAGGATTTCTGTATCATGATGAAGGAAATAAGCATCACGTTAAGGGATTAATGCATGATGATGATAAAAATAAACATCATGATGAAGGAAATGAGTATCTTGATGAAGAAAATATGCATTATGATGTAAGAAATGAGCATCATGATGATGTTTGCATCGTCATGTAGGAAATTGGCATCATTATGAAGGAAATATGCATCATGATGAATAAAATGAGTTTCATGATGTAGGAAATGAGCATAACAATAAAGGAAACATGTATCATGATGTAGGAAACAAGCATCATGATGAAGGAAATATGTATCATGATGAAGGACATGAGGATCATGATGTAGGAAATGTGTATCATGATAAAGAAACTAAGCAAAATGACGAACGAAATTAACATCATGATGAAGTGGTTATGCATCACGAAGAAGGAAATGAGCATCAAGATGAAAAAAATTTGCATCATGATGAAGAAAATGATCATCATGACATTAGAAATAAGCGTAATGTTGAAGGAAATATGCAGCATGATGTAGGAAATAAGCATCATGATGAAGGAAATATGCATCATGATGAATGAAATGAGCATCATGATGTAGAAAATTAGATCATGATAAAGTAAGTACACATCATGATGAACGAAATTAGCATCTTGATGATGGAAATGAGCATCATAATGAAGTAAACATGCATCATGATGAAGGAAATGAGCATATTGATGTAGAAAATGAGCATCATGCTGAAGAAAACATGCATCATGATGACGGAAATTCGCATCATGATGAAGGATTTCTGTATCATGATGAAGGTAATAAGCATCATGGTAATGGATTAATGCATGATGATGATGAAAATAAGCATCATGATGAAGGAAATGAGCATCATGATGAAGAAAATATGCATCATGATGAATAAAATAGGCATCATGATGAAGAAAATATGCATCATGCTGAAGAAAATTTGCATCATATTGAAGAAAATATTCAACATGATGAAGGAAATGAGTATAATGATGAAGGAAATGAGCATCATGATGAAGAAAATATGCATCATGATGAAGGAAATGATCATCATGATGAAGGAAATGAGCATCGTGATGAAGAAAATGAGCATCACGATGAAGAAAATGTGCAACATGATGAAGAAAATATGCAACGTGATGAAGAAAATATGAATCATGATGAAGAAAATGAGCATCATGATAAAGAAAATGAGCATCATGATTAAGAAAATGTGCATCATGATTAAGAAAATATGCATCATGATGAAGAAAATATGCATCATGATGAAGGAAATGAGCATCATGATGACGGAAATTAGCATCATGATGAAGAAAATATGCATCATGATGAAAAAAATATGCATCATGATGAAGAAAATGAGCATCATGATGAAGAAAATGAGCATCATGATGTAGGAAATGGGCATCATGATGAAGGAAATGAGCATTATGTTGAAGAAAATATGCATCACGATGAAGAAAATATGCATCATGATGAAGAAAATGGGCATCACGATGAAGAAAATATGCATTATGATGAAGAAAATACGCATCATGATGAAGAAAATGAGCATCATGATGAAGAAAATACGCATCATGATGAATAAAATAGGCATCATGATGAAGAAAATATGCATCATGATGAAGAAAATATGCATCATGATGAAGAAAATGTGCATCATGATGAAAGAAATGAGCATCATGATGAAGAAAATGTGCATCATGATGAAGGAAATGAGCATCATGATGAAGAAAATGAGCATCATGATGAAGAAAATATGCATCATAATGAAGGAAATGAACTTCATGATTAAGGAAATGAGCATCATGATGAAGAAAATATGCATCATGATGAAGAAAATATGCATCATGATGAAGTAAATGAGCTTCATGATGAAAGAAATGAGCATCATGATGAAGAAAATGAGCATCATGATGAAGGAGATGAGCGTCATGATGAAGATAATATGCATCATGATGAAGAAAATAGGCATCATGATGAAGAAAATATGCATCATGATGAAGAAAATGAGCATCATGATGAAACAATATGCATCACGATGAAGAAAATACGCATTATGATGAAAGAAACATGCAATATGATGAAGGAAATGAGCATCATAATGTAGGGAAAAAGTATTATGATGAAGGAAATACGCATAATTATGAAGGAAATGAGCATCATAATGACCATAATGATGTAGGATCAATATGAAGGAAATAAGCGTCATGATAAAGGAAATATTGACGAGGGAATGAGCATCGTGATAAAGGAAACATGCATCGCGATGAAGGAAATGAGCATCATGACAAAGGTAATGAGCTTCATGATGATGGAAATATGTATCGTGATGTAGGAAATGAGCATCATGATGAAGGAAAATATGCATCATGTTGAAGGAAATGAGCTTCATGATGTAGGAAATGAGACTCATGATGAAGAAGACAAGCATCATGATGATGGAAGTGAGCATCATGATGAAGAAAATAAGCATCATGATGAAGGATTTATGCATCATGATAATGGAAATAAGCATAATGATGTTGGAAATGAGCATCATGATGATCAAAATATGCATCATGATAATGGAAATTAGCATCATGATGATGTTTGTATCGTGATGTAGGAAATAAGCATCATGATGAATGAAATGAGTTTCATTATGTAGGAAATGAGCATCATGATGAAGGAAACATTCATCATGATGTAGGAAATGAGAATCATGATGAAGGAAATGACCATAATGACGTCGAAATTGATCATCTTGATAAAGGAAATGAGCATCAAGATGTAGGAAATGAGTATCATGATAAAGAAATATGCATAACGATGAAAGAAATGAGCATCATGATGAAGAATTTATGCATCATGGTGATGGAAATGAGTATCATTATAAAGAAAATTTGGATAATAATGAAGGAAATAATCATCATGATGTTGGAAATGAGCATAATGAAGAAGGAAATATGAAGCATGATGTAGGAAAAGAGGATCATGATGAAGGAAATATCCATTATGATGAATGAAATGAGCATCGTGATGAAGGAAATATGCATCATGATGAATGAAATGAGCATCAGGATGAAGAAAACATGCATCATGATGAAGGAAATGAGTATAATAATGTAGGAATTGATCATCACAATGAAGGAAATGATCATCATGTTGAAGGAAATATGCATAATGATGAATGAAATGAGCATCATGACTAAGGAAATGACCATAATGACGTAGGAAATGATCATCATGATGAAGGATATGAGTATCTTGAAGAAGTAAATATGCATATGATGAAGGAAATATGCATCATGATGAAGGAAATAAGCATCATCATGTAGGAAATGAACGTCATGATTAAGAAAATATGCATCATGATGAATGAAATGAGCATCATGATGAAGGAATTGACCATAATGACATCGGAATTAGTCATCATGATGAAAGAAATGAGCATCATTATGTAGGAAATGAGCATCATGATGAAGAATTCATCCATCATGATGATGAAAATGAGCATCATTATGAAGAAATTTGCATTATGATGATGGAAATGAACATAATTATGAAGGAAATATCCATCATGATGTAGAAAATGAGCATCGTGATGTAGAAAATGAACATCATTATGAATGAAATGAGCATTATTATATAGGAAATGAGTATCATGATGAAGGAAATATGCATCATAATGAAGTATATTAGCATCATGATAAAGAAGACATGCATCATGATGAAGGGAATGATCATAACGACGTAGGAAATGAGCATCACGATGATGGAAATGATCATCATGATGAAGGAAATATGTATAATTTTGTAGGAAATGAGCAACATGATTACGGAAATATGCATTAAGATGAATGAAATGAACATCATGATTAAGAAATGACCATAATGACGTAGGAAATGATCATATTGATGAAGGAAATGAGCATCATGATGAAGGAAATGAGCATCATGATAATGGAAATATGAATCATGATGAAGGAAATGAGCATCATGATGTAGGAATTAGGCATCATGATGAAGGAAATATGCATTATGATGAAAGAAACATGTATCATGATGAAGGGAATGAGCATCATAGTGTAGGAAATAAGCGTCATGATGAAGGAAATTAGCATCATAGTGAAGGAAATGACCATAATGATGAAGGAAATGATCATCAAGATGAAGGAAATGAGCATCATGATGAAGGAAATGAGAATTGTGAAGATGGAAATAGGAATCGTGATGTAGGAAATGAGGATCATGATGAAGGAAAATATGCATCACGATAAAGGAAATGAGCATCATGTTGAATGAAACATGCATCAAGATGACGGAAATGCGCATCAGGATGAAGGATTTCTGTATCATGATGAAGGAAATAAGCATCATGTTAAGGGATTAATGCATGATGATGATAAAAATAAACATCATGATGAAGGAAATGAGTATCTTGATGAAGAAAATATGCATTATGATGTAAGAAATGAGCATCATGATGATGTTTGCATCGTCATGTAGGAAATTGGCATCATTATGAAGGAAATATGCATCATGATGAATAAAATGAGTTTCATGATGTAGGAAATGAGCATAACAATAAAGGAAACATGTATCATGATGTAGGAAACAAGCATCATGATGAAGGAAATATGTATCATGATGAAGGACATGAGGATCATGATGTAGGAAATGTGTATCATGATAAAGAAACTAAGCAAAATGACGAACGAAATTAACATCATGATGAAGTGGTTATGCATCACGAAGAAGGAAATGAGCATCAAGATGAAAAAAATTTGCATCATGATGAAGAAAATGATCATCATGACATTAGAAATAAGCGTAATGTTGAAGGAAATATGCAGCATGATGTAGGAAATAAGCATCATGATGAAGGAAATATGCATCATGATGAATGAAATGAGCATCATGATGTAGAAAATTAGATCATGATAAAGTAAGTACACATCATGATGAACGAAATTAGCATCTTGATGATGGAAATGAGCATCATAATGAAGTAAACATGCATCATGATGAAGGAAATGAGCATATTGATGTAGAAAATGAGCATCATGCTGAAGAAAACATGCATCATGATGACGGAAATTCGCATCATGATGAAGGATTTCTGTATCATGATGAAGGTAATAAGCATCATGGTAATGGATTAATGCATGATGATGATGAAAATAAGCATCATGATGAAGGAAATGAGCATCATGATGAAGAAAATATGCATCATGATGAATAAAATAGGCATCATGATGAAGAAAATATGCATCATGCTGAAGAAAATGTGCATCATGATGAAGAAAATATTCAACATGATGAAGGAAATGAGTATAATGATGAAGGAAATGAGCATCATGATGAAGAAAATATGCATCATGATGAAGGAAATGATCATCATGATGAAGGAAATGAGCATCGTGATGAAGAAAATGAGCATCACGATGAAGAAAATGTGCAACATGATGAAGAAAATATGCAACGTGATGAAGAAAATATGAATCATGATGAAGAAAATGAGCATCATGATAAAGAAAATGAGCATCATGATTAAGAAAATGTGCATCATGATTAAGAAAATATGCATCATGATGAAGAAAATATGCATCATGATGAAGGAAATGAGCATCATGATGACGGAAATTAGCATCATGATGAAGAAAATATGCATCATGATGAAAAAAATATGCATCATGATGAAGAAAATGAGCATCATGATGAAGAAAATGAGCATCATGATGTAGGAAATGGGCATCATGATGAAGGAAATAAGCATCATGATGAAGGAAATGAGCATTATGTTGAAGAAAATATGCATCACGATGAAGAAAATATGCATCATGATGAAGAAAATGGGCATCACGATGAAGAAAATATGCATTATGATGAAGAAAATATTCATCATGATGAAGAAAATGAGCATCATGATGAAGAAAATACGCATCATGATGAATAAAATAGGCATCATGATGAAGAAAATGAGCATCATGATGTAGGAAATGGGCATCATGATGAAGGAAATAAGCATCATGATGAAGGAAATGAGCATTATGTTGAAGAAAATATGCATCACGATGAAGAAAATATGCATCATGATGAAGAAAATGGGCATCACGATGAAGAAAATATGCATTATGATGAAGAAAATACGCATCATGATGAAGAAAATGAGCATCATGATGAAGAAAATACGCATCATGATGAATAAAATAGGCATCATGATGAAGAAAATATGCATCATGATGAAGAAAATATGCATCATGATGAAGAAAATGTGCATCATGATGAAAGAAATGAGCATCATGATGAAGAAAATGTGCATCATGATGAAGGAAATGAGCATCACGATGAAGAAAATGAGCATCATGATGAAGAAAATATGCATCATAATGAAGGAAATGAACTTCATGATTAAGGAAATGAGCATCATGATGAAGAAAATATGCATCATGATGAAGAAAATATGCATCATGATGAAGTAAATGAGCTTCATGATGAAAGAAATGAGCATCATGATGAAGAAAATGAGCATCATGGTGAAGGAGATGAGCGTCATGATGAAGATAATATGCATCATGATGTAGAAAATAGGCATCATGATGAAGAAAATATGCATCATGATGAAGAAAATGAGCATCATGATGAAACAATATGCATCACGATGAAGAAAATACGCATTATGATGAAAGAAACATGCAATATGATGAAGGAAATGAGCATCATAATGTAGGGAAAAAGTATTATGATGAAGGAAATACGCATAATTATGAAGGAAATGAGCATCATAATGACCATAATGATGTAGGATCAATATGAAGGAAATAAGCGTCATGATAAAGGAAATATTGACGAGGGAATGAGCATCGTGATAAAGGAAACATGCATCGCGATGAAGGAAATGAGCATCATGACAAAGGTAATGAGCTTCATGATGATGGAAATATGTATCGTGATGTAGGAAATGAGCATCATGATGAAGGAAAATATGCATCATGTTGAAGGAAATGAGCTTCATGATGTAGGAAATGAGACTCATGATGAAGAAGACAAGCATCATGATGATGGAAGTGAGCATCATGATGAAGAAAATAAGCATCATGATGAAGGATTTATGCATCATGATAATGGAAATAAGCATAATGATGTTGGAAATGAGCATCATGATGATCAAAATATGCATCATGATAATGGAAATTAGCATCATGATGATGTTTGTATCGTGATGTAGGAAATAAGCATCATGATGAATGAAATGAGTTTCATTATGTAGGAAATGAGCATCATGATGAAGGAAACATTCATCATGATGTAGGAAATGAGAATCATGATGAAGGAAATGACCATAATGACGTCGAAATTGATCATCTTGATAAAGGAAATGAGCATCAAGATGTAGGAAATGAGTATCATGATAAAGAAATATGCATAACGATGAAAGAAATGAGCATCATGATGAAGAATTTATGCATCATGGTGATGGAAATGAGTATCATTATAAAGAAAATTTGGATAATAATGAAGGAAATAATCATCATGATGTTGGAAATGAGCATAATGAAGAAGGAAATATGAAGCATGATGTAGGAAAAGAGGATCATGATGAAGGAAATATCCATTATGATGAATGAAATGAGCATCGTGATGAAGGAAATATGCATCATGATGAATGAAATGAGCATCAGGATGAAGAAAACATGCATCATGATGAAGGAAATGAGTATAATAATGTAGGAATTGATCATCACAATGAAGGAAATGATCATCATGTTGAAGGAAATATGCATAATGATGAATGAAATGAGCATCATGACTAAGGAAATGACCATAATGACGTAGGAAATGATCATCATGATGAAGGATATGAGTATCTTGAAGAAGTAAATATGCATATGATGAAGGAAATATGCATCATGATGAAGGAAATAAGCATCATCATGTAGGAAATGAACGTCATGATTAAGAAAATATGCATCATGATGAATGAAATGAGCATCATGATGAAGGAATTGACCATAATGACATCGGAATTAGTCATCATGATGAAAGAAATGAGCATCATTATGTAGGAAATGAGCATCATGATGAAGAATTCATCCATCATGATGATGAAAATGAGCATCATTATGAAGAAATTTGCATTATGATGATGGAAATGAACATAATTATGAAGGAAATATCCATCATGATGTAGAAAATGAGCATCGTGATGTAGAAAATGAACATCATTATGAATGAAATGAGCATTATTATATAGGAAATGAGTATCATGATGAAGGAAATATGCATCATAATGAAGTATATTAGCATCATGATAAAGAAGACATGCATCATGATGAAGGGAATGATCATAACGACGTAGGAAATGAGCATCACGATGATGGTAATGATCATCATGATGAAGGAAATATGTATAATTTTGTAGGAAATGAGCAACATGATTACGGAAATATGCATTAAGATGAATGAAATGAGCATCATGATTAAGAAATGACCATAATGACGTAGGAAATGATCATATTGATGAAGGAAATGAGCATCATGATGAAGGAAATGAGCATCATGATAATGGAAATATGAATCATGATGAAGGAAATGAGCATCATGATGTAGGAATTAGGCATCATGATGAAGGAAATATGCATTATGATGAAAGAAACATGTATCATGATGAAGGGAATGAGCATCATAGTGCAGGAAATAAGCGTCATGATGAAGGAAATTAGCATCATAGTGAAGGAAATGACCATAATGATGAAGGAAATGATCATCAAGATGAAGGAAATGAGCATCATGATGAAGGAAATGAGAATTGCGAAGATGGAAATAGGAATCGTGATGTAGGAAATGAGGATCATGATGAAGGAAAATATGCATCACGATAAAGGAAATGAGCATCATGTTGAATGAAACATGCATCAAGATGACGGAAATGCGCATCAGGATGAAGGATTTCTGTATCATGATGAAGGAAATAAGCATCATGTTAAGGGATTAATGCATGATGATGATAAAAATAAACATCATGATGAAGGAAATGAGTATCTTGATGAAGAAAATATGCATTATGATGTAAGAAATGAGCATCATGATGATGTTTGCATCGTCATGTAGGAAATTGGCATCATTATGAAGGAAATATGCATCATGATGAATAAAATGAGTTTCATGATGTAGGAAATTAGCATAACAATAAAGGAAACATGTATCATGATGTAGGAAACAAGCATCATGATGAAGGAAATATGTATCATGATGAAGGACATGAGGATCATGATGTAGGAAATGTGTATCATGATAAAGGAACTAAGCAAAATGACGAACGAAATTAACATCATGATGAAGTGGTTATGCATCACGAAGAAGGAAATGAGCATCAAGATGAAAAAAATTTGCATCATGATGAATAAAATGATCATCATGACATTAGAAATAAGCGTAATGTTGAAGGAAATATGCAGCATGATGTAGGAAATAAGCATCATGATGAAGGAAATATGCATCATGATGAATGAAATGAGCATCATGATGTAGAAAATTAGATCATGATAAAGTAAGTACACATCATGATGAACGAAATTAGCATCTTGATGATGGAAATGAGCATCATAATGAAGTAAACATGCATCATGATGAAGGAAATGAGCATATTGATGTAGAAAATGAGCATCATGCTGAAGAAAACATGCATCATGATGATGGAAATTCGCATCATGATGAAGGATTTCTGTGTCATGATGAAGGTAATAAGCATCATGGTAATGGATTAATGCATGATGATGATGAAAATAAGCATCATGATGAAGGAAATGAGCATTATGATGAAGAAAATATGCATCATGATGAATAAAATAGGCATCATGATGAAGAAAATATGCATCATGCTGAAGAAAATGTGCATCATGATGAAGAAAATATTCAACATGATGAAGGAAATGAGTATAATGATGAAGGAAATGAGCATCATGATGAAGAAAATATGCATCATGATGAAGGAAATGATCATCATGATGAAGGAAATGAGCATCGTGATGAAGAAAATGAGCATCACGATGAAGAAAATGTGCAACATGATGAAGAAAATATGCAACGTGATGAAGAAAATATGAATCATGATGAAGAAAATGAGCATCATGATAAAGAAAATGAGCATCATGATTAAGAAAATGTGCATCATGATTAAGAAAATATGCATCATGATGAAGAAAATATGCGTATGATGAAGAAAATATGCATCATGATGAAGGAAATGAGCATCATGATGACGGAAATTAGCATCATGATGAAGAAAATATGCATCATGATGAGAAAAATATGCATCATGATGAAGAAAATGAGCATCATGATGTAGGAAATGGGCATCATGATGAACGAAATAAGCATCATGATGAAGGAAATGAGCATTATGTTGAAGAAAATATGCATCACGATGAAGAAAATATGCATCATGATGAAGAAAATGGGCATCACGATGAAGAAAATATGCATTATGATGAAGAAAATATGCATCATGATGAAGAAAATGAGCATCATGATGAAGAAAATACGCATCATGATGAATAAAATAGGCATCATGATGAAGAAAATATGCATCATGATGAAGAAAATATGCATCATGATGAAGAAAATGTGCATCATGATGAAAGAAATGAGCATCATGATGAAGAAAATGTGCATCATGATGAAGGAAATGAGCATCATGATGAAGAAAATGAGCATCATGATGAAGAAAATATGCATCATAATGAAGGAAATGAACTTCATGATTAAGGAAATGAGCATCATGATGAAGAAAATATGCATCATGATGAAGAAAATATGCATCATGATGAAGTAAATGAGCTTCATGATGAAAGAAATGAGCATCATGATGAAGAAAATGAGCATCATGATGAAGGAGATGAGCGTCATGATGAAGATAATATGCATCATGATGAAGAAAATAGGCATCATGATGAAGAAAATATGCATCATGATGAAGAAAATGAGCATCATGATGAAACAATATGCATCACGATGAAGAAAATACGCATTATGATGAAAGAAACATGCAATATGATGAAGGAAATGAGCATCATAATGTAGGGAAAAAGTATTATGATGAAGGAAATACGCATAATTATGAAGGAAATGAGCATCATAATGACCATAATGATGTAGGATCAATATGAAGGAAATAAGCGTCATGATAAAGGAAAAATTGACGAGGGAATGAGCATCGTGATAAAGGAAACATGCATCACGATGAAGGAAATGAGCATCATGACAAAGGTAATGAGCTTCATGATGATGGAAATATGTATCGTGATGTAGGAAATGAGCATCATGATGAAGGAAAATATGCATCATGTTGAAGGAAATGAGCTTCATGATGTAGGAAATGAGACTCATGATGAAGAAGACAAGCATCATGATGATGGAAGTGAGCATCATGATGAAGAAAATAAGCATCATGATGAAGGATTTATGCATCATGATAATGGAAATAAGCATAATGATGTTGGAAATGAGCATCATGATGATCAAAATATGCATCATGATAATGGAAATTAGCATCATGATGATGTTTGTATCGTGATGTAGGAAATAAGCATCATGATGAATGAAATGAGTTTCATTATGTAGGAAATGAGCATCATGATGAAGGAAATATTCATCATGATGTAGGAAATGAGAATCATGATGAAGGAAATGACCATAATGACGTCGAAATTGATCATCTTGATAAAGGAAATGAGCATCAAGATGTAGGAAATGAGTATCATGATAAAGAAATATGCATAACGATGAAAGAAATGAGCATCATGATGAAGAATTTATGCATCATGGTGATGGAAATGAGTATCATTATAAAGAAAATTTGGATAATAATGAAGGAAATAATCATCATGATGTTGGAAATGAGCATAATGAAGAAGGAAATATGAAGCATGATGTAGGAAAAGAGGATCATGATGAAGGAAATATCCATTATGATGAATGAAATGAGCATCGTGATGAAGGAAATATGCATCATGATGAATGAAATGAGCATCAGGATGAAGAAAACATGCATCATGATGAAGGAAATGAGTATAATAATGTAGGAATTGATCATCACAATGAAGGAAATGATCATCATGTTGAAGGAAATATGCATAATGATGAATGAAATGAGCATCATGACTAAGGAAATGACCATAATGACGTAGGAAATGATCATCATGATGAAGGATATGAGTATCTTGAAGAAGTAAATATGCATATGATGAAGGAAATATGCATCATGATGAAGGAAATAAGCATCATCATGTAGGAAATGAACGTCATGATTAAGAAAATATGCATCATGATGAATGAAATGAGCATCATGATGAAGGAATTGACCATAATGACATCGGAATTAGTCATCATGATGAAAGAAATGAGCATCATTATGTAGGAAATGAGCATCATGATGAAGAATTCATCCATCATGATGATGAAAATGAGCATCATTATGAAGAAATTTGCATTATGATGATGGAAATGAGCATAATTATGAAGGAAATATCCATCATGATGTAGAAAATGAGCATCGTGATGTAGAAAATGAACATCATTATGAATGAAATGAGCATTATTATATAGGAAATGAGTATCATGATGAAGGAAATATGCATCATAATGAAGTATATTAGCATCATGATAAAGAAGACATGCATCATGATGAAGGGAATGATCATAACGACGTAGGAAATGAGCATCACGATGATGGAAATGATCATCATTATGAAGGAAATATGTATAATTTTGTAGGAAATGAGCAACATGATTACGGAAATATGCATTAAGATGAATGAAATGAACATCATGATTAAGAAATGACCATAATGACGTAGGAAATGATCATATTGATGAAAGAAATGAGCATCATGATGAAGGAAATGATCATCATGATAATGGAAATATGAATCATGATGAAGGAAATGAGCATCATGATGTAGGAATTGGGCATCATGATGAAGGAAATATGCATTATGATGAAAGAAACATGTATCATGATGAAGGGAATGAGCATCATAGTGTAGGAAATAAGTGTCATGATGAAGGAAATTAGCATCATAGTGAAGGAAATGACCATAATGATGAAGGAAATGATCATCAAGATGAAGGAAATGAGCATCATGATGAAGGAAATGAGAATTGTGAAGATGGAAATAGGAATCGTGATGTAGGAAATGAGGATCATGATGAAGGAAAATATGCATCACGATAAAGGAAATGAGCATCATGATGTAGGAAATGAGCATCATGTTGAATGAAACATGCATCAAGATGACGGAAATGCGCATCAGGATGAAGGATTTCTGTATCATGATGAAGGAAATAAGCATCATGTTAAGGGATTAATGCATGATGATGATAAAAATAAACATCATGATGAAGGAAATGAGTATCTTGATGAAGAAAATATGCATTATGATGTAAGAAATGAGCATCATGATGATGTTTGCATCGTCATGTAGGAAATTGGCATCATTATGAAGGAAATATGCATCATGATGAATAAAATGAGTTTCATGATGTAGGAAATGAGCATAACAATAAAGGAAACATGTATCATGATGTAGGAAACAAGCATCATGATGAAGGAAATATGTATCATGATGAAGGACATGAGGATCATGATGTAGGAAATGTGTATCATGATAAAGGAACTAAGCAAAATGACGAACGAAATTAACATCATGATGAAGTGGTTATGCATCACGAAGAAGGAAATGAGCATCAAGATGAAAAAAATTTGCATCATGATGAAGAAAATGATCATCATGACATTAGAAATAAGCGTAATGTTGAAGGAAATATGCAGCATGATGTAGGAAATAAGCATCATCACGAAGGAAATATGCATCATGATGAATGAAATGAGCATCATGATGTAGAAAATTAGATCATGATAAAGTAAGTACACATCATGATGAACGAAATTAGCATCTTGATGATGGAAATGAGCATCATAATGAAGTAAACATGCATCATGATGAAGGAAATGAGCATATTGATGTAGAAAATGAGCATCATGCTGAAGAAAACATGCATCATGATGATGGAAATTCGCATCATGATGAAGGATTTCTGTATCATGATGAAGGTAATAAGCATCATGGTAATGGATTAATGCATGATGATGATGAAAATAAGCATCATGATGAAGGAAATGAGCATCATGATGAAGAAAATATGCATCATGATGAATAAAATAGGCATCATGATGAAGAAAATATGCATCATGCTGAAGAAAATGTGCATCATGATGAAGAAAATATCCAACATGATGAAGGAAATGAGTATAATGATGAAGGAAATGAGCATCATGATGAAGAAAATATGCATCATGATGAAGGAAATGATCATCATGATGAAGGAAATGAGCATCGTGATGAAGGAAATGAGCATCACGATAAAGAAAATGAGTATCACGATGAAAAAAATATGCAACATGTTGAAGAAAATATGAATCATGATGAAGAAAATATGAATCATGATAAAGAAAATGAGCATCATGATTAAGAAAATGAGCATCATGATTAAGAAAATGTGCATCATGATGAAGAAAATATGCATCATGATGAAGAAAATATGCATCATGATGAAGGAAATGAGCATCATGATGACGGAAATTAGCATCATGATGAAGAAAATATGCATCATGATGAAAAAATATGCATCATGATGAAGAAAATGAGCATCATGATGTAGGAAATGGGCATCATGATGAAGGAAATAAGCATCATGATGAAGGAAATGAGCATTATGTTGAAGAAAATATGCATCACGATGAAGAAAATATGCATCATGATGAAGAAAATGGGCATCACGATGAAGAAAATATGCATTATGATGAAGAAAATATGCATCATGATGAAGAAAATGAGCATCATGATGAAGAAAATACGCATCATGATGAATAAAATAGGCATCATGATGAATAAAATAGGCATCATGATGAAGAAAATATGCATCATGATGAAGAAAATATGCATCATGATGAAGAAAATGTGCATCATGATGAAAGAAATGAGCATCATGATGAAGAAAATGTGCATCATGATGAAGGAAATGAGCATCATGATGAAGAAAATGAGCATCATGATGAAGAAAATATGCATGATAATGAAGGAAATGAACTTCATGATTAAGGAAATGAGCATCATGATGAAGGAAATGTGCATCATGATGAAGAAAATATGCATTATGATAACGAAAATGAGCATCATGATGAAGAAAATGAGCATCATGATGAAGGAAATGAGCATCATGATAAAGAAAATATGCATCATGATGAAGAAAATATGCATCATGATGAAAGAAATGAGCATCATGATGAAGAAAATGAGCATCATGATGAAGGAGATGAGCATCATGATGAAGATAATATGCATCATGATGAAGAAAATAGGCATCATGATGAAGAAAATATGCATCATGATGAAGAAAATGAGCATCATGATGAAACAATATGCATCACGATGAAGAAAATACACATTATGATGAAAGAAACATGCAATATGATGAAGGAAATGAGCATCATAATGTAGGAAAAAAGTATTATGATGAAGGAAATACGCATAATTATGAAGGAAATGAGCATCATAATGACCATAATGATGTAGGATCAATATGAAGGAAATAAGCATCATGATAAAGGAAATATTGACGAGGGAATGAGCATCGTGATAAAGGAAACATGCATCACGATGAAGGAAATGAGCATCATGACAAAGGTAATGAGCTTCATGATGATGGAAATATGTATCGTGATGTAGGAAATGAGCATCATGATGAAGGAAAATATGCATCATGATGAAGGAAATGAGCTTCATGATGTAGGAAATGAGACTCATGATGAAGAAGACAAGCATCATGATGATGGAAGTGAGCATCATGATGAAGAAAATAAGCATCATGATGAAGGATTTATGCATCATGATAATGGAAATAAGCATAATGATGTTGGAAATGAGCATCATGATGATCAAAATATGCATCATGATAATGGAAATTAGCATCATGATGATGTTTGTATCGTGATGTAGGAAATAAGCATCATGATGAATGAAATGAGTTTCATGATGTAGGAAATGAGCATCATGATGAAGGAAAATTCATCATGATGTAGGAAATGAGAATCATGATGAAGGAAATGACCATAATGACGTCGAAATTGATCATCTTGATAAAGGAAATGAGCATCAAGATGTAGGAAATGAGTATCATGATAAAGAAATATGCATAACGATGAAAGAAATGAGCATCATGATGAAGAATTTATGCATCATGGTGATGGAAATGAGTATCATTATAAAGAAAATTTGGATAATAATGAAGGAAATAATCATCATGATGTTGGAAATGAGCAGAATGAAGAAGGAAATATGAAGCATGATGTAGGAAAAGAGGATCATGATGAAGGAAATATCCATTATGATGAATGAAATGATCATCGTGATGAAGGAAATATGCATCATGATGAATGAAATGAGCATCAGGATGAAGAAAACATGCATCATGATGAAGGAAATGAGTATAATAATGTAGGAATTGATCATCACAATGAAGGAAATGATCATCATGTTGAAGGAAATATGCATAATGATGAATGAAATGAGCATCATGACTAAGGAAATGACCATAATGACGTAGGAAATGATCATCATGATGAAGGATATGAGTATCTTGAAGAAGTAAATATGCATATGATGTAGGAAATATGCATCATGATGAAGGAAATAAGCATCATCATGTAGGAAATGAACGTCATGATTAAGAAAATATGCATCATGATGAATGAAATGAGCATCATGATGAAGGAATTGACCATAATGACATCGGAATTAGTCATCATGATGAAAGAAATGAGCATCATTATGTAGGAAATGAGCATCATGATGAAGAATTCATCCATCATGATGATGAAAATGAGCATCATTATGAAGAAATTTGCATTATGATGATGGAAATGAGCATAATTATGAAGGAAATATGCATCATGATGTAGAAAATGAGCATCGTGATGTAGAAAATGAACATCATTATGAATGAAATGAGCATTATTATATAGGAAATGAGTATCATGATGAAGGAAATATGCATCATAATGAAGTATATTAGCATCATGATAAAGAAGACATGCATCATGATAAAGGGAATGATCATAACGACGTAGGAAATGAGCATCACGATGATGGAAATGATCATCATTATGAAGGAAATGTGTATAATTTTGTAGGAAATGAGCAACATGATTACGGAAATATGCATTAAGATGAATGAAATGAACATCATGATTAAGAAATGACCATAATGACGTAGGAAATGATCATATTGATGAAGGAAATGAGCATCATGATGAAGGAAATGAGCATCATGATAATGGAAATATGAATCATGATGAAGGAAATGAGCATCATGATATAGGAATTGGGCATCATGATGAAGGAAATATGCATTATGATGAAAGAAACATGTATCATGATGAAGGGAATGAGCATCATAGTGTAGGAAATAAGCGTCATGATGAAGGAAATTAGCATCATAGTGAAGGAAATGACCATAATGATGAAGGAAATGATCATCAAGATGAAGGAAATTAGCATCATGATGAAGGAATTGAGAATTGTGAAGATGGAAATAGGAATCGTGATGTAGGAAATGAGGATCATGATGAAGGAAAATATGCATCACGATAAAGGAAATGAGCATCATGATGTAGGAAATGAGCATCATGTTGAATGAAACATGCATCAAGATGACGGAAATGCGCATCAGGATGAAGGATTTCTGTATCATGATGAAGGAAATAAGCATCATGTTAAGGGATTAATGCATGATGATGATAAAAATAAACATCATGATGAAGGAAATGAGTATCTTGATGAAGAAAATATGCATTATGATGTAAGAAATGAGCATCATGATGATGTTTGCATCGTCATGTAGGAAATTGGCATCATTATGAAGGAAATATGCATCATGATGAATAAAATGAGTTTCATGATGTAGGAAATGAGCATAACAATAAAGGAAACATGTATCATGATGTAGGAAACAAGCATCATGATGAAGGAAATATGTATCATGATGAAGGACATGAGGATCATGATGTAGGAAATGTGTATCATGATAAAGGAACTAAGCAAAATGACGAACGAAATTAACATCATGATGAAGTGGTTATGCATCACGAAGAAGGAAATGAGCGTCAAGATGAAAAAAATTTGCATCATGATGAAGAAAATGATCATCATGACATTAGAAATAAGCGTAATGTTGAAGGAAATATGCAGCATGATGTAGGAAATAAGCATCATCATGAAGGAAATATGCATCATGATGAATGAAATGAGCATCATGATGTAGAAAATTAGATCATGATAAAGTAAGTACAAATCATGATGAACGAAATTAGCATCTTGATGATGGAAATGAGCATCATAATGAAGTAAACATGCATCATGATGAAGGAAATGAGCATATTGATGTAGAAAATGAGCATCATGCTGAAGAAAACATGCATCATGATGATGGAAATTCGCATCATGATGAAGGATTTCTGTATCATGATGAAGGTAATAAGCATCATGGTAATGGATTAATGCATGATGATGATGAAAATAAGCATCATGATGAAGGAAATGAGCATCATGATGAAGAAAATATGCATCATGATGAATAAAATAGGCATCATGATGAAGAAAATATGCATCATGCTGAAGAAAATGTGCATCATGATGAAGAAAATATTCAACATGATGAAGGAAATGAGTATAATGATGAAGGAAATGAGCATCATGATCAAGAAAATATGCATCATGATGAAGGAAATTATCATCATGATGAAGGAAATGAGCATCGTGATGAAGAAAATGAGCATCACGATGAAGAAAATGTGCAACATGATGAAGAAAATATGCAACGTGATGAAGAAAATATGAATCATGATGAAGAAAATGAGCATCATGATAAAGAAAATGAGCATCATGATTAAGAAAATATGCATCATGATGAAGAAAATATGCATCATGATGAAGAAAATATGCATCATGATGAAGGAAATGAGCATCATGATGAAGGAATTTAGCATCATGATGAAGAAAATATGCATCATGATGAAAAAAATATGCATCATGATGAAGAAAATGAGCATCATGATGAAGAAAATGAGCATCATGATGTAGGAAATGGGCATCATGATGAAGGAAATAAGCATCATGATGAAAGAAATAAGCATTATGTTGAAGAAAATATGCATCACGATGAAGAAAATATGCATCATGATGAAGAAAATGGGCATCACGATGAAGAAAATATGCATTATGATGAAGAAAATATGCATCATGATGAAGAAAATGAGCATCATGATGAAGAAAATACGCATCATGATGAATAAAATAGGCATCATGATGAATAAAATAGGCATCATTATGAAGAAAATATGCATCATGATGAAGAAAATATGCATCATGATGAAGAAAATGTGCATCATGATGAAAGAAATGAGCATCATGATGAAGAAAATGTGCATCATGATGAAGGAAATGAGCATCATGATGAAGAAAATGAGCATCATGATGAAGAAAATATGCATGATAATGAAGGAAATGAACTTCATGATTAAGGAAATGAGCATCATGATGAAGGAAATGTGCATCATGATGAAGAAAATATGCATTATGATAACGAAAATGAGCATCATGATGAAGAAAATGAGCATCATGATGAAGGAAATGAGCATCATGATAAAGAAAATATGCATCATGATGAAGTAAATGAGCTTCATGATGAAAGAAATGAGCATCATGATGAAGAAAATGAGCATCATGATGAAGGAGATGAGCATCGTGATGAAGATAATATGCATCATGATGAAGAAAATAGGCATCATGATGAAGAAAATATGCATCATGATGAAGAAAATGAGCATCATGACGAAACAATATGCATCACGATGAAGAAAATACGCATTATGATGAAAGAAACATGCAATATGATGAAGGAAATGAGCATCATAATGTAGGAAAAAAGTATTATGATGAAGGAAATACGCATAATTATGAAGGAAATGAGCATCATAATGACCATAATGATGTAGGATCAATATAAAGGAAATATTGACGAGGGAATGAGCATCGTGGTAAAGGAAACATGCATCACGATGAAGGAAATGAGCATCATGACAAAGGTAATGAGCTTCATGATGATGGAAATATGTATCGTGATGTAGGAAATGAGCATCATGATGAAGGAAAATATGCATCATGATGAAGGAAATGAGCTTCATGATGTAGGAAATGAGACTCATGATGAAGAAGACAAGCATCATGATGATGGAAGTGAGCATCATGATGAAGAAAATAAGCATCATGATGAAGGATTTATGCATCATGATAATGGAAATAAGCATAATGATGTTGGAAATGAGCATCATGATGATCAAAATATGCATCATGATAATGGAAATTAGCATCATCAAGATGTTTGTATCGTGATGTAGGAAATAAGCATCATGATGAATGAAATGAGTTTCATGATGTAGGAAATGAGCATCATGATGAAGGAAACATTCATCATGATGTAGGAAATGAGAATCATGATGAAGGAAATGACCATAATGACGTCGAAATTGATCATCTTGATAAAGGAAATGAGCATCAAGATGTAGGAAATGAGTATCATGATAAAGAAATATGCATAACGATGAAAGAAATGAGCATCATGATGAAGAATTTATGCATCATTTGGATAATAATGAAGGAAATAATCATCATGATGTTGGAAATGAGCATAATGAAGAAGGAAATATAAAGCATGATGTAGGAAAAGAGGATCATGATGAAGGAAATATCCATTATGATGAATGAAATGATCATCGTGATGAAGGAAATATGCATCATGATGAATGAAATGAGCATCAGGATGAAGAAAACATGCATCATGATGAAGGAAATGAGTATAATAATGTAGGAATTGATCATCACAATGAAGGAAATGATCATCATGTTGAAGGAAATATGCATAATGATGAATGAAATGAGCATCATGACTAAGGAAATGACCATAATGACGTAGGGAATGATCATCATGATGAAGGATATGAGTATCTTGAAGAAGTAAATATGCATATTATGAAGGAAATAAGCATCATCATGTAGGAAATGAACGTCATGATTAAGAAAATATGCATCATGATGAATGAAATGAGTATCATGATGAAGGAATTGACCATAATGACATCGGAATTAGTCATCATGATGAAAGAAATGAGCATCATTATGTAGGAAATGAGCATCATGATGAAGAATTCATCCATCATGATGATGAAAATGAGCATCATTATGAAGAAATTTGCATTAGGATGATGGAAATGAGCATAATTATGAAGGAAATATGCATCATGATGTAGAAAATGAGCATCGTGATGTAGAAAATGAACATCATTATGAATGAAATGAGCATTATTATATAGGAAATGAGTATCATGATGAAGGAAATATGCATCATAATGAAGTATATTAGCATCATGATAAAGAAGACATGCATCATGATGAAGGGAATGATCATAACGACGTAGGAAATGAGCATCACGATGATGGAAATGATCATCATGATGAAGGAAATGTGTATAATTTTGTAGGAAATGAGCAACATGATTACGGAAATATGCATTAAGATGAATGAAATGAACATCATGATTAAGAAATGACCATAATGACGTAGGAAATGATCATATTGATGAAGAAAATGAGCATCATGATGAAGGAAATGAGCATCATGATAATGGAAATATGAATCATGATGAAGGAAATGAGCATCATGATATAGGAATTGGGCATCATGATGAAGGAAATATGCATTATGATGAAAGAAACATGTATCATGATGAAGGGAATGAGCATCATAGTGTAGGAAATAAGCGTCATGATGAAGGAAATTAGCATCATAGTGAAGGAAATGACCATAATGATGAAGGAAATGATCATCAAGATGAAGGAAATGAGCATCGTGATGAAGGAAATGAGAATTGTGAAGATGGAAATAGGAATCGTGATGTAGGAAATGAGGATCATGATGAAGGAAAATATGCATCACGATAAAGGAAATGAGCATCATGATGTAGGAAATGAGCATCATGTTGAATGAAACATGCATCAAGATGACGGAAATGCGCATCAGGATGAAGAATTTCTGTATCATGATGAAGGAAATAAGCATCATGTTAAGGGATTAATGCATGATGATGATAAAAATAAATATCATGATGAAGGAAATGAGTATCTTGATGAAGAAAATATGCATTATGATGTAAGAAATGAGCATCATGATGATGTTTGCATCGTCATGTAGGAAATTGGCATCATTATGAAGGAAATATGCATCATGATGAATAAAATGAGTTTCATGATGTAGGCAATGAGCATAACAATAAAGGAAACATGTATCATGATGTAGGAAACAAGCATCATGATGAAGGAAATATGTATCATGATGAAGGACATGAGGATCATGATGTAGGAAATGTGTATCATGATAAAGGAACTAAGCAAAATGACGAACGAAATTAACATCATGATGAAGTGGTTATGCATCACGAAGAAGGAAATGAGCATCCAGATGAAAAAAATTTGCATCATGATGAAGAAAATGATCATCATGACTGTTGGATTGTATACTAAAAGTCTAGCTTTAGTATGAACAATGTCATAACAATATTTGAAATGAGAATCATTGATCAAATTATTGCATCTTATAATTTATTTTATATGCATGATGCAATAGTCCATTTACTTTATACTGTAGATAATATGTTGTGCGACAACACGCGGAAGATCATATTATCGGTTTCCTTATAAAGTATAAACAGATGCTCACAACCGAGATAGACGGGGACTCTTTATCGGTATGGTTGTAGTGTGGTTCGGTATTAGCTTGTCTTGGCTATAGAATCACATTAGTGCACTTGTGTGTATTGAGCAGGACCGCCTGAGATCGTTCGACTTATACTGACTATATAGTAGAACTTGATATCTGTTATTATGGAAGTTCGTGCTCTTAATCCCTATATAATAACCTCGACACGTAGGGCAGTATGTATTTCTTTGATTCATCAATGGGTGAGATTTATAAGTATTAAATCAACAAACTCGGTGAGTTGGGAAGTAGTGTTGTATCTATGGTGTGCTGTTGATTGTAGAAGGAATCCATGTCCGTCATAGGTTGATGATGTCCCCTTGAGGAGCTCATAAGGTTTATCATGTAAATCTTGCAAGTGGATTAATATCCGGCATGATAATAAGGTTGAGTGGTACTACTCTCGGATGAGATATTAATTAATTTGAGTTGTCAGTAACTTAATTAATTAATGGGCATTGTATATCTTAAACATGGGGAGACTATCGGGCTCATAATAAGAAGGAGCCCAGAACATAATTTGGGATTGGACGGGTAGTGCAATAATAATATTTTAGTGGACTATATTATTATTATTGGATTTAAGTAAAAGCTTTGGGCTAAGCTTGGTTAATTAAATTCAATTGAGGCCCAGCCCAATTTCTCCTCCTGGTCCCTGCAGTAGCCCTTATAAATAAGTTATCTCAGTTCCTGTTAACCCTAAGTCAGTGCCTCATTTGACAGTTAGAAAGAACAGGAGCAGATTGAGAGAATTCTGCGGATTGTTGCCCACACAACAGCAGGATTCAACTTGGGACATACTGCAGAAGATTGAGAGGTGGTTCTCTGCAACGGTTCATCCTCTACATCAATCCAGAAGTACAGTAAACAAGATTTAATTGCTTCCGCTGTTACTGTTTACCTGATAACCTAAACGGATCACGTTGAACCGCACGATCCAATTGCCAACAATTGGTATCAGAGCGTTGGTTTCGTGGTGAAACATGACACGTTTAGTTGTGCTTTAGCCATTCGTGTGTTTATTATCAAATTGATAGCATGTGAAAGTGATTATTTGATTATGTCAATTAATCTGGATATAATCAGAAGGGTTTTGTACTGTTTTTGTTTTTTCACCATGTTATCCAATTTGGTATGTGTGATTTCTGCTGATTGTTTATTATTGGACACACACATCAAAATACCCATCTGCACCTGTACACACTTCTTAAATCCCGACCCATTCCATCACTACTGTCACATACTCACGAGTCAATGGCCGACTCTATAAGAAAAATCCGAAAAACAGTCCGTCAGGTGGGTCTCAACGTGCTATGAGCGAGTCGACGGAGGGTTGAAGAGAGTCTGAAGTGAGTCAGAAGTGATTTTCGATCGCGTCAGGCAGTGAACGAAGGCATCGCGTTCACACTGATTCCGATTGGATCGGAGATGATAAGGCGATGGCTGGGCGATTCGAGGGAGATCCAGGCGGATCGGGGTAGATCGATGAAGATCCGGCGGTGCTACTGGTGGTTGTCGGTGTTGGATTGTATACTAAAAGTCTAGCTTTAGTATGAACAATGTTATAACAATATTCGATATGAGAATCATTGATCAAATGATTGCATCTTATAATTTATTTTATATGCATGATGCAATAGTCCATTTACTTTATACTGTAGATAATATGTTGTGCGACAACACGCGGAAGATCATATTATCGGTTTCCTTATAAAGTATAAACAGATGCTCACAACTGAGATAGACGGGGACTCTCCATCGGTATGGTTGTAGTGTGGTTTGGTATTAGCTTGTCTTGGCTATAGAATCATATTAGTGCACTTGTGTGTATTGAGTAGGACCGCCTGAGATCGTTCAACTTATACTGACTTATAGAAGAACTTGATCTCTGTTATTATGGAAGTTCGTGCTCTTAATCCCTATACAATAACCTCGACACGTAGGGCAGTATGTATTTCTTTGATTCATCAATGGGTGAGATTTATAAGTATTAAATCAACAAACTCGGTGAGTTGGGAAGTAGTGCTGTATCTATGGTGTGCTGTTGATTGTAGAAGGAATCCATGTCCGTCATAGGTTGATGATGTCCCCTTGAGGAGCTCATAAGGTTTATCATGTAAATCTTGCAAGTGGATTAATTTCCGGCATGATAATAAGGTTGAGTGGTACTACTCTCGGATGAGATATTAATTAATTTGAGTTGTCAGTAACTTAATTAATTAATGGACATTGTATATCTTAAACATGGGGAGACTATCGGGCTCATAATAAGAAGGAGCCCAGAACATAATTTGGGATTGGA
Source organism: Pogostemon cablin (assembly GCA_023678885.1). Classification (NCBI taxonomy): domain Eukaryota; kingdom Viridiplantae; phylum Streptophyta; class Magnoliopsida; order Lamiales; family Lamiaceae; genus Pogostemon; species Pogostemon cablin. Next base: position 10,511,860 of record CM042999.1, on the reverse strand, counting down.
CGGGTAGTGCAGTAATAATATTTTAGTGGACTATATTATTATTATTGGATTTAATTAAAAGCTTTGGGCTAAGCTTGATTAATTAAATTCAATTGAGGCCCAGCCCAATTTCTCCTCCTGGTCCCTGCTGTAGCCCAAGTATATAAGTCATCTCAGTTCCTGTTAAACCCAAGTGTGTGCCTCTTTTGACATACGGTAGAAACAGAGAGCAGATTGAGAGAACTCTGGGGATTGTTGACCACCCAACACCAGAGTTGACTTTGGGACATACGGTAGAAGATCAGAGGTGTTCTTCTCAGATTATCATCCACTACTCCAACCCAGAAGACAGGTTAATTGTTTAATGCTTCCGCTATATCTGATTATCTGTTTTTCTTATGCGAATCACGTTAACCATAAGATCCAATTGCCAACAATTGGTATCAAAGCATGGTTTCTTGGTGAAACGTGATTTGGTAGGTTGTTTTTTTTTTTGATTATTTGATTAATTGAATTAATCTGTTGTAATCGCATATTTCTTGTGCTCTACTGTTGTGAGGAGAATCCATCTGTGTTTTAGTCTTTGATTGGTTACTTGATTCCCACTAAGTTAGCATAGACAGTCAGTCTATCGGTCCTCTGTTATTATTCATCACACATGTACATCCGGCGATGAGTCGACTTTAGAGATGACGGCGATCCGCCGTGACACATCTGATCCATAGAAGACAGCGAGTGGTGATTCGGATACGAGGCGGCGGTGACTGAACGACAGGGGCGCCGAAGGCCAGCCTTGTTCGAACTGGGCGATCGATGATATCAGAAGTCAGAACAGCATCGAGTGATAGCCATCTACCGTGTAGATCGGCAGCGGGTTCTGACGACTGCCACGGATGACGGCGGCCATGGCAAACTAGGGGCTGCATCCTAGCGACACGATCGTGGACAGGATCGAACGTGTCTGATTCTGGTGGGTTCACAGAGTTCTTCCAAGCGAGAATAGAAGGCTTCCGGTCGAGTCTGATGTGGCATCCCTGCGAGAACAGACTTCGATCGAGTCTCTTCCAGGCGTTGGTTGACACTCCAACTGGGACTTCCGACTGCACGACTCCAACTGATCGGAATCGCGGCGCTCATTTCTGTCAGCGGCGTTCCGAGCGCGTCTGATGCTGGACTCGGGCGAGTCTGTTGTGAGTCGAAAGAAGCTTCCAGGTGACTCCATGGTGGTTCCGGCGAGTTGGCTGCGATTCCGAGCGAGGCGTTCAAGTCCTGGAGGACTCCGGCAAGCCCTGGAATTCGTCGTTCCTGGTGGGTAACCATCGCAATCAGTCGGTGGTGCTAATTGTGGATGATCGGACCCTGTGGTCGGCCCTCCATTCTGGCCATGTCGTGGTGATTGTCTGGACAGCTGTCGGCGGCAAGGGGTTGAACGCAAGAGATTGCGGCTGAGCGGATTAGGGCAGCAGTATTTGGGCTGCCTTGTTGGGCTTCTTTTTTATTTGGTTTTGGGCTGGGATTTGGGCCCAAGCTTTAATCAAAAGGATATTGGGCTGGTGGGCTCTATTTTAATTAAAGTGGATTTGGGCTTGATTCTGTAGTTCATGGGCTGATGGTTTAATTATAAGGGCCCAATTCAGTAATAAATAAAAGGCTGGCTCAATTTATTTTAATTTGGTTTTTGGGCTGTTGGCCCAAATTTAATTAAAATGGACATGGGCTGCTGGACCTTAATTGCTGGATTTAATTAATTGTGGGTTTGATGTTGGGCCAAGGTTAAATATTGGGCTAGACCTTAATGCAAAAATTGGCAAGATAAATGGGCTTAATTATTTTAATAATTGGCTGCTCATTTTATGCTAATAATGTTTGGGTCAGATGGGCCTATTTAAATGATCCAACATTTTATGCAATTAATTATAATATATAACTGATTTAATTGTTTTAACTTGACAATTAATTGTTATATATGAATGACATGTTCTATGTGATTTATCTATTTAAATTGCTGTTAATAGAAGCATGTCTAAATTGTATATTTTATTCCTGAATATTATATGCATGTTATAAACCCTCGGTGTTAAATAACTAAGTGGGAGAGGAGATTGGTAATTAATTCCCGCAGCCTCCATTATTGGTTTGTAAGTGATGTGAGTATACTTGCGTGTTGGCAATAGGCCTTCCTCCCTAACGGATGAGTTTATTCACGGATCACTGGTACAGACTTCATAAATAATTATTGTTTGTAATGTGGCACATAAACTTGCGTGTTGGCATAGGCCTTCCTCCCTAACGGATGAGTTTGTGTGCGGTACACTGGTACAAACTTATAATTGATGATTGTAGGAAGCTACCCGAGCGCGTGTGTACTTCTCCAACTGTAAGGCACATAAGCTCGCGCAGTGGACTTGGGATCAAATAATGGTGTACACTTAGGTGTAAATAATTAGTATCCTCCCCAACGGAGTCACTGCTATTATTTGCATGGCTAAAAAGTAACCGACTATTAATTATTTTATCATAAAGTTAGGTTGACAAATGAAATTAATGGGTAAAACCTTCTCTTGTAAATGTTCGGGTTTGTAAACGTCCACACTAACGTGGCTTGCAGACTCACGGTGCTTAGATGTCGGTGAATTTTATATTATATTGTTTTGAGGGAAACAATATAAAAGGATAAAATTCGAAGTTTTGATCTGAATATTTATTTGTGATTCTCTGAATTTCGAATGGTATTATCTCACTAATTGTTAACTAAAAGACATTATATTTACTTGTCCAAATTAGTTGATTAGAAAAGAATCATGATTTTGAAAATTTACTGCTTAAGAAAATACAAGTGTGTTCTCTCATGGACGGCTCATGATGCCTGTTAATGTCTCTAGTGAAGAGATGAGAGGTTCATAGAAATATGATGGTCTCATGTAACTCTTTGGATACTTGAGTAATTTAAAAGGCGCAAGATCATGATAGAATTTGATGAATGAATTGGAAATATATATGGAATAGAAGTTGAAAGGGAAACCTAAGTCAATTTTATCCTACATAATTGCTTAAATGTTTTGAGTAAGTTCCACCTGAATTACAAAAGGATGTAAATGGTGGGAAACTTCTGACAAAACATGTGGCAAAGGGAAAGCCATTTTCATCATGATGTGACAAGTTTAATATCTTATTTACTAATGATTTAAACATGATTAGTGATGGCATCTACTGACTCGAACTGTGTAGATACTGGAATCACTAAATGTTTTTCACTTAGTAAGGATAAGATTGTAATGACATGGGTAAAACTACAAAGGTAGTGGCTATTGCAGTGGGAGTTGTTTATTTATCTCATGATAAGAATAAACGATTGATTATGAGAAATTGCCTTTACGTACATTTCATAGAAAGAATTTGATTTCGGTTTCTATGCATTAACGGATGGACACTTCATTTCATTTAAATGACATGGTCATAGTAATGAGGAATGAGGCTTTAATCCGTTAAAGTACGTTGGTGGATAATAAGTATACTCTTAAATTATGTTCATCCCACAGATGCAATAAATAATAATTAATAATGCATCTTCTAAAATTAGCAAGAGAAAGGAACCTTCGGAGATGAACTAAACATACATTTGGCGTCTAAGACTAATTCATTTTACTTGAGTAGGATTCAAAAGTTGATAGCCGATAGACCGTAAGGTTTATCTGAAGTGGAAACTATCAGACTTGCGAGTCCTGCTTGGAAGTAAAAATGATTAACTGCCTTTTCAAGGCTGTGGGGTGTAGAGCCAAAGATATATATGTTGGAATTAGTTCATTCTGATTCAAGCGAACCTAATATTATCCAGGCGAGAGGTGGTTATGAATATTCGAAAATTATTCTGGAAACCAATATATTTATGATGCACTGCATGTCTAAGTTCTTTGATTAATTCAAGAATTGTAAGGCTGGTACAGTGAAGCGTCATGAAAAATATATTAAGTCATTACGATCTAATCGTGATGGCGAGTACCTCTTGGGATAGTTAGGAGCTATTAATCAGAAGTTGAGATTAAATCTCAAGTAGTCTACACCGGGCGAGCCCCAGCTGAGTGGTGTGGTGGGTAGAAGGTATAAGGCTCTTATGGTTATAATTAGATAGATGATGAATTATTTGGAATAATTAAATTCATTTTATGGATATGCCCTAGATACAGTAATTCGTGAAACGTTTGTCTGTATATGGGATATTCTAGAAAAATGGAGGGTGATTTATATAGTCCAAAAGATCGAAGGGTAATTGTTAACTCAATAACTAGATTTTTGGAAAAGGACTATGTAATAAATCACAAACTCATGTATAAGTTGTTCTAAAGGAAGTGAGAGGAAAACACTAAGTATAAGTACCAAGTGTACAAGAGGATATACCACAAGGTAAACTGCAACACGTGTCACGTCTGATACATGTAGTGCCTTGTCGTAGTGGGAGGGTTGTTTGACAACCCATAAATATATGTTTTGGGAGAGTCGTGAGACTTGATCCCTAGTAAACATGGTATTGTCCCATGGATACAAAGTAGCACTACAAGATTAAAATGCAGAATCTTAGTAAGTTGCAATAAATGTTGAAATAGAATCTACGGATTCTATATTAAGTCTGGGAACTTGTATGACCACTAAATGGTGTAAAAGCCATTGCAAGGGTCAAAGGAAATAAAAGAGGATCATACAGAAAGGTGAAAATCTTGGAAGCAAAGCTTGTTACGAAAAGATGTACTCAGAAAGAAATGGTTCGATTATGAGGAAACATGTTCGCTGGTAGCTATGCTTATGTTGATCCGGATTCTTTTATTTATTGCTGCTCATATTAAATTATGAGGGACAACATATAGATGTCAAGACAGCTTTCCTGATTGGAAGTCTTGAGAAAAACATCTATGTGAAGCAACCAGAGTAATTCATTGCAAAGTACTAATAGCATTTTGATAGTAATTCATTGTGAAGCATCTGTTTTGATTAGATAATCCAGTGGCATGGATTTAAATCAATGAGCGGATGAGTCTTGTGTATTGTAAAGAGTGACGGAAACGTGGTGGTATTTCTTGGACTATATGTAGATAGTATCTTGCTCATTGGAGACAATGAAAGAGTATTATCGGGCGTATGGGTACGGTTATTAAATCGGTAGATATGAAGGACTTAAGAAAAGTAAAATATATCCTTTTGATCACGGTAATACGGATCATATGAAAGGATGTTATGCTTATCTCAAGTTTCATAAATGATACAATCCATACTCGTTTAGCATGTGAATTTATCTTATTGGATGTGTCTTGAGACATAAATGAAGATAAAGGAGATGAAAGCGGTTCCTTATGCTTCGGCAAAAAAAAAGGAAGCTTAATCTAAAGAATGCTATGAACGAGATTGGATATTTGTTTTGCTGAATGCATGAACAGTGGGTATCAACGTAACCCGGAACAAGAATGATGAACTGTGGTAAGATATATATGAAGTGCCTGAGAAGGACTGGTTATCATATATACACTTACTGGACAGATTCACTGCTTCTTGTGGATTACGTAGATTCGGATTTTTAGTCAGATTGGACGGCAGTAAATTCTCTTTAAAGGTTATGTGTTTAATCTTAGGAAGTAGAGTCATAATGTGGAGGAGTGTTATATAGAAATATATTTCAGACTCCGGACTCCATCATGGAAAGATGATGAATTGGAGCCTATGAGGCAGCCAAAGTATCTATATGACTCAAGAGACTTCATGATGGACTTTGAAGTGTTTCTAAGTTTGCCCAAGGTAATCACAATTTACATTGATGATATTGGTGCAGTTGCAAACTTGAAGAAATCACAAGTCCATAAGGCAATTAAACAGAGAAATCGTATGATGAGGGGAAGGTTGTTGTCGCCTAGATTGCATCGGATGATGACCTAGTAATCCATTTACAAGGACCTTAAGGCGAGAGCTTTTAATGGTCGTGTAAGTAGGAGTAGGAATCAGATGTATGGCAGAAGACATGACAGCATAGTCTTTTAGTATAAGTGGGAGATTGTTGGATTGTATACTAAAAGTCTAGCTTTAGTATGAACAATGTTATAACAATATTCGATATGAGAATCATTGATCAAATGATTGCATCTTATAATTTATTTTATATGCATGATGCAATAGTCCATTTACTTTATACTGTAGATAATATGTTGTGCAACAACACGCGGAAGATCATATTATCGGTTTCCTTATAAAGTATAAACAGATGCTCACAACTGAGATAGACGGGGACTCTCTATCGGTATGGTTGTAGTGTGGTTTGGTATTAGCTTGTCTTGGCTATAGAATCATATTAGTGCACTTGTGTGTATTGAGTAGGACTGCCTGAGATCGTTCGACTTATACTGACTTATAGAAGAACTTGATCTCTGTTATTATGGAAGTTCGTGCTCTTAATCCCTATACAATAACCTCGACACGTAGGGCAGTATGTATTTCTTTGATTCATCAATGGGTGAGATTTATAAGTATTAAATCAACAAACTCGGTGAGTTGGGACGTAGTGCTGTATCTATGGTGTGCTGTTGATTGTAGAAGGAATCCATGTCCGTCATAGGTTGATGATGTCCCCTTGAGGAGCTCATAAGGTTTATCATGTAAATCTTGCAAGTGGATTAATTTCCGGCATGATAATAAGGTTGAGTGGTACTACTCTCGGATGAGATATTAATTAATTTGAGTTGTCAGTAACTTAATTAATTAATGGACATTGTATATCTTAAACATGGGGAGACTATCGGGCTCATAATAAGAAGGAGCCCAGAACATAATTTGGGATTGGACGGGTAGTGCAGTAATAATATTTTAGTGGACTATATTATTATTATTGGATTTAATTAAAAGCTTTGGGCTAAGCTTGATTAATTAAATTCAATTGAGGCCCAGCCCAATTTCTCCTCCTGGTCCCTGCTGTAGCCCAAGTATATAAGTCATCTCAGTTCCTGTTAAACCCAAGTGTGTGCCTCTTTTGACATACGGTAGAAACAGAGAGCAGATTGAGAGAACTCTGGGGATTGTTGACCACCCAACACCAGAGTTGACTTTGGGACATACGGTAGAAGATCAGAGGTGTTCTTCTCAGATTATCATCCACTACTCCAACCCAGAAGACAGGTTAATTGTTTAATGCTTCCGCTATATTTGATTATCTGTTTTTCTTATGCGAATCACGTTAACCATAAGATCTAATTGCCAACAGTCGGCACGAAGAATCGTGCGACTGATGGAGTGGTGGCTGGCGACGCGTCGGCGTGACCTGGAGACTCACCGACTGTCCGCGGCAGCGGTGAGGGCAGTGGTCGGCGAAGCTTTGTTGTGGGCAGCGGCGGAGTGTGGCTCTGGACTGCCGTCTCTTGGCTGGAGTGCGACGGCGGAGTTGCTGTGGACAGTCGAGGGCGGTCGTCTTCACGGAGTCTGGAGCGGCGACTCCAGTAGGCGACGATGACAGCAAAGCAGTCATCGGCAGCAGCGCGATTCCAGTCGATTATGGGCCGGCTTCCAGCGGGTGCGACATCTGGTTGCGCCGGCGATGGCGCTTGTTTGCGACTTGAATCGATGGGCTTCCAGCGGCGGGCCGGTACAGCTGCGGAGCGACGGCTATTGTCAAGCAACTGCTTCTGACGGCGACATTCGATGGTGCCAGGAGAGCTCCGGTCGCCGGGAGAGTGGCGCCGGTGGATGCGTGGTGTCACGATTCCAGTTGGGCTGAAGCAGCGGCGCCGGTGATGCTGCCGTGTACGAGCAGTATGCAGTTTGCTGTTGGGGCTGATCGATTAGGGCAGGATTTGTGATGGGCTGTTGGGCCTGTCCCCATTTTTAATTAAAATGGAAATTGGCTGCATGGGCCTGATTTATTGAGGTTGGGCTTCGATAATGGGCAGCATGTTTAGGCTGATTTTAATTTATTGGAAATGGGCTGTTGGGCCCATATAAATTATAGGATTAGTCTTGGGCTCAATTTCAGATTTTAGTTAATGGCTGCTCAATTTTAATTTGGTTTTGGGCTGTTGGCCCAAATTTAATTAAAATGCTTATGAGCTGCTGGGCCTTAATAGCTGTATTTAATTAATTGTGGGAAAAATGTTGGGCCTGATTTTAAATATTAGGCTAGGCCTTAATGAAGAAATTGGCAGGATAAATGGGCTTAATTATTTTAATAATGGGCTGCTCATTTTATGCTAATAAAGTTTGGGTCAGCTGGGCCTATTTAATTGATCCAACATTTTATACAATTAATTAATGATATATAACTGATTTAATTGTTTTAACTTGACAATTAATTGTTATATAAGAAAGGCATGTTCTATGTGATTTATTTATTTAAATTGTTGTTAATAGAAGCATGTCTTAGTTGTATATTTTATTCTGGAATAATATATGCATGTTAAAAACCCTCGGTAATTAAATAACTAAGTGGGAGAGGGGATTGGTAATAAATTCTCGCGGCCTCCATTATTGGTTTGTAAGTGATGTGAGTAAACTTGCGTGTTGGCATAGGCCTTCCTCCCTAACGGATGAGTTTATTCACGGATCACTGGTACAGACTTCATAAATAATTATTGTTTGTAATGTGGCACATAAACTTGCGTGTTGGCATAGGCCTTCCTCCCTAACTGATGAGTTTGTGTGCGGTACACTGGTACAAACTTATAATTGATGATTGTAGGAAGCTACCCGAGCGCGTGTGTACTTCTCCAACTGTAAGGCACATAAGCTCGCGCAGTGGACTTGGGATCAAATAATGGTGTACACTTAGGTGTAAATAATTAGTATCCTCCCCAACGGAGTCACTGCTATTATTTGCATGGCTAAAGAGTAACCGACTATTAATTATTTTGTCATAAAGTTAGGTTGACAAATGAAATTAATGGGTAAAACCTTCTCTTGTAAATGTTCGGGTTTGTAAACGTCCACACTAACGTGGCTTGCAGACTCACGGTGCTTGAGATGTCGGTGAATTTTATTTTATATTGTTTTGAGGGAAACAATATAAAAGGATAAAATTCGAAGTTTTGATCAGTATATTTAATCGTGATTCTCTGTATTTCGAATAGTTTTAGTCTCACTAATTGTTAACTAAAAGAAATTATATTTACTTGTCCAAATTAGATGATTAGAAAAGAATCTTGGTTTTGAAAATTACTGCTTAAGAAAATACATGTGTATTCTCACAAAGGACGTCTCATGATGCCTGTTAAAGTCTCTAGTGAAGAGATGAGAGGTTCATAGAAATATGATGATCTCATGTAACTCTTCGGATACTTGAGTAAATTAAAAGGCAGAAGATCATGGTTGAATTCATGAATGAATTGGAAAAGCATGGAATAGAAATTGAAAGGGAAACCTAAATCAATTTATTCTTCACAATTTGCCTGGATGTTTTGGCAAGTTCTACCTGAAATACGAAAGGTTGTATATGGTGGGAAACTTCTAACAAAACATGTGGCAAAAGAAAGCTAATTTTCATCATGAACTGAACAAGGTTAATATCTTATTTACTAATGGTTTAAACATGATTAGTGATGGCATCTACTGACACGAAGTATGTAGATACTGGAATCACTAAATGGTTATCACTGAGTAAGGATAAGATTGTTAATAACATGGGTAAAACTACAAAGGTAGTGGCTATTGCAGTGGGAGTTGTTTATTTATCTCATGATAAGAATAAACGATTGATTATGAGAAATTGTCTTTACGTACGTTTCATAGAAAGAATTTAATTTCGGTTTCTATGCATTAATGGATGGATACTTCATTTCATTTAAATGACATGGTCATAGAAATGAGGAATGAGGCTATAATCCGTTAAAGTACGTTGGTGGATAATTTGGATACTCTTGAATCATGCACATCCCACAGATGCAATAAAAAGTAGTTAAATAATGCATCTTCTAATATAAGTAAGAGAAAGGAACCTTCGGAAATGAACTAAACATACATTTGGCGTCTATGACTAATTCATTTTACTTAAGTAGGATTCAAAAGTTGATAGCCGATAGACCGTAAGGTTTATCTGAAGTGGAAACTATCGGACTTGCGAGTCTTGCTTAGAAGTAAAAATGATTAGCTGCCTTTTCAAGGCTGTGGGGAGTAGAGCCAAAGATATATATGTTGGAATTAGTTCATTCTGATTCAAGCGAACCTAATATTATCCAGGCGAGAGGTGGTTATGAATATTTGAAGATTATTCTGGAAACCAATATATTTATATGATGCGCTGCATGTCTAAGTTCTTTGATTAATTCAAGAATTGTAAGGCTGGTACAGTGAAGCGTCATGGAAAATATATTAAGTCATTACGATTCAATCATGATGGCGAATACCTCTTAGGATAGTTAGGAGCTATTGATCAGAAGTTGAGATTAAATCTCAAGTTGTCTACACCGGGCATGCCCCAGCTGAATGGTGTGGAGGATAGAAGGAATAAGGCTCTTATGGTTGTTATTAGATAGATGATGAATTATTTGGAATAATTAAAATTCATTTTATGGATATGCCCTAGAAACAGTAATTCGTAAACACATTTGTCTGTTTGTGGGACATCCTGGAAAAATGAAGGTTGATTTATTTAGTCCAAAAGATCGAATGGTGACTGTTAACACAAACACCAAATTTTTGGAAAAGGACTATGTAATAAATCACAAACCCATGCATAAGTTGTTCTAAAGGAAGTGAGAGGAAAACACTAAGTATAAGTACCAAGTGTACAAGAGGATATACCACAAGGTAAACTGCAACGCGTGTCACGTCTGATACACAGTTACATGTAGTGCCTTGTCGTAGTGGGAGGGTTGTGTGACAACTCATAAATATATGTTTGGGAGAGTCGTGAGACTTGATCCCTAGTGAACATGGTATTATCCCACGGATACGACTTAGCACTACAAGATTAAAATACGGAATCTTAGTAAGTTGTAATGAATGATGAAATAAAAGAGGATCATACGGTAAGGTGAAAACCTTGGAAGCAAAGCTTGTTGCGAAAAGATGTACTCAGAAAGAAATGGTTCGATTATGAGGAAACATGTTCGCTGGTAGCTATGCTTATGTTGATCCAGATTCTTTTATTTATTGCTGCTCATATTGAATTATGAGGAACAACAAATAGATGTCAAGACAGCTTTCCTGATTGGAAGTCTTGAGGAAAACATCTATGTGAAGCAACCAGAGTGATTCATTGCAAAGTACTAATAGCATTTTGATAGTAAGCTTAAAAGTGTCCAGCGATGGACTAAAGCAAGCTTTAAGATTGTGAAGCATCTGTTTTGATTAGATAATCCAGTGGCATGGATTTAAATCAATGAGCGGATGAGTCTTGTGTATTGTAAAGAGTGACGGAAACGTGGTGGTATTTCTTGGACTATATGTAGATAGTATCTTGCTCATTGGAGACAATGAAAGAGTATTATCGGGCGTATGGGTACGGTTATTAAAGCGGTAGATATGAAGGACTTAAGAAAAGTAAAATATATCCTTTTGATCACGGTAATACGGATCATATGAAAGGATGTTATGCTTATCTCAAGTTTCATAAATGATACAATCCATACTCGTTTAGCATGTGAATTTATCTTATTGGATGTGTCTTGAGACATAAATGAAGATAAAGGAGATGAAAGCGGTTCCTTATGCTTCGGCAAATAAGGAAGCTTAATCTAAAGAATGCTATGAACGAGATTGGATATTTGTTTTGCTGAATGCATGAACAGTGGGTATCAACGTAACCCGGAACAAGAATGATGAACTGTGGTAAGATATATATGAAGTGCCTGAGAAGGACTGGTTATCATATATACACTTACTGGACAGATTCACTGCTTCTTGTGGATTACGTAGATTCGAATTTTTAGTCAGATTGGACGGCAGTAAATTCTCCTTAAAGGTTATGTGTTTAATCTTAGGAAGTAGAGTCATAATGTGGAGGAGTGTTATATAGAAATATATTTCAGACTCCGGACTCCATCATGGAAAGATGATGAATTGGAGCCTATGAGGCAGCCAAAGTATCTATATGACTCTAGAGACTTCATGATGGACTTCGAAGTGTTTCTAAGTTTGTCCAAGGTAATCACAATTTACATTGATGATATGGGTGCAGTTGCAAACTTGAAGAAATCACAAGTCCATAAGGCAATTAAACACATGGAGCGCGAGTACCACCTGTTACGAGAAATCGTATGATGAGGCGAAGGTTGTTGTCGCCTAGATTGCATCGGATGATGATCTAGTAAACCATTTACAAGGACCTTAAGGCGAGAGCTTCTTATGGTCGTGTAGTGGAAGTAGGAATCAGATGTATGGCAGAAGACATGACAGCATAGTCTTTTAGTATAAGTGGGAGATTGTTGGATTGTATACTAAAAGTCTAGCTTTAGTATGAACAATGTCATAACAATATTTGAAATGAGAATCATTGATCAAATGATTGCATCTTATAATTTATTTTATATGCATGATGCAATAGTCCATTTACTTTATACTGTAGATAATATGTTGTGCGACAACACGCGGAAGATCATATTATCGGTTTCCTTATAAAGTATAAACAGATGCTCACAACCGAGATAGACGGGGACTCTCTATCGGTATGGTTGTAGTGTGGTTCGGTATTAGCTTGTCTTGGCTATAGAATCACATTAGTGCACTTGTGTGTATTGAGCAGGACCGCCTGAGATCGTTCGACTTATACTGACTATATAGTAGAACTTGATCTCTGTTATTATGGAAGTTCGTGCTCTTAATCCCTATATAATAACCTCGACACGTAGGGCAGTATGTATTTCTTTGATTCATCAATGGGTGAGATTTATAAGTATTAAATCAACAAACTCGGTGAGTTGGGAAGTAGTGCTGTATCTATGGTGTGCTGTTGATTGTAGAAGGAATCCATGTCCGTCATAGGTTGATGATGTCCCCTTGAGGAGCTCATAAGGTTTATCATGTAAATCTTGCAAGTGGATTAATATCCGGCATGATAATAAGGTTGAGTGGTACTACTCTCGGATGAGATATTAATTAATTTGAGTTGTCAGTAACTTAATTAATTAATGGGCATTGTATATCTTAAACATGGGGAGACTATCGGGCTCATAATAAGAAGGAGCCCAGAACATAATTTGGGATTGGACGGGTAGTGCAATAATAATATTTTAGTGGACTATATTATTATTATTGGATTTAATTAAAAGCTTTGGGCTAAGCTTGGTTAATTAAATTCAATTGAGGCCCAGCCCAATTTCTCCTCCTGGTCCCTGCAGTGCCCTTATAAATAAGTTATCTCAGTTCCTGTTAACCCTAAGTCAGTGCCTCATTTGACAGTTAGAAAGAACAGGAGCAGATTGAGAGAATTCTGCGGATTGTTGCCCACACAACAGCAGGATTCAACTTGGGACATACTGCAGAAGATTGAGAGGTGGTTCTCTGCAACGGTTCATCCTCTACATCAATCCAGAAGTACGGTAAACAAGATTTAATTGCTTCTGCTGTTACTGTTTACCTGATAACCTAAACGGATCACGTTGAACCGCACGATCCAATTGCCAACAATGACATTAGAAATAAGCGTAATGTTGAAGTAAATATGCAGCATGATGTAGGAAATAAGCATCATGATGAAGGAAATATGCATCATGATGAATGAAATGAGCATCATGATGTAGAAAATTAGATCATGATAAAGTAAGTACACATCATGATGAACGAAATTAGCATCTTGATGATGGAAATGAGCATCATAATGAAGTAAACATGCATCATGATGAAGGAAATGAGCATATTGATGTAGAAAATGAGCATCATGCTGAAGAAAACATGCATCATGATGATGGAAATTCGCATCATGATGAAGGATTTCTGTATCATGATGAAGGTAATAAGCATCATGGTAATGGATTAATGCATGATGATGATGAAAATAAGCATCATGATGAAGGAAATGAGCATCATGATGAAGAAAATATGCATTATGATGAATAAAATAGGCATCATGATGAAGAAAATATGCATCATACTGAAGAAAATGTGCATCATGATGAAGAAAATATTCAACATGATGAAGGAAATGAGTATAATGATGAAGGAAATGAGCATCATGATCAAGAAAATATGCATCATGATGAAGGAAATGATCATCATGATGAAGGAAATGAGCATCGTGATGAAGAAAATGAGCATCACGATGAAGAAAATGTGCAACATGATGAAGAAAATATGAATCATGATGAAGAAAATGAGCATCATGATAAAGAAAATGAGCATCATGATTAAGAAAATGTGCATCATGATTAAGAAAATATGCATCATGATGAAGAAAATATGCATCATGATGAAGAAAATATGCATCATGATGAAGGAAATGAGCATCATGATGACGGAAATTAGCATCATGATGAATGAAATATGCATCATGATGAAAAAAATATGCATCATGATGAAGAAAATGAGCATCATGATGAATAAAATGAGCATCATGATGTAGGAAATGGGCATCATGATGAAGGAAATAAGCATCTTGATGAAGGAAATGAGCATCATGTTGAAGAAAATATGCATCACGATGAAGAAAATATGCATCATGATGAAGAAAATGGGCATCACGATGAAGAAAATATGCATTATGATGAAGAAAATATGCATCATGATGAAGAAAATGAGCATCATGATGAAGAAAATACGCATCATGATGAATAAAATAGGCATCATGATGAATAAAATAGGCATCATGATGAAGAAAATATGCATCATGATGAAGAAAATATGCATCATGATGAAGAAAATGTGCATCATGATGAAAGAAATGAGCATCATGATGAAGAAAATGTGCATCATGATGAAGGAAATGAGCATCATGATGAAGAAAATGAGCATCATGATGAAGAAAATATGCATCATAATGAAGGAAATGAACTTCATGATTAAGGAAATGAGCATCATGATGAAGGAAATGTGCATCATGATGAAGAAAATATGCATTATGATAACAAAAATGAGCATCATGATGAAGAAAATGAGCATCATGATGAAGGAAATGAGCATCATGATAAAGAAAATATGCATCATGATGAAGAGAATATGCATCATGATGAAGTAAATGAGCTTCATGATGAAAGAAATGAGCATCATGATGAAGAAAATGAGCATCATGATGAAGGAGATGAGCATCATGATGAAGATAATATGCATCATGATGAAGAAAATTGGCATCATGATGAAGAAAATATGCATCATGATGAAGAAAATGAGCATCATGATGAAACAATATGCATCACGATGAAGAAAATACGCATTATGATGAAAGAAACATGCAATATGATGAAGGAAATGAGCATCATAATGTAGGAAAAAAGTATTATGATGAAGGAAATACGCATAATTATGAAGGAAATGAGCATCATAATGACCATAATGATGTAGGATCAATATTAAGGAAATAAGCATCATGATAAAGGAAATATTGACGAGGGAATGAGCATCGTGATAAAGGAAACATGCATCACGATGAAGGAAATGAGCATCATGACAAAGGTAATGAGCTTCATGATGATGGAAATATGTATCGTGATGTAGGAAATGAGCATCATGATGAAGGAAAATATGCATCATGATGAAGGAAATGAGCTTCATGATGTAGGAAATGAGACTCATGATGAAGAAGACAAGCATCATGATGATGGAAGTGAGCATCATGATGAAGAAAATAAGCATCATGATGAAGGATTTATGCATCATGATAATGGAAATAAGCATAATGATGTTGGAAATGAGCATCATGATGATCAAAATATGCATCATGATAATGGAAATTAGCATCATCATGATGTTTGTATCGTGATGTAGGAAATAAGCATCATGATGAATGAAATGAGTTTCATGATGTAGGAAATGAGCATCATGATGAAGGAAACATTCATCATGATGTAGGAAATGAGAATCATGATGAAGGAAATGACCATAATGACGTCGAAATTGATCATCTTGATAAAGGAAATGAGCATCAAGATGTAGGAAATGAGTATCATGATAAAGAAATATGCATAACGATGAAAGAAATGAGCATCATGATGAAGAATTTATGCATCATGGTGATGGAAATGAGTATCATTATAAAGAAAATTTGGATAATAATGAAGGAAATAATCATCATGATGTTGGAAATGAGCATAATGAAGAAGGAAATATGAAGCATGATGTAGGAAAAGAGGATCATGATGAAGGAAATATCCATTATGATGAATGAAATGATCATCGTGATGAAGGAAATATGCATCATGATGAATGAAATGAGCATCAGGATGAAGAAAACATGCATCATGATGAAGGAAATGAGTATAATAATGTAGGAATTGATCATCACAATGAAGGAAATGATCATCATGTTGTAGGAAATATGCATAATGATGAATGAAATGAGCATCATGACTAAGGAAATGACCATAATGACGTAGGAAATGATCATCATGATGAAGGATATGAGTATCTTGAAGAAGTAAATATGCATATGATGAAGGAAATATGCATCATGATGAAGGAAATAAGCATCATCATGTAGGAAATGAACGTCATGATTAAGAAAATATGCATCATGATGAATGAAATGAGCATCATGATGAAGGAATTGACCATAATGACATCGGAATTAGTCATCATGATGAAAAAAATGAGCATCATTATGTAGGAAATGAGCATCATGATGAAAAATCCATCATGATGATGAAAATGAGCATCATTATGAAGAAATTTGCATTATGATGATGGAAATGAGCATAATTATGAAGGAAATATGCATCATGATATAGAAAATGAGCATCGTGATGTAGAAAATGAACATCATTATGAATGAAATGAGCATTATTATATAGGAAATGAGTATCATGATGAAGGAAATATGCATCATAATGAAGTATATTAGCATCATGATAAAGAAGACATGCATCATGATGAAGGGAATGATCATAACGACGTAGGAAATGAGCATCACGATGATGGAAATGATCATCATGATGAAGGAAATATGTATAATTTTGTAGGAAATGAGCAACATGATTACGGAAATATGCATTAAGATGAATGAAATGAACATCATGATTAAGAAATGACCATAATGACGTAGGAAATGATCATATTGATGAAGGAAATGAGCATCATGATGAAGGAAATGAGCATCATGATAATGGAAATATGAATCATGATGAAGGAAATGAGCATCATGATGTAGGAATTGGGCATCATGATGAAGGAAATATGCATTATGATGAAAGAAACATGTATCATGATGAAGGGAATGAGCATCATAGTGTAGGAAATAAGCGTCATGATGAAGGAAATTAGCATCATAGTGAAGGAAATGACCATAATGATGAAGGAAATGATCATCAAGATGAAGGAAATGAGCATCATGATGAAGGAAATGAGAATTGTGAAGATGGAAATAGGAATCGTGATGTAGGAAATGAGGATCATGATGAAGGAAAATATGCATCACGATAAAGGAAATGAGCATCATGATGTAGAAAATGAGCATCATGTTGAATGAAACATGCATCAAGATGACGGAAATGCGCATCAGGATGAAGGATTTCTGTATCATGATGAAGGAAATAAGCATCATGTTAAGGGATTAATGCATGATGATGATAAAAATAAACATCATGATGAAGGAAATGAGTATCTTGATGAAGAAAATATGCATTATGATGTAAGAAATGAGCATCATGATGATGTTTGCATCGTCATGTAGGAAATTGGCATCATTATGAAGGAAATATGCATCATGATGATTAAAATGAGTTTCATGATGTAGGAAATGAGCATAACTATAAAGGAAACATGTATCATGATGTAGGAAACAAGCATCATGATGAAGGAAATATGTATCATGATGAAGGACATGAGGATCATGATGTAGGAAATGTGTATCATGATAAAGGAACTAAGCAAAATGACGAACGAAATTAACATCATGATGAAGTGGTTATGCATCACAAAGAAGGAAATGAGCATCAAGATGAAAAAAATTTGCATCATGATGAAGAAAATGATCATCATGACATTAGAAATAAGCGTAATGTTGAAGGAAATATGCAGCATGATGTAGGAAATAAGCATCATGATGAAGGAAATATGCATCATGATGAATGAAATGAGCATCATGATGTAGAAAATTAGATCATGATAAAGTAAGTACACATCATGATGAACGAAATTAGCATCTTGATGATGGAAATGAGCATCATAATGAAGTAAACATGCATCATGATGAAGGAAATGAGCATATTGATGTAGAAAATGAGCATCATGCTGAAGAAAACATGCATCATGATGATGGAAATTCGCATCATGATGAAGGATTTCTGTATCATGATGAAGGTAATAAGCATCATGGTAATGGATTAATGCATGATGATGATGAAAATAAGCATCATGATGAAGGAAATGAGCATCATGATGAAGAAAATATGCATCATGATGAATAAAATAGGCATCATGATGAAGAAAATATGCATCATGCTGAAGAAAATGTGCATCATGATGAAGAAAATATTCAACATGATGAAGGAAATGAGTATAATGATGAAGGAAATGAGCATCATGATCAAGAAAATATGCATCATGATGAAGGAAATGATCATCATGATGAAGGAAATGACCATCGTGATGAAGAAAATGAGCATCACGATGAAGAAAATGTGCAACATGATGAAGAAAATATTCAACGTGATGAATAAAATATGAATCATGATGAAGAAAATGAGCATCATGATTAAGAAAATGTGCATCATGATTAAGAAAATATGCATCATGATGAAGAAAATATGCATCATGATGAAGAAAATATGCATCATGATGAAGGAAATGAGCATCATGATGACGGAAATTAGCATCATGATGAAGAAAATATGCATCATGATGAAAAAATATGCATCATGATGAAGAAAATGAGCATCATGATGAAGAAAATGAGCATCATGATGTAGGAAATGGGCATCATGATGAAGGAAATAAGCATCTTGATGAAGGAAATGAGCATTATGTTGAAGAAAATATGCATCACGATGAAGAAAATATGCATCATGATGAAGTAAATGGGCATCACGATGAAGAAAATATGCATTATGATGAAGAAAATATGCATCATGATGAAGAAAATGAGCATCATGATGAAGAAAATACGCATCATGATGAATAAAATAGGCATCATGATGAAGAAAATATGCATCATGATGAAGAAAATATGCATCATGATGAAGAAAATGTGCATCATGATGAAAGAAATGAGCATCATGATGTAGAAAATGTGCATCATGATGAAGGAAATGAGCATCATGATGAAGAAAATGAGCATCATGATGAAGAAAATATGCATCATAATGAAGGAAATGAACTTCATGATTAAGGAAATGAGCATCATGATGAAGGAAATGTGCATCATGATGAAGAAAATATGCATTATGATAACGAAAATGAGCATCATGATGAAGAAAATGAGCATCATGATGAAGGAAATGAGCATCATGATAAAGAAAATATGCATCATGATGAAGAAAATATGCATCATGATGAAGTAAATGAGCTTCATGATAAAAGAAATGAGCATCATGATGAAGAAAATGAGCATCATGATGAAGGAGATGAGCATCATGATGAAGATAATATGCATCATGACGAAGAAAATAGGCATCATGATTAAGAAAATATGCATCATGATGAAGAAAATGAGCATCGTGACGAAACAATATGCATCACGATGAAGAAAATACGCATTATGATGAAAGAAACATGCAATATGATGAAGGAAATGAGCATCATAATGTAGGAAAAAAGTATTATGATGAAGGAAATACGCATAATTATGAAGGAAATGAGCATCATAATGACCATAATGATGTAGGATCAATATGAAGGAAATAAGCATCATGATAAAGGAAATATTGACGAGGGAATGAGCATCGTGAAAATGGAAACATGCATCACGATGAAGGAAATGAGCATCATGACAAAGGTAATGAGCTTCATGATGATGGAAATATGTATCGTGATGTAGGAAATGAGCATCATGATGAAGGAAAATATGCATCATGATGAAGGAAATGAGCTTCATGATGTAGGAAATGAGACTCATGATGAAGAAGACAAGCATCATGATGATGGAAGTGAGCATCATGATGAAGAAAATAAGCATCATGATGAAGGATTTATGCATCATGATAATGGAAATAAGCATAATGATGTTGGAAATGAGCATCATGATGATCAAAATATGCATCATGATAATGGAAATTAGCATCATGATGTTGTTTGTATCGTGATGTAGGAAATAAGCATCATGATGAATGAAATGAGTTTCATGATGTAGGAAATGAGCATCAAGATGAAAGAAACATTCATCATGATGTAGGAAATGAGAATCATGATGAAGGAAATGACCATAATGACGTCGAAATTGATCATCTTGATAAAGGAAATGAGCATCAGGATGTAGGAAATGAGCATCATGATAAAGAAATATGCATAACGATGAAAGAAATGAGCATCATGATGAAGAATTTATGCATCATGGTGATGGAAATGAGTATCATTATAAAGAAAATTTGGATAATAATGAAGGAAATAATCATCATGATGTTGGAAATGAGCATAATGAAGAAGGAAATATGAAGCATGATGTAGGAAAAGAGGATCATGATGAAGGAAATATCCATTATGATGAATGAAATGATCATCGTGATGAAGGAAATATGCATCATGATGAATGAAATGAGCATCAGGATGAAGAAAACATGCATCATGATGAAGGAAATGAGTATAATAATGTAGGAATTGATCATCACAATGAAGGAAATGATCATCATGTTGAAGGAAATATGCATAATGATGAATGAAATGAGCATCATGACTAAGGAAATGACCATAATGACGTAGGAAATGATCATCATGATGAAGGATATGAGTATCTTGAAGAAGTAAATATGCATATGATGAAGGAAATATGCATCATGATGAAGGAAATAAGCATCATCATGTAGGAAATGAACGTCATGATTAAGAAAATATGCATCATGATGAATGAAATGAGCATCATGATGAAGGAATTGACCATAATGACATCGGAATTAGTCATCATGATGAAAGAAATGAGCATCATTATGTAGGAAATGAGCATCATGATGAAGAATTCATCCATCATGATGATGAAAATGAGCATCATTATGAAGAAATTTGCATTATGCTGATGGAAATGAGCATAATTATGAAGGAAATATGCATCATGATATAGAAAATGAGCATCGTGATGTAGAAAATGAACATCATTATGAATGAAATGAGCATTATTATATAGGAAATGAGTATCATGATGAAGGAAATATGCATCATAATGAAGTATATTAGCATCATGATAAAGAAGACATGCATCATGATGAAGGGAATGATCATAACGACGTAGGAAATGAGCATCACGATGATGGAAATGATCATCATGATGAAGGAAATATGTATAATTTTGTAGGAAATGAGCAACATGATTACGGAAATATGCATTAAGATGAATGAAATGAACATCATGATTAAGAAATGACCATAATGACGTAGGAAATGATCATATTGATGAAGGAAATGAGCATCATGATGAAGGAAATAAGCATCATGATAATGGAAATATGAATCATGATGAAGGAAATGAGCATCATGATGTAGGAATTGGGCAACATGATGAAGGAAATATGCATTATGATGAAAGAAACATGTATCATGATGAAGGGAATGAGCATCATAGTGTAGGAAATAAGCGTCATGATGAAGGAAATTAGCATCATAGTGAAGGAAATAACCATAATGATGAAGGAAATGATCATCAAGATGAAGGAAATGAGCATCATGATGAAGGAAATGAGAATTGTGAAGAAGGAAATAGGAATCGTGATGTAGGAAATGAGGATCATGATGAAGGAAAATATGCATCACGATAAAGGAAATGAGCATCATGATATAGGAAATGAGCATCATGTTGAATGAAACATGCATCAAGATGACGGAAATGCGCATCAGGATGAAGGATTTCTGTATCATGATGAAGGAAATAAGCATCATGTTAAGGGATTAATGCATGATGATGATAAAAATAAACATCATGATGAAGGAAATGAGTATCTTGATGAAGAAAATATGCATTATGATGTAAGAAATGAGCATCATGATGATGTTTGCATCGTCATGTAGGAAATTGGCATCATTATGAAGGAAATATGCATCATGATGAATAAAATGAGTTTCATGATGTAGGAAATGAGCATAACAATAAAGGAAACATGTATCATGATGTAGGAAACAAGCATCATGATGAAGGAAATATGTATCATGATGAAGGACATGAGGATCATGATGTAGGAAATGTGTATCATGATAAAGGAACTAAGCAAAATGACGAACGAAATTAACATCATGATGAAGTGGTTATGCATCACGAAGAAGGAAATGAGCATCAAGATGAAAAAAATTTGCATCATGATGAAGAAAATGATCATCATGACATTAGAAATAAGCGTAATGTTGAAGGAAATATGCAGCATGATGTAGGAAATAAGCATCATGATGAAGGAAATATGCATCATGATGAATGAAATGAGCATCATGATGTAGAAAATTAGATCATGATAAAGTAAGTACACATCATGATGAACGAAATTAGCATCTTGATGATGGAAATGAGCATCATAATGAAGTAAACATGCATCATGATGAAGGAAATGAGCATATTGATGTAGAAAATGAGCATCATGCTGAAGAAAACATGCATCATGATGGTGGAAATTCGCATCATGATGAAGGATTTCTGTATCATGATGAAGGTAATAAGCATCATGGTAATGGATTAATGCATGATGATGATGAAAATAAGCATCATGATGAAGGAAATGAGCATCATGATGAATAAAATAGGCATCATGATGAAGAAAATATGCATTATGCTGAAGAAAATATGCATCATGATGAAGAAAATATTCATCATGATGAAGGAAATGAGTATAATGATGAAGGAAATGAGCATCATGATGAAGAAAATATGCATCATGATGAAGGAAATGATCATCATGATGAAGGAAATGAGCATCGTGATGAAGAAAATGAGCATCACGTCATGATGAAGGAAATGAGCATCATGATAATGGAAATATGAATCATGGTGAAGGAAATGAGCATCATGATGTAGGAATTGGGCATCATGATGAAGGAAATATGCAATATGATGAAAGAAACATGTATCATGATGAAGGGAATGAGCATCATAGTGTAGGAAATAAGCGTCATGATGAAGGAAATTAGCATCATAGTGAAGGAAATGACCATAATGATGAAGGAAATGATCATCAAGATGAAGGAAATGAGCATCATGATGAAGGAAATGAGAATTGTGAAGATGGAAATAGGAATCGTGATGTAGGAAATGAGGATCATGATGAAGGAAAATATGCATCACGATAAAGGAAATGAGCATCATGATATAGGAAATGAGCATCATGTTGAATGAAACATGCATCAAGATGACGGAAATGCGCATCAGGATGAAGGATTTCTGTATCATGATGAAGGAAATAAGCATCATGTTAAGGGATTAATGCATGATGATGATAAAAATAAACATCATGATGAAGGAAATGAGTATCTTGATGAAGAAAATATGCATTATGATGTAAGAAATGAGCATCATGATGATGTTTGCATCGTCATGTAGGAAATTGGCATCATTATGAAGGAAATATGCATCATGATGAATAAAATGAGTTTCATGATGTAGGAAATGAGCATAACAATAAAGGAAACATGTATCATGATGTAGGAAACAAGCATCATGATGAAGGAAATATGTATCATGATGAAGGACATGAGGATCATGATGTAGGAAATGTGTATCATGATAAAGGAACTAAGCAAAATGACGAACGAAATTAACATCATGATGAAGTGGTTATGCATCACGAAGAAGGAAATGAGCATCAAGATGAAAAAAATTTGCATCATGATGAAGAAAATGATCATCATGACATTAGAAATAAGCGTAATGTTGAAGGAAATATGCAGCATGATGTAGGAAATAAGCATCATGATGAAGGAAATATGCATCATGATGAATGAAATGAGCATCATGATGTAGAAAATTAGATCATGATAAAGTAAGTACACATCATGATGAACGAAATTAGCATATTGATGATGGAAATGAGCATCATAATGAAGTAAACATGCATCATGATGAAGGAAATGAGCATATTGATGTAGAAAATGAGCATCATGCTGAAGAAAACATGCATCATGATGATGGAAATTCGCATCATGATGAAGGATTTCTGTATCATGATGAAGGTAATAAGCATCATGGTAATGGATTAATGCATGATGATGATGAAAATAAGCATCATGATGAAGGAAATAAGCATCATGATGAAGAAAATATGCATCATGATGAATAAAATAGGCATCATGATGAAGAAAATATGCATTATGCTGAAGAAAATGTGCATCATGATGAAGAAAATATTCAACATGATGAAGGAAATGAGTATAATGATGAAGAAAATATGCATCACGATGAAGGAAATGATCATCATGATGAAGGAAATGAGCATCGTGTTGAAGAAAATGAGCATCACGATGAAGAAAATGAGCATCACGATGAAGAAAATGTGCAACATGATGAAGAAAATATGAATCGTGATGAAGAAAATGAGCATCATGATAAAGAAAATGAGCATCGTGATTAAGAAAATGTGCATCATGATTAAGAAAATATGCATCATGATGAAGAAAATAGGCATCATGATGAAGAAAATATGCATCATGATGAAGGAAATGAGCATCATGATGACGGAAATTAGCATCATGATGAAGAAAATATGCATCATGATGAAAAAAATATGCATCATGATGAAGAAAATGAGCATCATGATGAAGAAAATAAGCATCATGATGTAGGAAGTGGGCATCATGATGAAGGAAATAAGCATCATGATGAAGGAAATGAGTATTATGTTGAAGAAAATATGCATCACGATGAAGAAAATATGCATCATGATGAAGAAAATGGGCATCACGATGAAGAAAATATGCATTATGATGAAGAAAATATGCATCATGATGAAGAAAATGAGCATCATGATGAAGAAAATACGCATCATGATGAATAAAATAGGCATCATGATGAATAAAATAGGCATCATGATGAAGAAAATATGCATCATGATGAAGAAAATATGCATCATGATGAAGAAAATGTGCATCATGATGAAAGAAATGAGCATCATGATGAAGAAAATGTGCATCATGATGAAGGAAATGAGCATCATGATGAAGAAAATGAGCATCATGATGAAGAAAATATGCATCATAATGAAGGAAATGAACTTCATGATTAAGGAAATGAGCATCATGATGAAGGAAATGTGCATCATGATGAAGAAAATATGCATTATGATAACGAAAATGAGCATCATGATGAAGAAAATGAGCATCATGATGAAGGAAATGAGCATCATGATAAAGAAAATATGCATCATGATGAAGAAAATAGGCATCATGATGAAGTAAATGAGCTTCATGATGAAAGAAATGAGCATCATGATGAAGAAAATGAGCATCATGATGAAGGAGTTGAGCATCATGATGAAGATAATATGCATCATGATGAAGAAAATAGGCATCATGATGAAGAAAATATGCATCATGATGAAGAAAATGAGCATCATGATGAAACAATATGCATCACGATGAAGAAAATACGCATTATGATGAAAGAAACATGCAATATGATGAAGGAAATGAGCATCATAATGTAGGAAAAAAGTATTATGATGAAGGAAATACGCATAATTATGAAGGAAATGAGCATCATAATGACCATAATGATGTAGGATCAATATGAAGGAAATAAGCATCATGATAAAGGAAATATTGACGAGGGAATGAGCATCGTGATAAAGGAAACATGCATCACGATGAAGGAAATGAGCATCATGACAAAGGTAATGAGCTTCATGATGATGGAAATATGTATCGTGATGTAGGAAATGAGCATCATGATGAAGGAAAATATGCATCATGATGAAGGAAATGAGCTTCATGATGTAGGAAATGAGACTCATGATGAAGAAGACAAGCATCATGATGATGGAAGTGAGCATCATGATGAAGAAAATAAGCATCATGATGAAGGATTTATGCATCATGATAATGGAAATAAGCATAATGATGTTGGAAATGAGCATCATGATGATCAAAATATGCATCATGATAATGGAAATTAGCATCATGATGTTGTTTGTATCGTGATGTAGGAAATAAGCATCATGATGAATGAAATGAGCATCATGATAAAGGAAATAGGCATCATGATGAAGAAAATATACATCATGATGAAGAAAATATGCATCATGATGAAGAAAATGTGCATCATGATGAAGGAAATAGGCATCATGATGAAGAAAATATGCATCATAATGAAGGAAATGAGTTTCATAATTAAGGAAATGAGCATCATGATGAAGGAAATGTGCATCATGATGAAGAAAATATGCATTATGATAAAAAAAAATGAGAATCATGATGAAGAAAATGAGCATCATGATGAAGAAAATATGCACCATGATGAAGAAAAGGAGCATCATGATGAAGAAAATGAGCATCATGATGAAGAAAATATGCATCATGATGAAGGAAATGAGCATCATGATGAAAGAAATGAGCATCATTATGAAGGAAATGAGCATCATGATGAAGAAACTATGCATCATGATGAAGAAAATAGACATCATGATGAAGAAAATATGCATCATGATGAAGAAAATGAGCATCATGATGAAACAATATGCATCACGATGAAGAAAATACGCATTATGATGAAAGAAACATGCAATATGATGAAGGAAATGAGCATCATAATGCTAAAAAAAAGCATTTTGATGAAGGAAATATGAATAATTATGAAGGAAATGAGCATCATAATAACCATAATGATGTAGAAAACGATCGTCAATATGAAGGAAATAAGCATCATGATAAAGGAAATATGCATAATGACGAGGGAATGAGCATCATGATAAAGGAAACATGCATCAAGATGAAGGAAATGAGCATCATGACAAAGGTAATGTGCTTCATGATGATGGAAATATGTATCGTGATGTAGGAAATGAACATCATGATGAAGGAAAATATGCATCATGATGAAGGAAATATGCATCATGATGAAGAAAATGTGCATCATGATGAAGAAAATATTCAACATGATGAAGGAAATGAGTATCATGATGAAGGAAATTAGTATCATGATGAAGAAAATATGCATCATGATGACGGAAATGAGCATCATGATGTCGGAAATTAGCATCATGATGAAGAAAACATGCATCATGATGAAGGAAATGAGCATAATAATGTAGGAATTGATCATCACAATGAAGGAAATGATCATCATGTTGAAGGAAATATGCATAATGATGAATGAAATGAGCATCATGACTAAGGAAATGACCATAATGACGTAGGAAATAATCATCATGATGAAGGATATGAGTATCTTGAAGAAGTAAATATGCATATGATGAAGGAAATATGCATCATGATGAAGGGAATAAACATCATCATGTAGGAAATGAACGTCATGATTAAGAAAATATGCATCATGATGAATGAAATGAGCATCATGATGAAGGAATTGACCATAATGATGTCGGAATTAGTCATCATGATGAAAGAAATGAGCATCATGATGTAGGAAATGAGCATCATGATGAAGAATTCATCCATCATGATGATGAAAATGAGCATCATTATGAAGAAATTCGTATTATGATGATGGAAATGAGCATAATTATGAAGGAAATATGCATCATGATGTAGAAAATAAGCATCGTGATATAGAAAATGAACAACATTATGAATGAAATGAGCATTATTATATAGGAAATGAGTATCATGATGAAGGAAATACGCATCATGATGAAGTATATTAGCATCATGATAAAGAAGACATGCATCATGATGAAGGGAATGATCATAACGACGTAGGAAATGAGCATCACGATGATGGAAATGATCATCATGATGAAGGAAATATGTATAATTTTGTAGGAAATGAGCATCATGATTACGGAAATATGCATTAAGATGAATGAAATGAACATCATGATTAAGAAATGACAATAATGACGTAGGAAATGATCATATTGATGAAGGAAATGAGCATCATGATGAAGGAAATGAGCATCATGATAATGGAAATATGAATCATGATGAAGGAAATGAGCATCATAATGTAGGAATTGGGCATCATGATGAAGGAAATATGCATTGTGATGAAAGAAACATGTATCATGATGAAGGGAATGAGCATCACAGTGTAGGAAATAAGCGTCATGATGAAGGAAATAAGGATAATGATGAAGAAAATTAGCATCATAGTGAAGGAAATGACCATAATGATGAAGGAAATGAGCATCATAATGAAGGAAATGAGAATCATGAAGATGGAAATATTCATCGTGATGTAGGAAATGAGGATCATGATGAAGGAAAATATGCATCACAATAAAGGAAATGAGCATCATGATGTAGGAAATGAGCATCATGTTGAATGAAACATGCATCAAGATGACGGAAATGCGCATCAGGATGAAGGATTTTTGTATCATGATGAAGGAAATAAGCATCATGTTAAGGGATTAATGCATGATGATGATAAAAATAAACATCATGATGAAGGAAATGAGTATCTTGATGAAGAAAATATGCATTATGATGAAGGAAATGAGCATCATGATGATGTTTGCATCGTCATGTAGGAAGTTGGCATCATTATGAAGGAAATATGCATCATGATGAATAAAATGAGTTTCATGATGCAGGAAATGAGCATAACAATAAAGGAAACATGTATCATGATGTAGGAAACAAGCATCATGATGAAGGAAATATGTATCATGATGAAGGACATGAGGATCATGATGTAGGAAATGTGTATCATGATGAAGAAAATGAGCATCATGATAAAGAAAATGAGCATCATGATAAAGAAAATGAGCATCATGATGAAGAAAATGAGCATTATGATGAAGGAAATGAGCATCATGATGAAGTAAATATGCATTATGATGAAGAAAATATGCATCCAGATGAAGAAAATGAGCATCATGATGAATAAAATGAGCATAATGATGAAGAAAATACGAATCATGATGAAGAAAATGAGCATCATGATGAATAAAATAGGCATCATGATGAAGAAAATATGCATCATGATGAAGAAAATGTGCATCATGATGAAGGAAATAAGCATCATGATAAAGAAAATGAGCATCATGATGAAGAAAATATGCATCATAATGAAGGAAATGAGCTTCATGATTAAGGAAATGAGCATCATGATGAAGGAAATGTGCATCATGATGAAGAAAATATGCATTATGATAAAGAAAATGAGAATCATGATGAAGAAAATGAGCATCATGATGAAGAAAATGAGCATCATGATGAAGAAAATATGCATCATGATGAAGGAAATGAGCATCATGATGAAAGAAATGAGCATCATGATGAAGGAAATGAGCATCATGATGAAGAAACTATGCATCATGATGAAGAAAATAAGCATCATGTTAAGGGATTAATGCATGATGATGATAAAAATAAACATCATGATGAAGGAAATGAGTATCTTGATGAAGAAAATATGCATTATGATGAAGGAAATGAGCATCATGATGATGTTTGCATCGTCATGTAGGAAATTGGAATCATTATGAAGGAAATATGCATCATTATGAATAAAATGAGTTTCATGATGTAGGAAATGAGCATAACAATAAAGGAAACATGTATCACGATGTAGGAAACAAGCATCATGATGAAGGAAATATGTATCATGATGACGGACATGAGGATCATGATGTAGGAAATGTGTATCATGATAAAGGAACTAAGCAAAATGATGAACGAAATTAACATCATGATGAAGTGGTTATGCATCACGAAGAAGGAAATGAGCATCAAGATGAAGAAAATTTGCATCATGATGAAGAAAATGATCATCATGACATTGGAAATAAGCGTAATGTTGAAGGAAATATGCAGCATGATGTAGGAAATAAGCATCATGATGAAGGAAATATGCATCATGATGAATGAAATGAGCATCATGATGTAGAAAATTAGATCATGATAAAGGAAATACACATCATGATGAACGAAATTAGCATCTTGATGATGGAAATGAGCATCATAATGAAGTAAACATGCATCATGATGAAGGAAATGAGCATATTGATGTAGAAAATGAGCATCATGCTGAAGAAAACATGCATCATGATGATGGAAATTCGCATCATGATGAAGGATTTCTGTATCATGATGAAGGTAATAAGCATCATGGTAATGGATTAATGCATGATGATGGTGAAAATAAGCATCATGATGAAGGAAATGAGCATCATGATGAAGAAAATATGCATCATGATGAAGAAAATAGGCATCATAATGAAGAAAATATGCATCATGCTGAAGAAAATATGCATCATGATGAAGAAAATATCCAACAAGATGAAGGAAATGAGTATCATGATGAAGGAAATGAGCATCATGATGAAGAAAATATGCATCATGATGAAGGAAATGATCATCATGATGAAGGAAATGAGCATCGTGATGAAGAAAATGAGCATCACGATGAAGAAATTATGCAACATGATGAAGAATATATGCAACGTGATGAAGAAAATATGAATCATGATGAAGAAAATGAGCATCATTATAAAGAAAATGAGCATCATGATTAAGAAAATGTGCATCATGATTAAGAAAATATGCATCATGAAGAAGAAAATATGCATCATGATGAAGGAAATGAGCATTATGATGACGGAAATTAGCATCATGATGAAGAAAAAATGCATCATGATGAAAAAAATATGCATAATGATGAAAAAAATATGCATCATGATGAAGAAAATGAGCATCATGATGAAGAAAATGGGCAACATGATGTAGGAAATGGGAATCATGATGAAGGAAATAAGCATCATGATGAAGGAAATGAGCATTATGTTGAAGAAAATATGCATCACGATGAAGAAAATATGCATCATGATGAAGAAAATGGGCATCACGATGAAAAAAATGAGCATCATGATGAAGGAAATGAGCATCGTTATGAAGAAATAGGTATCATGATGAAGAAAATATGCATCATGATGAAGAAAATGGGAATCATGATGAAAAAATATGCATCACGATGAAGAAAATGAGCATCATGATGAAGAAAATATGCATCATGATGAAGGAAATGTGCATCATGATGAAGGAAATGAGCATCATGATGAAGAAAATGAGCATCATGATGAAGAAAATGAGCATAATGATGAAGAAAATGAGCATCATGATGAAGAAAATATACATTATGATGAAGAAAATATGCATCAAGATGAAGAAAATGAGCATCATGATAAATAAAATGAGCATCATGATGAAGAAAATACGCATCATGATGAAGAAAATGAGCATCATGATTAATAAAATAGGCATCATGATGAAAAAAATATGCATCATGATGAAGAAAATGTGCATCATGATGAAGGAAATAGGATGAAGAAAATGAGCATCATGATGAAGAAAATGTGCATCATAATGAAGGAAATGAGCTTCATGATTAAGGAAATGAGCATCATGATGAAGGAAATGTGCATCATGATGAAGAAAATATGCATTATGATAAAGAAAATGAGAATCATGATGAAGAAAATGAGCATCATGATGAAGAAAATGAGCATCATGATGAAGAAAATATGCATCATGATGAAGAAAATGAGCATCATGATAAAGAAAATGAGCATCATGATGAAGAAAATATGCATCATGATGAAGGAAATGAGCATCATGATGAAAGAAATGAGCATCATGATGAAGAAAATGAGCATCATGATGAAGGAAATAAGCATCATGATGAAGAAACTATGCATCATGATGAAGAAAATAGACATCATGATGAAGAAAATATGCATCATGATGAAGAAAATGAGCATCATGATGAAACAATATGCATCACGATGAAGAAAATACGCATTATGATGAAGGAAATGAGCATCATAATGCTGGAATGATGTAGGAAACTATCATCAATAGGAAGGAAATAAGCATCATGATAAAGGAAATATGCATAATGACGAGGGAATGAGCATCATGATAAAGGAAACATGCATCAAGATGAAGGAAATGAGCATCATGACAAAGGTAATGAGCTTCATGATGATGGAAATATGTATCGTGATGTAGGAAATGAGCAATATGATGAAGGAAAATATACATCATGGTGAAGGAAATATGCATCATGCTGAAGAAAATGTGCATCATGATGAAGAAAATATTCAACATGATGAAGGAAATGAGTATCATGATGAAGGAAATTAGTATCATGATGAAGAAAATATGCATCATGATGAAGGAAATGAGCATCATGATGAAGGAAATGAGCATCGTGATGAAGAAAATGAGCATCATGATGAAGAAAATATGCAACATGATGAAGAAAATATGCAACGGGATGAAGAAAATATGAATCATGATGAAGAAAATAAGCATCATGATAAAGAAAATGAGCATCAAGATTAAGAAAATGTTCATCATAATGAAGAAAATATGCATCATGGTGAAGAAAATATGCATCATGATGAAGGAAATGAGCATCATGATGACGGAAATTAGCATCATGATGAAGAAAACATGCATCATGATGAAGGAAATGAGCATAATAATGTAGGAATTGATCATCACAATGAAGGAAATGATCATCATGTTGAAGGAAATATGCATAATAATGAATGAAATGAGCATCATGACTAAGGAAATGACCAGAATGACGTAGCAAATGATCATCATGATGAAGGATATGAGTATCTTGAAGAAGTAAATATGCATATGATGAAGGAAATATGCATCATGATGAAGGGAATAAGCATCATCATGTAGGAAATGAACGTCATGATTAAGAAAATATGCATCATGATGAATGAAATGAGCATCATGATGAAGGAATTGACCATAATGATGTCGGAATTAGTCATCATGATGAAAGAAATGAGCATCATGATGTAGGAAATGAGCATCATGATGAAGAATTCATCCATCATGATGATGAAAATGAGCATCATTATGAAGAAATTTGCATTATGATGATGGAAATGAGCATAATTATGAAGGAAATATGCATCATGATGTAGAAAATAAGCATCGTGATGTAGAAAATGAACATCATTATGAATGAAATGAGCATTATTATATAGGAAATGAGTATCATGATGAAGGAAATGTGCATCATGATGAAGGAAATGAGCATCATGATGAAGAAAATGAGCATCATGATGAAGAAAATGAGCATAATGATGAAGAAAATATGCATTATGATGAAGAAAATATGCATCAAGATGAAGAAAATGAGCATCATGATAAATAAAATGAGCATCATGATGAAAAAAATACGAATCATGATGAAGAAAATGAGCATCATGATTAATAAAATAGGCATCATGATGAAGAAAATATGCATCATGATGAAGAAAATGTGCATCATGATGAAGGAAATAGGCATCATGATGAAGAAAATGAGCATCATGATGAAGAAAATATGCATCATAATGAAGGAAATGAGCTTCATGATTAAGGAAATAAGCATCATGATGAAGGAAATGTGCATCATGATGAAGAAAATATGCATTATGATAAAGAAAATGAGAATCATGATGAAGAAAATGAGCATCTTGATGAAGAAAATGAGCATCATGATGAAGAAAATATGCATCATGATGAAGAAAAGGAGCATCATGATAAAGAAAATGAGCATCATGATGAAGAAAATATGCATCATGATGAAGGAAATGAGCATCATGATGAAAGAAATGAGCATCATGATGAAGAAAATGAGCATCATGATGAAGGAAATGAGCATCATGATGAAGAAACTATGCATCATGATGAAGAAAATAGACATCATGATGAAGAAAATATGCATCATGATGATGAAAATGAGCATCATGATTAAACAATATGCATCACTATGAAGAAAATACGCATTATGATGAAGGAAATGAGCATCATAATGCTGGAAAAAAGCATTTTGATGAAGGAAATATGCATAATTATGAAGGAAATGAGCATCATAATAACCATAATGATGTAGGAAACGATCATCAATATGAAGGAAATAAGCATCATGATAAAGGAAATATGCATAATGACGAGGGAATGAGAATCATGATAAAGGAAACATGCATCAAGATGTAGGAAATGAGCATCATGACAAAGGTAATGAGCTTCATGATGATGAAAATATGTATCGTGATATAGGAAATGAGCATCATGATGAAGGAAAATATGCATCATGATGAAGGAAATATGCATAATGCTGAAGAAAATGTGCATCATGATGAAGAAAATATTCAACACGATGAAGGAAATGAGTATCATGATGAAGGAAATGAGCATCATGATGAAGAAAATATGCATCATGATGAAGGAAATGATCATCATGATGAAGGAAATGAGCATCGTGATGAAGAAAATGAGCATCACGATGAAGAAATTATGCAACATGATGAAGAATATATGCAACGTGATGAAGAAAATATGAATCATGATGAAGAAAATGAGCATCATTATAAAGAAAATGAGCATCATGATTAAGAAAATGTGCATCATGATTAAGAAAATATGCATCATGAAGAAGAAAATATGCATCATGATGAAGGAAATGAGCATTATGATGACGGAAATTAGCATCATGATGAAGAAAAAATGCATCATGATGAAAAAAATATGCATAATGATGAAAAAAATATGCATCATGATGAAGAAAATGAGCATCATGATGAAGAAAATGGGCAACATGATGTAGGAAATGGGAATCATGATGAAGGAAATAAGCATCATGATGAAGGAAATGAGCATTATGTTGAAGAAAATATGCATCACGATGAAGAAAATATGCATCATGATGAAGAAAATGGGCATCACGATGAAAAAAATGAGCATCATGATGAAGGAAATGAGCATCGTTATGAAGAAATAGGCATCATGATGAAGAAAATATGCATCATGATGAAGAAAATGGGAATCATGATGAAAAAATATGCATCACGATGAAGAAAATGAGCATCATGATGAAGAAAATATGCATCATGATGAAGGAAATGTGCATCATGATGAAGGAAATGAGCATCATGATGAAGAAAATGAGCATCATGATGAAGAAAATGAGCATAATGATGAAGAAAATGAGCATCATGATGAAGAAAATATACATTATGATGAAGAAAATATGCATCAAGATGAAGAAAATGAGCATCATGATAAATAAAATGAGCATCATGATGAAGAAAATACGCATCATGATGAAGAAAATGAGCATCATGATTAATAAAATAGGCATCATGATGAAAAAAATATGCATCATGATGAAGAAAATGTGCATCATGATGAAGGAAATAGGATGAAGAAAATGAGCATCATGATGAAGAAAATGTGCATCATAATGAAGGAAATGAGCTTCATGATTAAGGAAATGAGCATCATGATGAAGGAAATGTGCATCATGATGAAGAAAATATGCATTATGATAAAGAAAATGAGAATCATGATGAAGAAAATGAGCATCATGATGAAGAAAATGAGCATCATGATGAAGAAAATATGCATCATGATGAAGAAAATGAGCATCATGATAAAGAAAATGAGCATCATGATGAAGAAAATATGCATCATGATGAAGGAAATGAGCATCATGATGAAAGAAATGAGCATCATGATGAAGAAAATGAGCATCATGATGAAGGAAATAAGCATCATGATGAAGAAACTATGCATCATGATGAAGAAAATAGACATCATGATGAAAAAAATATGCATCATGATGAAGAAAATGAGCATCATGATGAAACAATATGCATCACGATGAAGAAAATACGCATTATGATGAAGGAAATGAGCATCATAATGCTGGAATGATGTAGGAAACGATCATCAATAGGAAGGAAATAAGCATCATGATAAAGGAAATATGCATAATGACGAGGGAATGAGCATCATGATAAAGGAAACATGCATCAAGATGAAGGAAATGAGCATCATGACAAAGGTAATGAGCTTCATGATGATGGAAATATGTATCGTGATGTAGGAAATGAGCAATATGATGAAGGAAAATATACATCATGGTGAAGGAAATATGCATCATGCTGAAGAAAATGTGCATCATGATGAAGAAAATATTCAACATGATGAAGGAAATGAGTATCATGATGAAGGAAATTAGTATCATGATGAAGAAAATATGTATCATGATGAAGGAAATGAGCATCATGATGAAGGAAATGAGCATCGTGATGAAGAAAATGAGCATCATGATGAAGAAAATATGCAACATGATGAAGAAAATATGCAACGGGATGAAGAAAATATGAATCATGATGAAGAAAATAAGCATCATGATAAAGAAAATGAGCATCAAGATTAAGAAAATGTTCATCATAATGAAGAAAATATGCATCATGGTGAAGAAAATATGCATCATGATGAAGGAAATGAGCATCATGATGACGGAAATTAGCATCATGATGAAGAAAACATGCATCATGATGAAGGAAATGAGCATAATAATGTAGGAATTGATCATTACAATGAAGGAAATGATCATCATGTTGAAGGAAATATGCATAATAATGAATGAAATGAGCATCATGACTAAGGAAATGACCAGAATGACGTAGCAAATGATCATCATGATGAAGGATATGAGTATCTTGAAGAAGTAAATATGCATATGATGAAGGAAATATGCATCATGATGAAGGGAATAAGCATCATCATGTAGGAAATGAACGTCATGATTAAGAAAATATGCATCATGATGAATGAAATGAGCATCATGATGAAGGAATTGACCATAATGATGTCGGAATTAGTCATCATGATGAAAGAAATGAGCATCATGATGTAGGAAATGAGCATCATGATGAAGAATTCATCCATCATGATGATGAAAATGAGCATCATTATGAAGAAATTTGCATTATGATGATGGAAATGAGCATAATTATGAAGGAAATATGCATCATGATGTAGAAAATAAGCATCGTGATGTAGAAAATGAACATCATTATGAATGAAATGAGCATTATTATATAGGAAATGAGTATCATGATGAAGGAAATGTGCATCATGATGAAGGAAATGAGCATCATGATGAAGAAAATGAGCATCATGATGAAGAAAATGAGCATAATGATGAAGAAAATATGCATTATGATGAAGAAAATATGCATCAAGATGAAGAAAATGAGCATCATGATAAATAAAATGAGCATCATGATGAAAAAAATACGAATCATGATGAAGAAAATGAGCATCATGATTAATAAAATAGGCATCATGATGAAGAAAATATGCATCATGATGAAGAAAATGTGCATCATGATGAAGGAAATAGGCATCATGATGAAGAAAATGAGCATCATGATGAAGAAAATATGCATCATAATGAAGGAAATGAGCTTCATGATTAAGGAAATAAGCATCATGATGAAGGAAATGTGCATCATGATGAAGAAAATATGCATTATGATAAAGAAAATGAGAATCATGATGAAGAAAATGAGCATCTTGATGAAGAAAAT
The DNA here is from genome assembly GCA_023678885.1 of Pogostemon cablin. Classification (NCBI taxonomy): domain Eukaryota; kingdom Viridiplantae; phylum Streptophyta; class Magnoliopsida; order Lamiales; family Lamiaceae; genus Pogostemon; species Pogostemon cablin. The sequence continues at coordinate 10,474,145 of CM042999.1, read as the reverse complement.
GAGCATCATGATGAAGAAAATATGCATCATGATGAAGAAAAGGAGCATCATGATAAAGAAAATGAGCATCATGATGAAGAAAATATGCATCATGATGAAGGAAATGAGCATCATGATGAAAGAAATGAGCATCATGATGAAGAAAATGAGCATCATGATGAAGGAAATGAGCATCATGATGAAGAAACTATGCATCATGATGAAGAAAATAGACATCATGATGAAGAAAATATGCATCATGATGATGAAAATGAGCATCATGATTAAACAATATGCATCACTATGAAGAAAATACGCATTATGATGAAGGAAATGAGCATCATAATGCTGGAAAAAAGCATTTTGATGAAGGAAATATGCATAATTATGAAGGAAATGAGCATCATAATAACCATAATGATGTAGGAAACGATCATCAATATGAAGGAAATAAGCATCATGATAAAGGAAATATGCATAATGACGAGGGAATGAGAATCATGATAAAGGAAACATGCATCAAGATGTAGGAAATGAGCATCATGACAAAGGTAATGAGCTTCATGATGATGAAAATATGTATCGTGATATAGGAAATGAGCATCATGATGAAGGAAAATATGCATCATGATGAAGGAAATATGCATAATGCTGAAGAAAATGTGCATCATGATGAAGAAAATATTCAACACGATGAAGGAAATGAGTATCATGACGAAGGAAATTAGTATCATGATGAAGAAAATATGCATCATGATGAAGGAAATGAGCATCGTGATGAAGGAAATGAGCATCGTGACGAAGAAAATGAGCATCATGATGAAGAAAATATGCAACATGATGAAGAAAATATGCAACGGGATGAAGAAAATATGAATCATGATGAAGAAAATAAGCATCATGATAAAGAAAATGAGCATCAAGATTAAGAAAATGTGCATCATAATGAAGAAAATATGCATCATGATGAAGAAAAAATGCATCATGATGAAGGAAATGAGCATCATGATGACGGAAATTAGCATCATGATGAAGAAAACAAGCATCAAGATGAAGGAATTGAGCATAATAATGTAGGAATTGATCATCACAATGAAGGAAATGATCATCATGTTGAAGGAAATATGCATAATGATGAATGAAATGAGCATCATGACTAAGGAAATGACCATAATGACGTAGGAAATGATCATCATGATGAAGGATATGAGTATCTTGAAGAAGTAAATATGCATATGATGAAGGAAATATGCATCATGATGAAGGGAATAAACATCATCATGTAGGAAATGAACGTCATGATTAAGAAAATATGCATCATGACGAATGAAATGAGCATCATGATGAAGGAATTGACCATAATGATGTCGGAATTAGTCATCATGATGAAAGAAATGAGCATCATGATGTAGGAAATGAGAATCATGATGAAGAATTCATCCATCATGATGATGAAAATGAGCATCATTATGAAGAAATTTGCATTATGATGATGGAAATGAGCATAATTATGAAGGAAATATGCATCATGATGTAGAAAATAAGCATCGTGATATAGAAAATGAACAACATTATGAATGAAATGAGCATTATTATATAGGAAATGAGCATCATGATGAAGGAAATGTGCATCATGATGAAGAAAATGAGCATCATGATGAAGAAAATGAGCATAATGATGAAGAAAATATGCATTATGATGAAGAAAATATGCATCAAGATGAAGAAAATGAGCATCATGATAAATAAAATGAGCATCATGATGAAAAAATACGAATCATGATGAAGAAAATGGGCATCATGATTAATAAAATAGGCATCATGATGAAGAAAATATGCATCATGATGAAGAAAATATGCATCATGATGAAGAAAATGTGCATCATGATGAAGGAAATAGGCATCATGATGAAGAAAATGAGCATCATGATGAAGAAAATATGTATCATAATGAAGGAAATGAGCTTCATGATTAAGGAAATGAGCATCATGATGAAGAAAATATGCATCATGATGAAGAAAATATGCATTATGATGAAGAAAATGAGCATCATGATGAAGAAAATGAGCATCATGATGAAGAAAATGAGCATCATGATGAAGAAAATATGCATCATGATGAAGAAAAGGAGCATCATGATAAAGAAAATGAGCATCATGATGAATAAAATATGCATCATGATGAAGGAAATGAGCATCATGATGAAAGAAATGAGCATCATGATGAAGAAAATGAGCATCCTGATGAAGGAAATGAGCATCATGATGAAGAAACTATGCATCATGATGAATAAAATAGACATCATGATGAAGAAAATATGCATCATGATGATGAAAATGAGCATCATGATGAAACAATATGCATCACGATGAAGAAAATACGCATTATGATGAAGGAAATGAGCATCATAATGCTGGAAAAAAGCATTTTGATGAAGGAAATATGCATAATTATGAAGGAAATAGGCATCATAATAACCATAATGATGTAGGAAACGATCATCAATATGAAGGAAATAAGCATCATGATAAAGGAAATATGCATAATGACGAGGGAATGAGCATCATGATAAAGTAAACATGCATCAAGATGAAGGAAATGAGCATCATGACAAAGGTAATGAGCTTCATGATGACGGAAATATGTATCGTGATGTAGGAAGTTAGCATCATGATGAAGGATAATATGCATCATGATGAAGGAAATATGCATCATGCTGAAGAAAATGTGCATCATGATGAAGAAAATATTCAACATGATGAAGAAAATGAGTATCATGATGAAAGAAATTAGTATCATGATGAAGAAAATATGCATCATGATGAAGGAAATGAGCATCGTGATGAAGGAAATGAGCATCGTGACGAAGAAAATGAGAATCACGATGAAGAAAATATGCAACGTGATGAAGAAAATATGAATCATGATGAAGAAAATAAGCATCATGGTAAAGAAAATGAGCATCAAGATTAAGAAAATGTGCATCATAATGAAGAAAATATGCATCATGATGAAGAAAATATGCATCATGATGAAGGAAATGAGCATCATGATGACGGAAATTAGCATCATGATGAAGAAAACATGCATCATGATGAAGGAAATGAGCATAATAATGTAGGAATTGATCATCACAATGAAGGAAATGATCATCATGTTGAAGGAAATATGCATAATGATGAATGAAATGAGCATCATGAATGAGGAAATGACCATAATGACGTAGGAAATGATCATCATGATGAAGGATATGAGTATCTTGAAGAAGTAAATATGCATATGATGAAGGAAATATGCATCATGATGAAGGGAATAAGCATCATCATGTAGGAAATGAACGTCATGATTAAGAAAATATGCATCATGATGAATGAAATGAGCATCATGATGAAGGAATTGACCATAATGATGTCGGAATTAGTTATCATGATGAAAGAAATGAGCATCATGATGTAGGAAATGAGCATCATGATGAAGAATTCATCCATCATGATGATGAAAATGAGCATCATTATGAAGAAATTTGCACTATGATGATGAAAATGAGCATAATTATGAAGGAAATATGCATCATGATGTAGAAAATAAGCATCGTGATGTGGAAAATGAACATCATTATGAATGAAATGAGCATTATTATATAGGAAATGAGTATCATGATGAAGGAAATACGCATCATGATGAGTATATTAGCATCATGATAAAGAAGACATGCATCATGATGAAGGGAATGATCATAACGACGTAGGAAATGAGCATCACGATGATGGAAATGATCATCATGATGAAGGAAATATGTATAATTTTGTAGGAAATGAGCATCATGATTACGGAAATATACATTAAGATGAATGAAATGAACATCATGATTAAGAAATGACCATAATGACATAGGAAATGATCATATTGATGAAGGAAATGAGCATCATGATGAAGGAAATGAGCATCATGATAATGGAAATATGAATCATGATGAAGGAATGAGCATCATGATGTAGGAATTGGGCATCATGATGAAGGAAATATGCATTGTGATGAAAGAAACATGTATCATGATGAAGGGAATGAGCATCATAGTGTAGGAAATAAGCGTCATGATGAAGGAAATAAGGATAATGATGAAGGAA
>CM042999.1:10398967-10469538 GCA_023678885.1 Pogostemon cablin | reverse complement strand
ATAATGACGTAGGAAATGAGCATCACGATGATGGAAATGATCATCATGATGAAGGAAATATGTATAATTTTGTAGGAAATGAGCATCATGATTACGGAAATATGCATTAAGATGAATGAAATGAACATCATGATTAAGAAATGACCATAATGACGTAGGAAATGATCATATTGATGAAGGAAATGAGCATCATGATGAAGGAAATTAGCATCATGATAACGGAAATATGAATCATGATGAAGGAAATGAGCATCATGATGTAGGAATTGGGCATCATGATGAAGGAAATATGCATTGTGATGAAAGAAACATGTATCATGATGAAGGGAATGAGCATCATAGTGTAGGAAATAAGCGTCATGATGAAGGAAATAAGGATAATGATGAAGGAAATTAGCATCATAGTGAAGGAAATGACCATAATGATGAAGGAAATGGTCATCAAGATGAAGGAAATGAGCATCATGATGAAGGAAATGAGAATCATGAAGATGGAAATATTCATCGTGATGTAGGAAATGAGGATCATGATGAAGGAAAATATGCATCACGATAAAGGAAATGAGCATCATGATGTAGGAAGTGAGCATCATGTTGAATGAAACATGCATCAAGATGACGGAAATGCGCATCAGGATGAAGGATTTTTGTATCATGATGAAGGAAATAAGCATCATGTTAAGGGATTAATGCATGATGATGATAAAAATAAACATCATGATGAAGGAAATGAGTATCTTGATGAAGAAAATATGCATTATGATGAAGGAAATGAGCATCATGATGATGTTTGCATCGTCATGTAGGAAATTGGCATCATTATGAAGGAAATATGCATCATGATGAATAAAATGAGTTTCATGATGTAGGAAATGAATATAACAATAAAGGAAACATGTATCATGATGTAGGAAACAAGCCTCATGATGAAGGAAATATGTATCATGATGAAGGACATGAGGATCATGATGCAGGAAATGTGTATCATGATAAAGGAACTAAGCAAAATGACGAACGAAATTAACATCATGATGAAGTGGTTATGCATCAACAAGAAGGAAATGAGCATCAAGATGAAGAAAATTTGCATCATGATGAAGAAAATGATCATCATGACATTGGAAATAAGCATAATGTTGAAGGAAATATGCAGCATGATGTAGGAAATATGCATCATGATGAAGGAAATATGCATCATTATGAATGAAATGAGCATCATGATGTAGAAAATTAGATCATGATAAAGGAAATACACATCATGATGAACGAAATTAGCATTTTGATGATGGAAATGAGCATCATAATGAAATAAACATGCATCGTGATGAAGGAAATGAGCATCATGATGTAGAAAATTAGATCATGATAAAGGAAATACACATCATGATGAACGAAATTAGCATTTTGATGATGGAAATGAGCATCATAATGAAATAAACATGCATCATGATGAAGGAAATGAGATATTGATGTAGAAAATGAGCATCATATTGAAGAAAATATGCATCATGATGATGGAAATTCGCATCATGATGAAGGATTTCTGTATCATGATGAAGGTAATAAGCATCATGGTAATGGATTAATGCATGATGATGAAGGAAATGAGCATCATGATGAAGAAAATATGCATCATGATGAAGAAAATAGGCATCATGATGAAGAAAATATGCATCATGCTGAAGAAAATGTGCATCATGATGAAGAAAATATTCAACATGATGAAGGAAATGAGTATCATGATGAAGGAAATGATCATCATGATGAAGGAAATGAGCATCATGATGAAGAAAATGAGCATCACGATGAAGAAATATGCAACGTGATGAAGAAAATATGAATCATGATGAAGAAAATGAGCTTCATGATAAAGAAAATGAGCATCATGATTAAGAAAATGTGCATCATGATTAAGAAAATATGCATCATGATGAAGAAAATATGCATCATGATGAAGAAAATATGCATCATGATTAAGGAAATGAGCATTATGATGACGGAAATTAGCATCATGATGAAGAAAATATGCATCATGATGAAAAAAATATGCATCATGATGAAGAAAATATGCATCATGATGAAGAAAATGAGCATCATGATGTAGGAAATGGGCATCATGATGAAGGAAATGAGCATCATGATGAAGGAAATGAGCATTATGTTGAAGAAAATATGCATCACGATGAAGAAAATATGCATCATGATAAAGAAAATGGGCATCACGATGAAGAAAATGAGCATCATGATGAAGGAAATGAGCATCATTATGAAGAAAATAGGCATCATGAATGAAGAAAATGGGAATCATGATGAAAAAATATGCATCACGATGAAGAAAATGAGCATCATGATGAAGAAAATATGCATCATGATGAAGGAAATGTGCATTATGATGAAGAAAATGAGCATAATGATGAAGGAAATGAGCATCATGATGAAGAAAATATGCATTATGATGAAGAAAATATGCATCATAATGAAGAAAATGAGCATCATGATGAAGAAAATGAGCATCATGATGAAGAAAATGAGCATCATGATGAAGAAAATACGAATCATGATGAAGAAAATGAGCATCTTGATGAATAAAATAGGCATCATGATGAAGAAAATATGCATCATGATGAAGAAAATATGCATCATGATGAAGAAAATGTGCATCATGATGAAGAAAATTTGCATCATGATGAAGGAAATAGGCATCATGATGAAGAAAATGAGCATCATGATGAAGAAAATATGCATCATAATGAATGAAATGAGCTTCATGATTAAGGAAATGAGCATCATGATGAAGAAAATATGCATTATGATAAAGAAAATGAGAATCATGATGAAGAAAATGGCATCATGATGAAGAAAATGAGCATCATGATGAAGAAAATACGGAAAATGATGAAGAAAATGAGCATTTTGATGAATAAAATAGGCATCATGATGAAGAAAATATGCATCATGATGAAGAAAATATGCATCATGATGAAGAAAATGTGCATCATGATGAAGAAAATTTGCATCATGATGAAGGAAATAGGCATCATGATGAAGAAAATGAGCATCATGATGAAGAAAATATGCATCATAATGAATGAAATGAGCTTCATGATTAAGGAAATGAGCATCATGATGAAGAAAATATGCATTATGATAAAGAAAATAAGAATCATGATGAAGAAAATGAGCATCATGATGAAGAAAATGAGCATCATGATGAAGAAAATATGCATTATGATGAAGAAAAGGAGCATCATGATGAAGAAAATGAGCATCATGATGAAGAAAATATACATCATGATGAAGGAAATGAGCATCATGATGAAAGAAATGAGCATCATGATGAAGAAAATGAGCATCATGATGAAGAAAATAGGCATCATGATGAAGAAAATATGCATCATGATGAAGAAAATGAGCATCATGATAAAACAATATGCATCACGATGAAGAAAAAACGCATTATGATGAAAGAAACATGCAATATGATGAAGGAAATTAGCATCATAATGCTGGAAAAAAGCATTTTGATGAAGGAAATACACATAATTATGAAGGAAATGAGCATCATAATAACCATAATGATGTAGGAAACAATCATCAATATGAAGGAAATAAGCATCATGATAAAGGTAATATGCATAATGACGAGGGAATGAGCATTGTGATAAAGGAAACATGCATCAAGATGAAGGAAATGAGCATCATGACAAAGGTAATGAGCTTCATGATGATGGAAATATGTATCGTGATGTAGGAAATGAGCATCATGATGAAGGAAAATATGCATCATGATGAAGGAAATATGCATCATGCTGAAGAAAATGTGCATCATGATGAAGAAAATATTCAACATGATGAAGGAAATGAGTATCATGATGAAGGAAATTAGTATCTTGATGAAGAAAATATGCATCATGATGAAGGAAATGAGCATCATGATGAAGGAAATGAGCATCGTGATGAAGAAAATGAGCATCATGATGAAGAAAATATGCAACATGATGAAGAAAATATGAATCATGATGAAGAAAATGAGCAACATGATAAAGAAAATGTGCATCATAATGAAGAAAATATGCATCATGATGAAGGAAATGAGCATCATGATGACGGAAATTAGCATCGTGATAAAGAAAATATGCATCATGATGAAAAAATATGCATCATGATAAAAAAATATGTATCATGATGAAGAAAATGAGCATTATGATGAAGAAAATGAGCATCATGATGTAGGAAATAGGCATCATCATGAAGGAAATGAGCATCATGATGAAGGAAATGAGCATCATGTTGAAGAAAATATGCATCACGATGAAGAAAATATGCATCATGATGAAGAAAATGGGCATCACGATGAAGAAAATGAGCATCACGATGAAGGAAATGAGCATCATCATGAAGAAAATAGGCATCATGACGAAGGAAATATGCATCTTGATGAAAAAAATGGGAATCATGATGAAAAATATGCATCACGATGAAGAAAATGAGCATCATGATGAAGAAAATATGCATCATGATGAAGGAAATGTGCATCATGATGAAGGAAATGAGCATCATGATGAATAAAATGTGCATCATGATGAAGGTAATGGGCATCATGATGAAAAAAATGAGCATCATGATGAAGAAAATATGCATCATAATGAAGGAAATGAGATTCATGATTAAGGAAATGAGCATCATGCTGAAGCAAATGTTCATCATGATGAAGAAAATATGCATTATGATAAAGAAAATAAGCATCAAGATGAAGGAAATGAGCATCATGATGAAGAAAATATGCATCATGATGAAGAAAAGGAGCATCATGATGAAGAAAATGTGCATCATGATGAAGGAAATGAGCATCATGATGAAAGAAATGAGCATCATGATGAAGAAAATGAGCATCATGATGAAAGAAATGAGCATCATGATGAAGAAAATGAGCATCATGATGAAGGGAATGAGCATCATGATGAAGAAAATAGGCATCATGATGAAGAAAATATGCATCATAATGAAACAATATGCATCACGATGAAGAAAATACGCATTATGATGAAAAAAACATGCAATATGATGAAGGAAATGAGCATCATAATGCAGGAAAAAAGCATTATGATGAAGGAAATACGTATAATTATGAAGGAAATGAGCATCATAATGACCATAATGATGTAGGAAACGATCATCAATATGAAGGAAATAAGCATCATGATAAAGGAAATATGCATAATGATGAGGGAATGAGCATCGTGATAAAAGAAACATGCATCAAGATGAAGGAAATGAGCATCATGACAAAGGTAATGAGCTTCATGATGATGGAAATATGTATCGTGATGTAGGAAATGAGCATCATGACGAAGGGAAATATGCATCATGATGAAGAAAATGACCTTCATAATGTAGGAAATGAGACTCATGATGAAGGAGACAAGCATCATGATGATGGAAGTGAGCATCATGATGATGGAAATAAGCATCATGATGAAGGATTTATGCATCATGATAATGGAAATAAACATAATGATGTTGGAAATGAGCATCATGATGATCAAAATATGCATCATGATGATGGAAATTAGTATCATGATGATGTTTGTATCGTGATGTAGGAAATAAGCATCATGATGAATGAAATGAGTTTCATGATGTAGGAAAAGAGCATCATGATTTAGGAAATGACCATAATGACGTCGAAATTGATCATCTTTTTAAAGGAAATGAGCATAAGAACGTAGGAAATGAGTATCATAATAAAGAAATATGCATAACGATGAAAGAAATGAGCATCATGATGAAGAATTTATGCATCATGGTGATGGAAATGGGTATCATTATATAGAAAAATTGGATAATAATGAAGGAAATAATCATCATGATGTTGGAAATGAGCATAATGAAGAAGGAAATATGAAGCATCATGTAGGAAAAGAGGATCATGATGAAGGAATATTCATTATGATGAATGAAATGAGCATCATGATGTTTGAAATAAGCATTGTGATGAAGGAAATATGCATCATGATGAATGAAATGAGCATCATGATGACGGAAATTAGCATCATGATGAAGAAAATATGCATTATGATGAAAAATATGCATCATGATGAAGTAAATGAGCATCATGATGAAGAAAATGAGCATCATGATGTAGGAAATGGGCATCATGATGAAGGAAATAAGCATCATGATGAAGGAAATGAGCATCATGTTGATGAAAATATGCATCACGATGAAGAAAATATGCATCATGATGAAGAAAATGGGCATCACGATGAAGAAAATGAGCATCATCATGAAGAAAATAGGCATCATGATGAAGAAAATATGCATCTTGATGAAGAAAATGGGAATGATGATGAAAAAATATGCATCACGATGAAGAAAATGAGCATCATGATGAAGAAAATATGCATCTTGATGAAGGAAATGTGCATCATGATGAAGGAAATGAGCATCATGATGAAGAAAATATGCATCATGATGAAGGAAATGAGCATCATGATGAAGATAATATGCATCATGATGAAGAAAATTAGCATCATGATGAAGAAAATGAGCATCATGATGAAGAAAATACGAATCATGATGAAGAAAATGAGCATCATGATGAATAAAATAGACGTCATGATGAAGAAAATATGCATCATGATGAACAAAATATGCATCATGATGAACAAAATGTGCATCATGATGAAAGAAATGGGCATCATGATGAAGAAAATAAGCATCATGATGAAGAAAATATGCATCATAATGAAGGAAATAAGCTTCATGATTACGGAAACGAGCATCATGATGAAGGAAATGTGCATCATGATGAAGAAAATATGCATGATGATAAAGAAAATGAGCATCATGAAGAAGAAAATGAGCATCATGATGAAGAAAATATGCATCATGATGAAGAAAAGGAGCATCATGATGAAGAAAATGAGCATCATGATGAAGAAAATATGCATATGATGAAGGAAATGAGCATCATGATGAAAAAAATAAGCATCATGATTTACAAAATGAGCATCATGATGAAGAAAATATGCATCATGATGAAACAATATGCATCACGATGAAGAAAATATGCATTATGATGAAAGAAACATGCAATATGATAAAGGAAATGAGCATCATAATGCAGGAAAAAAGCATTATGATGAAGGAAATACGCATAATTATGAAGGAAATGAGCATCATAATGACCATAATGATGTAGGAAACGATCATCAATATGAAGGAAATAAGCATCATGATAAAGGAAATATGCATAATAACGAGGGAATGAGCATCGTGATAAAGGAAACATGCATCAAGATGAAGGAAATGAGCATCATGACAAAGGTAATGAGCTTCATGATGATGGAAATATATATCGTGATGTAGGAAATGACCATCATGATGAAGTAAAATATGCATCATGATGAAGGAAATGAGCTTCATGATGTAGGAAATGAGACTCATGATGAAGGAGACAAGCATCATGATGATGGAAGTGAGCATCATGATGAAGGAAATAAGCATCATGATGAAGGATTTATGCATCATGATAATGGAAATAAGCATAATGATGTTGGAAATGAGCATCATGATGATGGAAATTAGGATCATGATGATGTTTGTATCGTGATGTAGGAAATAAGCATCATGATGAATGAAATGAGTTTCATGATGTAGGAAATGAGCATCATGATGAAGGAAACATTCATCATGATGTAGGAAATGAGAATCATGATGAAGGAAATGACCATAATGACGTCGAAATTGATCATCTTGATAAAGGAAATGAGCATCAAGATGTAGGAAATGAGTATCATGATAAAGAAATATGCATAACAATGAAATAAATGAGCATCATGATGAAGAATTTATGCATCATGGTGATGGAAATGAGTATCATTATAAAGAAAAATTGGATAATAATGAAGGAAATAATCATCATGATGTTGGAAATGAGCATAATGAAGAAGGAAATATGAAGTATGATGTAGGAAAAGAGGATCATGATGAAGGAAATATCCATTATGATGAATGAAATGAGCATCATGATGTTTGAAATGAGCATTGTGATGAAGGAAATGTGCATCATGATGAATGAAATGAGCATTATGATGAAGAAAACATGCATCATGATGAAGGAAATGAGCATAATAATGTAGGAATTGAGCATCACAATGAAGGAAATGATCATCATGTTGAAGGAAATATGCATAATGATGAATGAAATGAGCATCATGACTAAGGAAATGACCATAATGACGTAGAAAATGATCATCATGATTAAGGATATGAGTATATTGAAGAAGTAAATATGCACATGATGAAGGAAATATGCATCATGATGAAGGAAATAAGCATCATGTAGGAAATGGGCATCATGATTAAGGAAATATGCATCATGATGAATGAAATGAGCATCATGATGAAGGAATTGACCATAATGACATCGGAATTAATCATCATGAACAAGGAAATGAGCATCATCATGTAGGAAATGAGCATCATGATGAAGAATTCATCCATCATGATGATGAAAATGAGCATCATTATGAAGAAATTTGCATTATGATGTAGAAAACGAGCATCGTGATGTAGAAAATGAACATCATTATGAATGAAATGAGCATTATTATATAGGAAATGAGTATCATGATGAAGGAAATACGCATCATGATAATGTATATTAGCATCATGATAAAGAAGACATACATCATGATGAAGGGAATGATCATAACGACGTAGGAAATGAGCATCACGATGATGGAAATGATCATAATGATGAAGGAAATATGTATAATTTTGTAGGAAATGAGCATCATGATGACGGAAATATGCATTAAGATGAATGAAATGAGCATCATGATTAAGAAATGACCATAATGACGTAGGAAATGATCATATTGATGAAGGAAATGAGCATCATGATGAAGGAAATGAGCATCATGATAATGGAAATATGAATCATGATGAAGGAAATGAGCATCATGATATAGGAATTGGGCATCATGATGAAGGAAATATGCATTGTGATGAAAGAAACATGTATCATGATGAAGGGAATGAGCATCATAGTGTAGGAAATAAGCGTCATGATGAAGGAAATACAGATAATGATGAAGAAAATTAGCATCATAGTGAAGGAAATGACCATAATGATAAAGGGAATGATCATCAAGATGAAGGAAATGAGCATCATGATGAAGGAAATGAGAATCATGAAGATGGAAATAGGAATAGTGATGTAGGAAATGAGGATCATGATGAAGGAAATGAGCATCATTATGATGGAAATATTCATCGTGACGTAGGAAATGTGCATCATGATGAAGGAAAATATGCATCACGATAAAGGAAATGAGCATCATGATGTAGGAAATGAGCATCATGTTGAATGAAACATGCATCAAGATGATGGAAATGCGCATCAAGATGAAGGATTTCTGTATCATGATGAAGGAAATAAGCATCATGTTAAGCTATTAATGCATGATGATGATAAAAATAAACATCATGATGAAGGAAATGAGTATCTTGATGAAGAAAATATGCATTATGATGAAGGAAATGAGCATCATGATTATGTTTGCATCGTGATGTTGGAAATTGGCATCATTATGAAGGAAATATGCATCATGATGAATAAAATGAGTTTCATGATGTAGGAAATGAGCATAACGATAAAGGAAACATATATCATGATGTAGGAAACAAGCATCATGATGAAGGAAATATGTATCATGATGAAGGACATGAGCATCATGATGTAGGAAATGTGTATCATGATAAAGGAACTAAGCAAAATAAGGAACGAAATTAACATCATGATGAAGTGGTTATGCATCACGAAGAAGGATATGAGCATCAAGATGAACAAAATTTGCATCATGATGAACGAAATGATCATCATGACGTTGGAAATTAGCATAATGTTGAAGGAAATATACTGCATGATGTAGGAAATAAGCATCATGATGAAGAAAATATGTATCATGATGAATGAAATGAGCATCATGATATAGGAAATTAGATCATGATAAAGGAAACACACATCATGATGAACGAAATTAGCATCTTGATGATGGAAATGAGCATCATGATTAAGGAAATATGCATCATGATTAGGGAAATGAGTATATTGATATAGAAAATGAGCATCATGTTGAAGAAAACATGCATCATGAGAAATTCACATCATGGTGAAGGATTTCTGTATCACGATGAAGGTAATAAGCATCATGTTAATGGATTAATGCATGATGATGATGAAAATAAGAATCATGATGAAGGAAATGAGCATCATGATGAAGAAAATATGCATCATGTTGAAGGAAATATGCATCACCATGATGGAAATATACATCATGATGAAGGAAATATACATCATGATGAAGGAAATGAGCATATTGATGTAGGAAATGAGCATCACGATGAAGGAAATATCATAATGATGATGGAAATTAGAATCACGATGATTGAAATGAGCATCATGATAAGAGAGATGACCATAATGACATAGGAAATGATCATTATGATATAGGAAATGAGCATCATTGTGAAGGAAATGTGCATCATGGTGAAGGAAATGAGCATCATCATGTGGAAAATGAGCATCATGATCAAGGAAATATGCATCATGATGAATTAAATGAGCATCATGATGAAGAAAATGACCATAATGACTTCGGAATTAATAATCATGATGAAGGAAATGAGCAACATGATGTTGGAAATTAAGTATCATGATAATGGAAATACACATATTGATGAACGAAATGAGCATCATTATGAATGATTTATGCATCATGATGATGGAAATGAGGATCATTATGATGAAGGAAATGATCATCATGATGTTTGAAATGAGCATCATGATGAAGGAAGTACGCATCATGATGATAGAAATTTAGCATCATGATGAAAGAAATATACATCATTATGAATGAAATGGGCATCATGATTTAGGAAATGAGCATCATGATGAAGGAAGTACGCATCATGATGACGTATATTAGCATCAAGACGATAGAAATTAGCATCATGATGAAGAAGACTTGAAGGAAATGAGCATAATGATGTAGGAATTGAGCATTACGATGAACAAAATGATCATCATGATGAGGGAAATGAGCATCATGATAAACGAAATATGTATAATGATTTCGGAAATGAGCATCATAATGATGGAAATATTCATAAAGCTGAATGAAATGAGCATCATGATGAAGACATGACCATAATGACGTAGGAAATGATTATCTGATGAAGGAAATATGCATCATGATGAAGGAAATGAGCATCATGATGAAGGAAATGGGCATAATAATGAAGGAAATACAAATTATGATGAAGGAAATGAGCATCATGATGTAGGAAATGAACATCATGATGATGGTAATGGGCATCATGATAAAGGAAATAAGCATCATGATGAAGGAAATGAGCAACATGAAGAAGTAAATAAGTATCATGAGTTAGGAAAAAGAATCATGAATAAGGAAATTTGCGTCATTATGATAGAAATGAGCATCAGAATGCAGGAAATGACCATAATGACGTCGGAATTAATCATCATGATGAAGGAAATGAGCATCATGATAGAGGAAATACGCATAACGATGAACGAAATGAGCACCATGATGAAGGATTTATGCATCATGATGATGGAAATGAGCATAATGATGAAGGAAATGATCATCAAGATGATGTAATTGAACATCATGACGAAGGACATATGCATCTTGATGAAGGTTATGAGCATCATGATGAAGGATTTATGCATCATGATGATGGAAATGAGAATCATAATGAAAGAAATGAGAATCATGATGAAGAATATGAGCTTCATGATATAAGAAATAAGCATCATGAAGAAGGAAATGAGCATCATGATGAAGGAAATGAGCATCATGATGATTGAAATGAGCGGCATGATGTCGTGAATGAGCATCACGATGTAGATAAAGAGCATCGTTATAAGGGAAATATGAGTCATGATGAAGAAATGAGCATCATGATGAAGAAAACATGCATAATAATGAAGGAAATGAGCATCATGATAATGGGAATGAGCATCATGATGAAGGAAAAATGCACTATGATGTAGGAAATGAGTATCTTGATGAATAAAATGAGCATCATGATGTAGGAAATTAGCATTACGATGATGGAAACATGCATCATGATGAAGGAAATGAACATTGTTATGATGGAAATACGCATCATGATGAATGAAATGAGCACCGATGAAGGAAATGACCATAATGATGCAGGAAATTATCATCATGATGAAGGAAATATGCATCATGATGAAGAAAATGAGCATCATGATTTAGGAAATGAGTATCATGATGAAGAAAGTATGTATCATGATGAAGGAAATAAGAATCATGGTGAGGAAAATTATCACAAAGATGATGGAAATGAGCATCATGATAACGGAAATATGCATCATGATGTTGAAAATGAGCATTATGATGAAGGAAATGTGCATCATGATGAGTTAAGTAGGCATTCTGATGAAGGAATTGTGCATTATGATGTAGAAAACGTGCATCATGATGTAGGAAATGAGCATCATGACGAAGAAAATATGCATTACAATGAAAAAACATGCATCATGATGAAGGAAATAAGCATCATAATGTAGGAATTAAGTATCATGATGAAGGAAATACGTATTATGATGAAGGAAATTAGCATCATAATGAAGGAAATGACCATAATGATGTAGGAAATGATCATCAAGATGAAGGAAAAGAGCATCATGCTAAAGGAAATAAGCATCACAACGAAGGAAATGAGCTTCGTGATAAAGGAAATAAGCAACATGATGAAGGAAATGAGCAACCTGAAGAAGGAAATAAGCATCATTACTTAGGAAAGAGAATTTTGAGTAAGGAAATATGCATCATGATGATGGAAATGAGCATCAGGATGTAGGAAATGACCATACTGACGTCGGAATTAATCATCATGATGTAGGAAATGAGCATCATTGTTTAGGAAATGAGCTTCATGATTTAGGAAATAAGCATCATGATGAAGGAAATGAGTGTCATGATGAATGAAATATGCATCATGATGAAGGAAATGAGCATCATGATGTACGAAATTAGCATCATGACGAAGGACATATGCATCATGATGAAGGATATGAGCATCATGATGAAGGATTTATGCATCGTGATGATGGAAATGAGAATCATGATGAAAGAAATGAGTATCATGATGAAGAATATGAGCTTTTTGAAATAAGAAATATGCATCGTGATGAAGGAAATACGCATCATGAAGAAGGAAATGAGCATCACGATTGTGAAAATGAGCATCATGATGAAGGAAATGAGCATCATAATGATGGAAATGAGCATCATGATGTAGACAAAGAGCATCATTATAAAGGAAATATAAATCATAATGAAGAAATGAGCATCATGATGAAGAAAACACGCATCAAAATGAAGGAAATGTGCATCATGATAAAGGAAATGAGTATCATGATGAAGGAAATATGTATTGTGACGTAAGAAATGAGCATCATGATTAATGAATTATGCATCATGATGTACGAAATGAGCATCATGATGTATAAAATTAGCATTACGATGATTGAAACATGCATCATGATGAAGGAAATGAGCATAATAGTGTAGGAAATGAACATCATTATGATGAAAATACGCATCATGATGAAGAAAATGAGTATCGATGATGGAAATGACCATAATGATGTTAGAAATTATCATCATGATGAAGGAAATATGCATCATGATAAAGGAAATGAGCATCAATATGTAGAAAAGGAGTATAATGATGAAGAAAGTATGCATCATGATGAAGGAAATGAGCATCATGGTTAGGGAAATTATCATCAAGATGATGGAAATGAGTATCATTATGAGAGAAATATGCATCATGATGTAGGAAATGAGCATTATGATGAAGGAAATGTGCATAATGATGAATGAAGTATGCATTCTGATGAAGGAATTGTGCATCATGATGTAGAAAATGAACATCATGATGTGCATCACAACGAAGATAATGAGCACATTGATAAAAGAAATATGCATCATGATGAAGGAAATGAGCATCATAATGTAGGAAGTAAATATTATGATGAAGGAAATACGTAATTTGATGAAAGAAATTAGCATTATAATGAAGGAAATGACTATAATGATGTAGGAAATGATCATCAAGATGAATGAAATGAGCATCATGATGAAGGAAATGTGCATCACAACGAAGATAATGAGCACATTGATAAAGGAAATATGCATCATGATGAAGGAAATGAGCATCATGATGTAGGAAATGAGTATCATGATGAAGGAAATGAGTATCATGATGTAGGAAATGAGTATCATGATGAAGAAAATGAACATCATGATAAAGGAAATATGATGAAGGAAATGAGCATCATGAATATGGAAATATACATCGTGATGTAGGAAATGGCATCCTGATGAAAGAAATGACTATCATGATGATGGAAATATGCATCGTGATGTAGGATATGAGCATCATGATGAAGGAAAATATGCATCATGATGAAGGAAATGAGCATCGTGATAAAGGAAATATGATGAAGGAAATGAGCATCATGAATATGGAAATATGCATCGTGATGTAGGAAATAGCATCATGATGAAGAAAATGAGCATCATGATGATGGAAATATGCATCGTGATGTAGGAAATGAGCATCATGATGAAGGAAAATATGCATCATGATGAAGGAAATGAGCATCGTGATAAAGGAAATATGATGAAGAAAATGAGAATCATGAATATGGAAATATGCATCGTGATGTAGGAAATAGCATCATGATGAAGAAAATGAGCATCATGATGATGGAAATATGCATCGTGATGTTGGAAATGAGCATCATGATGAAGGAAAATATGCATCATGATGTAGGAAATGAGCATCATGATGAAGGAAATATGCATCATGTTTAATGAAATGAGTTTCACGATGTTGGAAATGAGCATCACAAAGAAGGAAACATGCATCATGATGTCGGAAATGAGCATCATGATGAAGAAAATATGCATCATGATGAATTAAATGAGCATTGAGATGAAGGAAATGACCATAATGACGTCGGAATCAATCATCATGTTGAAGGATATGAGCATCATGATGTAGAAAATGAGTATCATGATAAAGGAAATGAGCATCATGATGTAGAAAATGAGCATCATGATGAAGTATTTATGCATCATGATGATGGAAATGAGAATCTTTATAAAGAAAATTAGTATCATGATAAAGGAACTGATCATCATGATGATGGAAATAAGCATAATGAATAAGAAAATATGCAGCATGATATAGGAAATGAGCATTATGATGAAGGAAATGAGCATCATGATAAAAGAAATGAGAATCTTGATAAAGGAAATATTTTTCATGATGTAAAAAATGAGCATCATGATAAGGGAAATATGCATCATGATGAACGAAATGAGCATCTTGAAGTAGGATATTAGCATTATGATGATGGAAACATGCATCATGTTGAAGGAAATGAGCATAATAGTGTAGGAAATTAGCATCATTATGATGAAAATACGCATCATGATGAAGGAAATGAGTATCGATGATGGAAATGACCATAATGATGTTGGAAATTATCATCATGATGAAGGAAATATGCATCATGATAAAGGAAATGAGCATCAAGATGTAGAAAAGGAGTATCATGATGAAGAAAGTATGCATCATGATGAAGGAAATGAGCATCATGGTTAGGGAAATGATCATCAAGATGATGGTGTTGGCAATTGGATCGTGCGGTTCAACGTGATCCATTAGGATTAACAGGCAAACAAATCAGTGGAAGTAATAAAATCGTTTACCGTACTTCTGGGTTGATGTAGAGGATGAACAGCAGTGAAGAACACCTCTGATCTTCTACCGTATGTCCCAAAGTCAACTCTGGTGTTGGGTGGTCAACAATCCCCAGAGTTCTCTCAATCTGCTCTCTGTTCTCTCCCGTATGTCAAATGAGGCACTGACTTAGGTTTAACAGGAACTGAGATGACTTATATATACTTGGGCTACAGCAGGGACTAGGAGGAGAAATTGGACTGGGCCTCAATTGAATTTAATTAACCAAGCTTAGCCCAAAGCTTTTAATTAAATCCAATAATAATAATATAGTCCACTAAAATATTATTACTGCACTACCCGTCCAATCCCAAAATTATGTTCTGGGCTCCTTCTTATTATAAGCCCGATAGTCTCCCATGTTTAAGATATACAATGCCCATTAATTAATTAAGTTACTGACAACTCAAATTAATTAATATCTCATCCGAGAGTAGTACCACTCAACCTTATTATCATGCCGAAAATTAATCCACTTGCAAGATTTACATGATAAACCTTATGAGCTCCTCAAGAGGACATCATCAACCTATGTCGGACATGGATTCCTTCTACAATCAACAGCACACCATAGATACAGCACTACTTCCCAACTCACCGAGTTTGTTGATTTAATACTTATAAATCTCACCCATTGATGAATCAAAGAAATACATACTGCCCTACGTGTCGAGGTTATTGTATAGGGATTAAGAGCACGAACTTCCATAATAACAGAGATCAAGTTCTTCTATAAGCCAGTATAAGTCGAACGATCTCAGGCGGTCCTGCTCAATACACATAAGTGCACTAATGTGATTCTATAGCCAAGACAAGCTAATACCAAACCACACTACAACCATACCGATAGAGAGTCCCCGTCTATCTCAGTTGTGAGCATCTGTTTATACTTTATAAGGAAACCGATAATATGATCTTCTGCGTGTTGTCGCACAACATATTATCTACAGTATAAAGTAAATGGACTATTGCATCATACATATAAAATAAATTATAAGATGCAATCATTTGATCAATGATTCTCATTTCAAATATTGTTGTAACATTGTTCATACTAAAGCTAGACTTTTAGTATACAATCCAACAATCTCCCACTTATACTAAAAGACTATACTGTCATGTCTTCTGCCATACATCTGATTCCTACTCCTACTTACACGACCATTAAAAGCTCTCGCCTTAAGGTCCTTGTAAATGGTTTACTAGGTCATCATCCGATGCAATCTAGGCGACAACAACCTTCCCCTCATTATACGATTTCTCGTAACAGGTGGTACTCGCGCTCCATGTGTTTAATTGCCTTATGGACTTGTGATTTCTTCAAGTTTGCAACTGCACCAATATCATCAATTTAAATTGTAATTACCTTGGGCAAACTTAGAAACACTTCAAAGTCCATCATGAAGTCTCTAGAGTCATATAGATACTTTGGCTGCCTCATAGGCTCCAATATATCATCTTTCCATGATGGAGTCCGGAGTTTGAAATATATTTCTATATAACACTCCTCCACATTATGACTCTACTTCTTAAAATTAAACGCATAACCTTTGAGGAGAATTTACTACCGTCCAATCTGACTAAAAAATCTGAATCTACGTAATCCACAAGAAGCAGTGAATCTGTCCAGTAAGTCCACATATAATTTCCAGTCCTTCTCAGGCACTTTATATATGTCTTACCACAGTTCATCATTCTTGTTCCGGGTTACGTTGATACCCACTGTTCTTGCATCCAGCAAAATAGATATCCAACTTCGTTCATAGCATTCCTCAGATTAAGCTTCCTTATTCGCCGAAGTATAAGGAACCGCTTTCATCCTCTTTATCTTCTTCTTGTGTCTCAAAGACACATTCACTTAGATAAATGTACATGCTAAACGAGTATGGACTGTATCATTTTATGAAACTTGAGATAAGCATAATATCCTTTCTTGTGATCCGTATTACCGTGATCAAAAGGATATATTTTGCCTTTCTTAAGTCCTTCATCTCAACCGCTTTATTAACCGTACCCATACGCCCGATAATACTCTTTCATTGTCTCCAATGAGCAAGATACTATCTACGTATAGTACAAAAAACACCACCACGTTTCCGTCACTCTTTACAATACACAAGATACATCCGCTGATTGATTTAAATCCGTGCCACTGGATTACCTAATCAAAACAGATGCTTCACGATCTCAAAGCTTGCTTTAGTCCATCGCTGGACACTTTTAAGCTTACTATCAAAATGCTACTAGTACTTTGCAATGAATCACTCTGGTTGCTTCGCATAGATGTTTTCCTCAAGACTTCCAATCAGGAAAGCTGTCTTTGACATCTATTTGTTGTTCCTCATAGTTCAATATGAGCAGCAATACATAAAAGAATCCGGATCAACTTAAGCATAGCTACCAGTGAATATGTTTCCTCATAATCGAACCATTTCTTTCTGAGTACACTTTTTCGCAACAAGCTTTGCTTTCAAGGTTTTCACCTTTCCATATGATCCTCTTTTATTTCCTATGACCACTTCCAATGGCTTTTACACTATTTAGTGGTCCTTTAAGCTCCATACATAATTTAGAATCCGTAGATTCTATTTCAACATACATTGCAATATACTAAGATTCCGCATTTTAATCTTGTAGTGCTACGTCGTATTCGTGGGACAATACCATGTTTACTAGGGATCAAGTCTCACGACTCTCCCAAAACATATATTTATGAGTTGTCATACAACCCTCCCACTACGACAAGGCACTACATGTAATTGTGTATCAGACGTGACATGCGTTGCAGTTTACCTTGTGGTATATCCTCTTGTACACTTGGTACTTTTACTTAGTGTTTTCCTCTCACTTCCTTTAGAACAACTTATACATGGGCTTGTGATTTATTACATAGTCCTTTTTCAAAAAATTTGGTGTTTGTGTTAACAGTCACCCTTCGATCTTTTGGACTAAATAAATCAACCTTCATTTTTCTAGGATATCCCATATACAGACAAATGTTTCACGAATGACTGTATCTAGGGTATATCCATAAAATGAATTTAATTATTCCAAATAATTCATCATCTATCTAATCATAACCATAAGAGCATTATCCCTTCTACCCACCACACCATTCAGCTGGGGCTCGCCCGGTGTAGACTACTTGAGATTTAATCTCAACTTCTGATCAATAGCTCCTAACTATCCCAAGAGGTATTCGTCATCATGATTGAATCGTAATGACTTAATATATTTTCCATGACTCTTCACTATACCAGCCTTACAATTCTTGAATTAATCAAAGAACTTAGACATGCAGTGCATCATATAAATATATTGGTTTCCAGAATAATCTTCGAATATTCATAACCTCCTCTTGCCTGGATAATATTAGGTTCGCTTGAATCAGAATGAACTAATTCCAACATATATATCTTTGGCTCTACACCCCACAGCCTTGAAAAGGCAGTTGATAATTTTTACTTCCAAGCAAGACTCGCAAGTCCGATAGTTTCCACTTCAGATAAACCTTACGGTCTATCGGCTATCAACTTTTGAATCCTACTTAAGTAAAATGAATTAGTCATAGACGCCAAATGTATGTTAAGTTCATTTCCGAAGGTTCCTTTCTCTTACTAATATTAGAAGATGCATTATTTAATTACTATTTATTGCATCTGTGGGATGTACATGATTCAAGAGTATACTTTTTATCCACCAACGTACTTTAACGGATTATAGCCTCATTCCTCATTACTATGACCATGTCATTTAAATGAAATGAAGTATCCATCCGTTAATGCATAGAAACCGAAATTAAATTCTTTCTATGAAACGTACGTAAAGATAATTTCTCATAATCTATCGTTTATTCTTATCATGAGATAAATAAACAACTCCCACTGCAATAGCCACTACCTTTGTAGTTTTACCCATGTTATTAACAATCTTATCCTTACTCAGTGATAAACATTTAGTAATTCCAGTATCTACATACTTCGTGTCAGTAGATGCCATCACTAATGATGTTTAAACCATTAGTAAATAAGATATTAAACTTGTTCACATCATGATGAAAAATGGCTTTCTTTTGCCACATGTTTTGTTAGAAGTTTCCCACCAAATACAACCTCTCGTATTTCAGGTAGAACTTGCTCAAAACATCCAGGCAAATTGTGAAGAATAAATTGATTTAGGTTTCCCTTTCAATTTCTATTCCAAGCTCTTCCAATTCATTCATCAATTCAACCATGATCTTCTGCCTTTTTAATTTACTCAAGTATCTAAAGAGTTACATGAGATCATCATATTTCTATGAACCTCTCATCTCTTCACTAGAGACTTTAATAGGCATCATGAGACGTCCTTTGTGAGAATACACATGTATTTTCTTAAGTAGTAATTTTCAAAACCAAGATTCTTTTTAATCATCTAATTTGGACAAGTAAATATAATGTCTTTTAGTTAACAATTAGTGAAATAAAACCATTCGAAATTCAGAGAATCACAAATAAATTTACCGATCAAATCTTTGAATTTTATTCTTTTATATCGATTCCCTCAAAACAATATAAAATAAAATTCACCGACATCTCAAGCACCGTGAGTCTGCAAGCCACGTTAGGGTGGACGTTTACAAACCCGAACATTTACAAGAGAAGGTTTTACCCATTAATTTCATTTTTCAACCTAACTTTATGACAAAATAATTAATAGTCGGTTCCTCTTTAGCCATGTAAATAATAGCAGTGGCTCCGTTGGGGAGGATACTAATTATTCACATCTAAGTGTACACCATTATTTGATCCCAAGTCCGCTGCCCAAGCTTATGTGCCTTACTATTAGAGAAGTACACACGCGCTCAGATAACTTTCTACAACCATCAATTATATAAGTTTGTACCAGTGAACCGCATATAAGCTCATCCGTTAGGGAGGAAGGCACTATAGCCAATGCGCAAGCCCATATGCAACACATTACAAACAATAATTATTTAAAGAAGTTTGTACCAGTGATCCGTTAATAAACTTATCTGTTAGGGAGGAAGGCTCTATTGCCAACGCGCAAGTTTACTCACATCACTTACAAACCAATAATGGAGGCCGCGGGAATTAATTACCAATCCCCTCTCCCACTTAGTTATTTAATTACCGAGGGTTTTTAACATGCATATAATATTCCAGAATAAAATATACAACTAAGACATGCTTATATTAACAGCAATTTAAATAAGTAAATCACATAGAACATGCCTTTAACATATACAACAATAATTGACAATTAAATCAATTAATCAGTTATATAACTTAATTAATTGTATAATATGTTGGATCAATTAAATAGGCCCAGCTGACCCAAACATTATTAGCATAAAATGAGCAGCCCATTAATTAAATAATTAAGCTCATTTACCCTGCCAATTTCTGCATTAAGGTCTAGCCCAATATTTAACCTGGCCCAACATCAACCCCACAATTAATTTAATCCATCAGTAAATATTGTCCAGCAGCCCATTGCCATTTTAATAAAATTTGGGCCCAACAGCCCAAAACCAAATTAAAAAATTGAGCAGCTCTTTAAATATTACTGAATAAGGGCCCAATAATAAAAATATCAGCCAATCCGGCCCATTATCAAGCCAGCAACTAAATGCCCAAACAAGCAGCCCAAGAAGATATATCAATGATATTTGGGCCTAGCAGGCAGCCCAAAAAAAAATTAAGAAATAGAGCCCAATCATCCAAGGCCTGCCCTATTTCTTTTATCCGCCGCAATCCCAACCGCTATCAACAGCCCTCACTGCCGTCCGCCGCACAGCGCCGCCAGTCCTCTGCTCCCGGCGGCCGGAGTTCTGCAGGCGCCATCAAGACACGACAGCTCCACCGGAATGGAGCCGCCTGCAGCCACCACAGACCAGCGCACACCGGCGTTACCAGCCGCCGCTTCCGCCGGTGGCCGTGCCCCAACCAACCACCGGGACCATGGCTGCTGACACAACACGTTGTCGCGATCCGTTCGAGGCCGCCACCACCCAGCTCGCCGTCGATCGGGATCCGCCCGCACCAGCTTCGTCAGCTCTGCCAGAGCCGCTATCTGCCACCGCTAGCGGCTGCCTGACGACAAGACAGCCCTCCGGACGGGATCCGCCGCCTACTGCCGATTGCCGCGGCCCGATCTACTCGGCGCTTCATCCATCGGAGTCACTGGGTGACCCACTACCCATGACTCGGCACCGCCACAGCCGCCACCCGCTGCTGATTTCTGTGCTTTGTCGACAAGACGGGACCCGCCACTGATCGCGCCGCCCAAGGTCTCCACCGCCCACTGTCCCCGAACGATCGCCGTGAGGCTCGCCCGGAAGTGGGTTCGCCATGGACCAGATGCGCGCCGGATCCGACTCGCCATCTATCCAGTCGAGACAGCCGCCGACGACATCCATCATCCAGCGTGGTCGTCTCCATCATCGGTCAGTCGATGTCAATCGAGATCGTTGCCGTCGATATCGATCCAGTCGATGCCTATCGCTCCAGGCTTCGACAATCACCAGCCATCGATTACATCGATTCTCCAAAAGGCGTTCAACGTCGCCGACAACCGCCGCTCCAAGTCAGAAGCGTGTGTGTTTCGTACTATGTTCTTACTTGTGTGTGTTATTGAAAGCCGTGTACAAAGTGTACAATCATAATAATCACACAATATCATCGACAAAAAGCACATAGGAATAATGTATTATTCACACAGATTCAATCCCTTTCACCATGCCTTGAAACTTTCGATGATAAATGAAACACGAGAATACACAACAACAAGTGATTATATCCAGATCATATCAAATAATCAAATAACGAAACCAATGCTCTGATACCAATTGTTGGCAATTGGATCGTGCGGTTCAACGTGATCCGTTAGGATTAACAGCCAAACAAATCAGCGGAAGCAGTAAAATCGTTTACCGTACTTCTAGGTTGATGTAGAGGATGAACAGCAGTGAAGAACACCTCTGATCTTCTACCGTATGTCCCAAAGTCAACTCTGGTGTTGGGTGGTCAACAATCCCCAGAGTTCTCTCAATCTGCTCTCTGTTCTCTCCCGTATGTCAAATGAGGCACTGACTTAGGTTTAACAGGAACTGAGATGACTTATATATACTTGGGCTACAGCAGGGATCAGGAGGAGAAATTGGACTGGGCCTCAATTGAATTTAATTAACCAAGCTTAGCCCAAAGCTTTTAATTAAATCCAATAATAATAATATAGTCCACTAAAATATTATTACTGCACTACCCGTCCAATCCCAAAATTATGTTCTGGGCTCCTTCTTATTATAAGCCCGATAGTCTCCCCATGTTTAAGATATACAATGCCCATTAATTAATTAAGTTACTGACAACTCAAATTAATTAATATCTCATCCGAGAGTAGTACCACTCAACCTTATTATCATGCTGGAAATTAATCCACTTGCAAGATTTACATGATAAAACTTATGAGCTCCTCAAGGGGACATCATCAACCTATGTCGGACATGGATTCCTTCTACAATCAACAGCACACCATAGATACATCACTACTTCCCAACTCACCGAGTTTGTTGATTTAATACTTATAAATCTCACCCATTGATGAATCAAAGAAATACATACTGCCTTACGTGTCGAGGTTATTGTATAGGGATTAAGAGCACGAACTTCCATAATAATAGAGATCAAGTTCTTCTATAAGTCAGTATAAGTCGAACGATCTCAGGCGGTCCTGCTCAATACACATAAGTGCACTAATGTGATTCTATAGCCAAGACAAGCTAATACCAAACTACACTACAACCATACCGATAGAGAGTCCCCGTCTATCTCAGTTGTGAGCATCTGTTTATACTTTATAAGGAAACCGATAATATGATCTTCTGCGTGTTGTCGCACAACATATTATCTACAGTATAAAGTAAATGGACTATTGCATCATGCATATAAAATAAATTATAAGATGCAATCATTTGATCAATGATTCTCATTTCAAATATTGTTGTAAAATTGTTCATACTAAAGCTAAACTTTTGGTATACAATCCAACAGATGGAAATGAGTATCATTATGATAGAAATATGCATCATGATGTAGGAAATGAGCATTATGATGAAGGAAATGTGCATAATGATGAATGAAGTATGCATTCTGATGAAGGAATTGTGCATCATGATGTAGGAAATGAGCATCATGATGAAGGAAATATGCATTATGATGAAAGAAACGTGCATCATGATGAAGGAAATAAGCATCATAATGTAGGAAGTAAATATTATGATGAAGGAAATACGTAATTTGATGAAAGAAATTAGCATCATAATGAAGGAAATGACTATAATGATGTAGGAAATGATCATCAAGATGAATGAAATGAGCATCATGATGAAGGAAATGTGCATCACAACGAAGATAATGAGCACATTGATAAAGGAAATATGCATCATGATGAAGGAAATGAGCATCATGATGTAGGAAATGAGTATCATGATGAAGGAAATGAGCATCATGATGTAGGAAATGAGTATCATGATGAAGAAAATGAACATTATGATAAAGGAAATATGATGAAGGAAATGAGCATCATGAATATGGAAATATACATCGTGATGTAGGAAATGGCATCCTGATGAAGGAAATGACTATCATGATGATGGAAATATGCATCGTGATGTAGGATATGAGCATCATGATAAAGGAAAATATGCATCATGATGAAGGAAATGAGCATCGTGATAAAGGAAATATAATGAATGAAATGAGCATCATGAATATGGAAATA
Organism: Pogostemon cablin; assembly: GCA_023678885.1. NCBI lineage: Eukaryota > Viridiplantae > Streptophyta > Magnoliopsida > Lamiales > Lamiaceae > Pogostemon > Pogostemon cablin. The sequence continues at coordinate 10,444,872 of CM042999.1, read as the reverse complement.
TGCATCGTGATGTAGGAAATAGCATCATGATGAAGAAAATGAGCATCATGATGATGGAAATATGCATCGTGATGTAGGAAATGAGCATCATGATGAAGGAAAATATGCATCATGATGAAGGAAATGAGCATTGTGATAAAGGAAATATGATGAAGAAAATGAGAATCATGAATATGGAAATATGCATCGTGATGTAGGAAATAGCATCATGATGAAGAAAATGAGCATCATGATGATGGAAATATGCATCGTGATGTTGGAAATGAGCATCATGATGAAGGAAAATATGCATCATGATGAAGGAAATGAGCATCATGATGTAGGAAATGAGCATCATGATGAAGGAAATATGAATCATGATTAATGAAATGAGTTTCACGATGTAGGAAATGAGCATCACAAAGAAGGAAACATGCATCATGATAGAGGAAATACGCATAATAATGTAGAAAATGAGCATCATGATGAAGTATTTATGCATCATGATGATGGAAATGAGAATCTTTATAAAGAAAATTAGTATCATGATAAAGGAACTGATCATCATGATGATGGAAATAAGCATAATGAATAAGAAAATATGCAGCATGATATAGGAAATTAGCATTATGATGAAGGAAATGAGCATCATGATAAAAGAAATGAGAATCTTGATAAAGGAAATATTTTTCATGATGTAAAAAATGAGCATCATGATAAGGGAAATATGCATCATGATGAACGAAATGAGCATCTTGAAGTAGGATATTAGCATTATGATGATGGAAACATGCATCATGTTGAAGGAAATGAGCATAATAATGTATGAAATGAGCATCATTATGATGGAACTACGCATCATGGTGAAGGAAATGAGCATCTTGATGAAGGAAATGATTAGAATGATGTAGGAAATTAATATCATGATATAGAAAATATGCATCATGATGATGGAAATGAACATCATAAGGTAGGAAATGCGTATCATGATGAAGAAAATATGCAATATAATGAAAGAAATGAGCATCATGATGAGGGAAATGATCATCATATTGATGGAAATAAGCAACATGATCATGGAAGTAAGCATTATAATGTAGGAAATGTGCATCATGATGTAGAAAATCATGCATCATTATGTAGGAAATGAGCATAATGATGAAGGAAATATGCAATATGATGAAAGAAACATGCATCATGATGAAGGAAATAAGCATCATAATGTAGGAAAAAAGCATTATAATGAAAGAAATACGCATAATGATGAAGGAAATGAGCATCATAATGAAGGAAATGACCATAATGATGTAGGAGATGATCATCAACATGAAGGAAAAAAGCATAATGATAAAGGAAATATGCATCATGACGAAGGAATGAGCATCGTGATAAAGGAAATATGCATCATGATGAAAGAAATGAGCGTCATGATCAAGGAAATGAGCATCATGATGATGGAAATATGTATCGTGATGTAGAAAATGAGCATCATGATGAAGGGAAATATGCATCATGATAAAGGAAAAGAGCAACATGACATAGGAAATGAGCATCGTGATGAAGTAAAGAAGCATCATTATGATAGAAATGAGCATCATGATGAAGGAAATATGCATTATGATGAAAGAAACGTGCATCATGATGAAGGAAATGAGCATCATAATGTAGGAAGTAAATATCATGATTAAGGAAATACGTAATATGATGAAAGAAATTAACATCATAATGAAGGAAATGACCATAATGATGTAGGAAATGATCAACAAGATGAACGAATTGAGCATCATGATGAAGGAAATGTGAATCGCGACGAAGGAAATGAGCATCATGATGAAGGAAATGAGCATCATGAATATGGAAATATACATCGTGATGTAGGAAATAGCATCATGATGAAGGAAATGAACATCATGATGATGGAAATATGCATCGTGATGTAGGAAATGAGCATCATGATGAAGGAAAATATGAATTATGATGAAAAAATGAGCATCATGATGTAGGAAATGAGCATTATGATGAATAAATATGCATCATGATGAATGAAATGAGTTTCACGATGTAGAAAATGAGCATCACAAAGAAGGAAACATGCATCATGATGCAGGAAATGAGTATCATGATGAAGGAAATATGCATCATGATGAATTAAATTAGCATTGAGATGAAGGAAATTACCATAATGACATCAGAATCAATCATCATGATGAAGGAAATGAGCATCATGATGTAGGAAATGAGTATCATGATAAAGGAAATACATATAATAATGTACGAAATGAGCATCATGATGAATTATTTGTGCATCATGATGATGGAAATATCGGTATAAAGAAAATTAGTATCATGATGAAGGAACAGATCATCATGATGATGGAAATAATCATAATGAATAAGAAAATATGCAGCATGGTATCGGAAATGAGCATTATGATGAAGGAAATAAAGATCATGATAAAAGAAATGTGAATCTTGATAAAGGAAATATTTTTCATGATGTAAAAATTGAGCATCATGATCAGGGAAATATGCATCATGATGAACGAAATGAGCATCATGATGTAGAATATTAGCATTATGATGATGGAATCATGCATCATGTTGAAGGAAATGAGCACTGTGAGTCTGCATTCCATGTTAATATGGATGTATACAAACCCGAACATTCACAAGGGAAGGTTATACCCATTAATTTCATTCGTCAACCTTACTTCATGACAAAATAATTAATAGTCGGTTCCTCTTTAACCTTGCAAATAATAGCAGTGACTCCATTGGGGAGGATACTAATTATTCACACCTAAGTGTACACCATTATTGTATCACAAGTCCGCGGCTCAAGCTTATATGTCTTACAGTTGGAGAAGTACACACGCGCTCAGATAACTTCCTAAAATCATCAATTATAAGTTTGTACTAGTGAACCGCATATAAACTCATCTGTTAGGGAGGAAGGTCTATGCCAACACACAAGTTCATGTGCATCACATTACAAACAATAATTATTTAATGAAGCCTGTACCAGTGATTCATGAATAAACTCATCCGTTGTGGAAGAAGGCCTATTACCAACACGCAAATTACTCACATCACTTACAAACCAATAAGGGAGGCCACGGAAATTATTTACCAATCTCCTCTCCCACTTAGTTATTTAACACTGAGGGTTTTTACATGCATATAATATTCAAGAATAAACTACGTAACCTAGCATGCTCCTATTATGGCAAATAATTCCTTTATCATGATGCTCATTTCCTTCATTATGATGCATGTTTTCTTCATCATGTCAATCATTTCTTCATCATGATGCATATTTCCTTTATAATGATGTTCTTTATCTACACCATGATGCTCTACATCATGATGCTCATTTCCATCATCATGATGATAATTTGCTTTGTCATGATGCTCATTTCCTTCTACATGATGCGTATTTCCTTTGTCATGATGCTTATTTTCTATATCATAATGCTTATTTTTTTCATCATGATGCTCATTTCTTTAATCATGATTCAAATTTCCAATATTATGATGAATAAATTCTTTATTATGATGCTCATTTCCTTCATCATGATGCCTATTTCCTTCACCATGATGCTTATTTTCATCATCATGATGCATAAATCCATTATCATGATGCTTATTTCCTTCATCATGATGCAGAAATCCTTCTTCAAGATGCGCATTTCCATCATCAAGACGCATGTTTCCTTCAACATGATGCTCATTTCCTAAATCACGATGCATATTTCCATCTACATGATGATCATTTACTTCATCCTGATGCATATTTCCTTCATCATGATGCTCATTTCCTTCATCTTGATGATCATTTCCTACATCATTATGGTCATTTCCTTCATTAAGATGCTAATTTCCTTCATCATTAATCGTATTTCCTTCATCATGATGCTTATTTCCATTGTTATGATGCTCATTTCCTTTATTATGATGCACTTTTCTTTCATCATAATGCATATTTTCTTCATCATTATGCTCATTTCCTACATCATTATGCATGTTTTCAACATCATGATGCACAATTCCTATATCAGAATGCTTACTTCATTCATCATGATGCCCATTTTCTTCATCACAATGCTCATTTCCTACATCATGATGCATATTACCATCATCATGATGCTCATTTCCATCACCTTGATGATCATTTCCCTCATCACGATACTTATTTCATTCATAATGATGCGTACTTTCTTCATCATGATACTCATTTCCTACATCATGATGCTAATTTACATCATCATGATGATTTTTTCATAATCATAATGTTAATTCCCTACATCATGATGCTCATTTCGTTTATCACGATGCATATTTCCTTCATCATGATGCTCTTTTCCCAACATCATGATGCTCATGTCCTTTATGATGATGCGCATATCCTTCATTATAATGCATGTTTTCTTCATCATGTTAATCATTTCTTCATCATGATGCATATTTCCTTTATAATGATGCTCTTTATCTACACCATGATGCTCATTCCCTACATCATGATACTCATTTCCATCATCATGATGCTCATTTCCTTCTATATGATGCGTATTTCCTTCGTCGTGATGCTTATTTTCTATAGGGCTAATTTCAAAAAAATTATTTCTCTAACTATAGCCTTTTCCACTTTTGGTCCTTTATCTATGCGAATTCTCAATTATAGTCCTAAAAAGTCCAAAATCAGTCCTTTAGTCCAAAAATGGTCCTTTTGCTATTTCCAAACCAAAATTTTCCACCATGCTATTTACGAAAATGCCATTAGGATTCCAAAAATTTCTATACTTGATTATAAGGCTGATTTTCATCCGGTTTTCACAAAAAATAGTATCAGAGCCCTAGGTTTATTTATTTATGAATGAAAAAATTTATTATAAACTTATTTATCGCTTAACGAGAGGAGAGTTTCAAAGATATATAGATCCGAACGAAAGTTCGACATCCGAGAGTGACAGGACTATCAGCCCTATTCAAAGCTAGAGTAACAGGGATTTCTGGCTCTGCAAGATCGGAGCCAAAATGAAGGAACCTCTGGATCACATGGAGTCCATGAGGCAAGACAAGAAGACACATTCCAACAACCAGGAAACTTCAATATGAAGGCAATAGGAATGTCTACAGGAGCAAGCCGAGCTCAAGGATCTAATCTACACAACACCCCATATGGTCGATCTCACCTTGAACCGATAAATCCATACGGGTTGATCTTAAACCTCGACACCCTAGACTTCAAAAATAGAGAAACCTTGATCGATGAATGGACAAATGCCATGAAGATCGCAGGAGGTGCACTAGAGTTGGATAAAGAAGGGTTCATAAGATTCCTAATCATGAGCCTAGAAGGATCAGTAAAGTGTGCCTGGGAGGTACTCTCAGACAAGTCAAGAAGGAGGCTATGGAAGGCGAAGATCTAGGCAACATTGTTGATCGCATGGCAAGGATCTTCAAGATCCACTTCATCGGAGTAGGTTATTTCGAAGGAATGGAAGAAGAAAAGAAGAAGAAGTATAGGAATGCTCTATACAGCCTAGAACTACTTGACATCTGTCACGTAGATCAGTACATCAAACTCTTCACAGAGTATAGATGGAAATCAAAGATCAAGGATTCCACCTATTCTTTGCCAAGATTCCAAGCCCATGGAGGGAAATGCTGATCAAAGAATATGAACTATGTGAGCTGGATTCAATAGCGAGGAGGATGTCTTTTCTCAAAGCCAAGATTGCGAAATGGTGTCATCAAGCATCGCTACATAAGAACTACAAGAGATTAAGGGGAATCAACAAAATGGTACCCTTATGCTGTGAAGTAATGATCTACCAACTATTATTGGAAGAAACCCAAGAAAGCAGAAATGATGAATAAACATTATCCTTACACCCAAAGGAGCGGAGGATGGAGGTCTAGAAGACCAAGATCCTTTTGGTCTAAACAGAATGCCCGAAGCAATATATAGGTACAGAGATCTGGACCATCAAGATGGAGTTCAAAAAGTCAAGCCTCATCCTCAGGATCAAACCAGAGGAGTACAGGAAGAACTCCCACAAGAAAAATGTTCCGAAGAGCGGCTACACGAGTCAATAAAAGATTCAAGGACTGTAACTATTATACGTATGGAACTAGGGGGCACATCTCACCAGATTGCCCAGAAAACCAGAAGAGGGGAGTATGATAGTTCAAAACCACTCTAGAAATAGAGGAAGCTATATACTTCCAAGATCTAGTTCAGGTATATCAATTAGAAGATATACCCTTAGATGAGAGCATCTATGAAGAAGAATTCCTTAGCCAAGACGAGTCTTGTGAAGATAAGTCAGAGTGAAGATGAGTCAGAGTGAAGAAAACTTCAGACAGGAGATGCAAGAGGATATGTCGGGATTCTTTTCCCAGACATCTATTTCTCATAAAGCCCTTATGAGGATTATGAAGGAGGATCCAAGGCTCAACCTATACGATGGATTCACCGTAGGAAGGATGGACAAATTCTTTCCAAGCTTCATAAGAAGAAAGCACAACATCATATATAAGGTGACCGAAGGGGTGATTGCCATCCCGATGGAGCTCACAGGAAATATGATAGAAATGCAACTGGTTCCTTATGAAGAAATCAGGAGGGAGCTTGGTAAGCTCTCGAAAGAAGTATCCAAGACTATGTCTTGGGTTCATATAGGAGCTATTTGGATCCTCATCAAAGCTACATTCAAAGATGGAATCGATACACCAATCGATATTACCATCTTTGATAAGGGGATCGAGAATCCAAGAGAAGCATGCCTGGGAGGAATCTCAGGGAACCTATATGCAGGCAAGGTGGCATTCTACATCTATCCGAGGATTACCTATAATCTGGCAGATAGATATTTTAGTAGAGAACTCACCCTTGATCAAGATTTTAAGAATAAAAACCTGATGAAAGAAGGGAATCGACCCTGCTCTATCACCTACAGTATCTCATATGCACTATCCAACACTCATCATTTGAATTTATTCCAAATGAAGGAGTATATCGAGATACCAGAAGTGTTTGAAAGGGTTGTATGTGCAACCAGGCCGGAGATCATGGAGTTACCGCCGATTCACGACATGGATTTGCGGATCACGGATAAGCCGGTCTGGAGTAGACAAGACAGCCTCAGAATCGAGCAAAGAAGTGTTTCTTTCCAAGAAAACAGGATGATCAGCAAGAAATGGGGAAAGATCAAGCCTCATCAAGATGGAGTTCAAAAAGTCAAGCCTCATCCTCATGATCAAACCAGAGGAGTACAGGAAGATCTCCCATAAGAAAAATGTTTCGAAGAGTGGCTACACGAGTCAATGAAAGATTCAAGGATTGTAACTGCTATACGTGTGGAGCTAGGGGGGCACATCTTACCAGATTGCCCAGAAAACCAGAAGAGGGGAGTACGACAGTTTGAAACCACTCCAGAAATGGAGGAAGTTGTTTACTTCCAAGATCTAGTTCAGGTATATCAATTTGAAGATATACCCTCAGATGAGAGCATCAATGAAGAAGAATTCCTTAGCCAAGATAAGTCTTCTGAAGATGAGTCGGAGTGAAGAAAACTTCAGACAGGAGATGCAAGAGGATATGTCGGGATTCTTTCCCAGACATCCATTTCTCATAAAGCCCTTATGAGGATTATGAAGGAGGATCCAAGGCTCAACCTATACGATGGATTCACCGTAGGAAGGATGGACAAATTCTTTCCAAGCTTCAAAAGAAGAAAGCACAACATCATATATAAGGTGACTGAAGGGGAGATTGCCATCCCGATGGAGCTCACAGGAAATATGATGGAAATGCAACTGGTTGCTTATGAAGAAATCAAGAGGGAGCTTGGTAAGCTTTCAAAAGAAGTATCCAAGACTTTATCTTGGGTTCATATAGGAGCTATTCAGATCCTCATCGAAGCTACATTCAAAGACAGAATCGATACGCCAATCGATATTGCCATCTTTGATAAGAGGATCAAGAATCCAAAAGAAGCATGCCAGGGAGGAATCTTAGGGAACCTATATGCAGGCAAGGTGGCATCCTACATCTATCCGAGGATTGCCTATAATCTGACTGATAGAGATTTTAGTAGAGCACTCACCCTTCATCAAGGTTTCAAGAATAAATACCTGATGAAAGAAGGGAATCGACCCTACTCTATCACCTACAATATCTCATATGCTCTATCCAACACTCATCATTCGAATTTATTCCAAATGAAGGAGTATATCTAGATACCAGAAGTGTTTAAAAGGGTTGCAGGTGCAACCAGGCCGGAGATCATGGAGTTACCGCCTATTCACGACATGGATTTGCGGATCAAGAATAAGCCGGTCTGGAGTAGACAAGACAGCCTCAGATTCAAGTAAAGAAGGATTTCTTTCCAAGAAGACAGGATGATCAGCGAGAAATGGGGAAAGATCAAGCCTCAGCAAGATGGAGTTCAAAAAGTCAAGCCTCATCCTCAGGATCAAACCAGAGGAGTACAGGAAGAACTCCCACAAGAAAAACATTCCGAAGAGTGGCTACATGAGTCAATAAAAGATTCAAGGACTGTAATTGCTATACGTGTGGAGCTAGGGGGCACATCTCACAAGATTGCCCAGAAAACCAGAAAAGGGGAGTACGATAGTTCGAAACCACTCCAGAAATGGAGGAAGCTGTTTACTTCCAAGATTTAGTTCAGGTATATCAATTTGAAGATATACCCTCTGATGAGAGCATCAATGAAGAAGAATTCCTTAGCCAAGACGAGTCTTCTGAAGATGAGTCGGAGTGAAGAAAACTTCAGACAGGAGATGCAAGAGGATACGTCGGGATTCTTTCCCAGACATCTATTTCTCATAAAGCCCTTATGAGGATTATGAAGGAGGATCCAAGGCTCAACCTATATGATGGATTCATCGTAGGAAGGATGGACAAATTCTTTCCAAGCTTCAAAAGAAGAAAGCACAACATCATATATAAGGTGACCGAAGGGGTGATTGCCATCCCGATGGAGCTCACAGGAAATATGATAGAAATGCAACTGGTTCCTTATGAAGAAATCAGGAGGGAGCTTGGTAAGATCTTGAAAGAAGTATCCAAGACTATGTCTTGGGTTCATATAGGAGCTATTTGGATCCTCATCAAAGCTACATTCAAAGATGGAATCGATACACCAATCGATATTACCATCTTTGATAAGGGGATCGAGAATCCAAGAGAAGCATGCCTGGGAGGAATCTCAGGGAACCTATATGCAGGCAAGGTGTCATTCTACATCTATCCGAGGATTACCTATAATCTGGCAGATAGATATTTTAGTAGAGAACTCACCCTTCATCAAGATTTCAAGAATAAAAACCTGATGAAAGAAGGGAATCGACCCTACTCTATCACCTACAGTATCTCATATGCTCTATCCAACACTCATCATTTGAATTTATTCCAAATGAAGGAGTATATCGAGATACCAGAAGTGTTTGAAAGGGTTGTATGTGCAACCAGGCCGGAGATCATGGAGTTACCGCCGATTCACGACATGGATTTGCAGATCAAGGATAAGCCGGTCTGGAGTAGACAAGACAGCCTCAGAATCGAGCAAAGAAGTGTTTCTTTCCAAGAAAACAGGATGATCAGCAAGAAATGGGGAAAGATCAAGCCTCATCAAGATGGAGTTCAAAAAGTCAAGCTTCATCCTCATGATCAAACCAGAGGAGTACATGAAGATCTCCCATAAGAAAAATGTTTCGAAGAGTGGCTACACGAGTCAATGAAAGATTCAAGGACTGTAACTGCTATACGTGTGGAGCTAGGGGGCACATCTTACCAGATTGCCCAGAAAACCAGAAGAGGGGAGTACGACAGTTTGAAACCACTCCAGAATTGAGGAAGTTGTTTACTTCCAAGATCTAGTTCAGGTATATCAATTTGAAGATATACCCTCAGATGAGAGCATCAATGAAGAAGATTTCCTTAGCCAAGATAAGTCTTCTGAAGATGAGTCGGAGTGAAGAAAACTTCAGACAGGAGATGCAAGAGGATATGTTGGGATTCTTTCCCAGACATCCATTTCTCATAAAGCCCTTATGAGGATTATGAAGGAGGATCCAAGGCTCAACCTATACGATGGATTCACCGTAGGAAGGATGGACAAATTCTTTCCAAGCTTCAAAAGAAGAAAGCACAACATCATATATAAGGTGACCGAAGGGGAGATTGCCATCCCGATGGAGCTCACAGGAAATATGATGGAAATGCAACTGGTTCCTTATGAAGAAATCAAGAGGGAGCTTGGTAAGCTCTCGAAAGAAGTATCCAAGACTATGTCTTGGGTTCATATAGTAGCTATTCGGATCCTCATCAAAGCTACATTCAAAGACGGAATCGATACTCCAATCAATATTGCCATCTTTGATAAGAGGATCAAGAATCCAAGAGAAGCATGCCAGGGAGGAATCTCAGGGAACCTATATGATGCATATTTTCTTCATCATGATGCTCATTTTCTTCATCATGATGCATATTTTCTTCATCATGATGCGTATTTTCTTCTTCACGATGCCTATTTTCTTCATCATGATGCATATTTCCTTCATCTTGATGCTCATTTCCTTCATCATGATGCTCATTTTCTTCACCGTGATGCTCATTTACTTCATCATGATGCTCATTTTCTTCATCGTGATGCATATTTTCTTCATCATGATGCTCATTTTCTTCATCATGATGCTCATTTCCTTCATCATGATCCTCATTTTCTCCATCATGATGCATATTTTCTTCATCATGATGCTCATTTTCTTCATCATGATGATCATTTTCACAATTATGATACATTGTTTCTTCATCATGATGCATAGTTTATTCATCATGATGCTCATTTCCTTCATCACGATGCATATTTTCTTTATTATGATGCTCATTTTCTTCATCATGATGCATATTTTCTTCATCAAGATGCTCATTTTCTTCAACATGATTCATATTTTTTTCATCATGATGCATATTTTCTTCATCGTGATGCTCATTTTCTTCATCATGATGCTCATTTTCTTCATCATTATGCACACTTTCTTCATCATGATGCATATTTTCTTCATCATGATGCTCATTTTCTTCATCGTGATGCATATTTTCTTCATCGTGATGCATATTTTCTTCATCATGATGCTCATTTTCTTCATCATGATGAAGAAAATAGGTATCATGATGAAGAAAATGAGCATCACGATAAGAAAATGAGCATCACGATGATGAAAATGAGCATCATGATAAAGAAAATATGCATCGGGATGAAGAAAATAAATATCATGATGAAGAAAATATGCATCACGTTGAAAAAAATAAGCATCACGACGAAGAACATGAGCATCACGATAAAGAAAATGAGCATCATGTTGAAGAAAATATGCATCATGATTAAGGAAATGAGCATCATGATGAAGGAAATGAGCATCATGATGAAGAATATATGCATCATGATGATGAAAATATGCATCATGATGAAGAAAATAAGCATCATGATGAAGAAAATATGCATCATGATGAAGAAAGTGTGCATAATGATGAAGAAAATGAGCATCATGATGAAGAAAATGAGCATCATGATGAAGAAAATATGTATCATGATGAAGAAAATATGCACCATGATGAAGAAAATGAGCATCATGATGAAGAAAATGAGCATCACGATAAAGAAAATGAGCATCATGTTGAAGAAAATATGCATCATGATTAAGGAAGTGAGCATCACGATGAAGAAAATGAGCATCATGATGAAGAATATATGCATCATGATAATGAAAATATGCATCATGATGAAGGAAATGATCATCATGATGAAGAAAATATGCATCATAATGAAGAAAATAAGCATCATAATGAAGAATATGAGCATCATGATGAAGAAAATATACATCATGTTGAAGAAAATGGGCATAATGATGAAGAAAATGAGCTTCATGATGAGGAAAATGAGCATCACGATGAAGAAAATGAGCATCATGATGAATGAAATGAGCATCATGATGAAGAAAATGAGTATCATGATGAAGAAAATATGCATCATGATGACGAAAATATGCGTTAGATGAAGAAATAAGCATCATTAAGAAGAAAATGAGCATCATGATGAAATAAATGAGCATCATGATGAAGAAAATGAGCATCAAGATGTAGAAAATATGCATCATGATGAAGAAAATATACATCATGATGAAGAAACTAAGCATCATGATGAAGAAAATATGCATCATGATGAGGAAAATGATCATCATGATGAAGAAAATGAGCATCAAGATGAAATTAAATATGCATCATGATGAAGTAAATAAGCATCACGATGAAGGAAATGAGCATCGTGATAAAGGAAATAAGCATCATGATGATGGAAATATGCATCATGTGGAAGGAAATGAACATCATGATGAAGAAAATATGCATCATGATGAAGAAAATATGCATCATGATGAAGAAAATGAGCATCATGATGAAGAAAATGAGCATTATGATGAAGAAAATGAGCATCAAGATGAAGGAAATTAGCATCATGACAAAGAAAATATGCATCATGATGAAGAAAATATGCATCATGATGAAGAAAATGAGCATCATGATGAAGGAAATGAGCATCATGATGAATGAAATGAGAATCATGATGAAGAAAATATGCATCATGATGAAGAAAATGAGCATCATGATGAAAAAAATGAGCATCATGATGAAGAAAATGAGCATCATGATGAAGAAAATATGCATCATGATGAAGAAAAAATAGGCATAATGATGAAGAAAATATGCATCATGATGAAGAAAATATGCAACATGATGAAGAAAATGAGCATCATGATGAAGGAAATGAGCATCGTGATGATGGAAATATGCATCATGTTGAAGAAAATGAGCATCATGATGAAGAATATATGCATCATGATGAAGAAAATATGGATCATGATGAAGAAAATGAGCATCATCATGAAGAAAATGAGTATCATGATGAAAGAAATGAGCATCATCATGAAGAAAATGAGCATCATCATGAAAGAAAATGAGCATCATCATGAAGAAAATGTGTATCATCATGAAAGAAAATGAGCATTATCATGAAGAAAATGTGTATCATGATGAAAGAAATGAGCATCATGATGAAGGAAATGAGCATCATGATGAAGAAAATATGCATCACATTGAAGAAAATGAGCATCATGATGAAGAAAATGAGCATCATGATGAAGAAAATATGCATCATGATAAAGAAAATATGCATCATGATGAAGAAAATATGCATCATGATGAAGGAAATGTGCATCATGATGAAGGAAATGATCATCATGATGAAGAAAATATACATCATGATGAAGAAAATAAGCATCATGATGAAGAAAATGAGCATCATGTTAAAGGAAATGAGCATCATGATGAAGGAAATGAGCATCATGATGAAGAAATTGAGCATCATGATGAAGAAATTATGCATCATGATGAAGGAAATGAGCATCATGATGCATTTTTTCTTCATCATGATGCATAGTTTCTTCATCATGATGCTCATTTCCTTCATCACGATGCATATTTTCTTTATTATGATGCTCATTTTCTTCATCATGATGCATATTTTCTTCATGAAGATGCTCATTTTCTTCAACATGATTCATATTTTTCATCATGATGCATATTTTCTTCATCATGATGCTCATTTTCTTCATCATGATGCTCATTTCCTTCATCAAGATGCATAATTTCTTCATCATGATGCTCAATTTCTTTATCATGATGCTCATTTCTTTCATCATGATGCTCATTTCCTTCATCATGATGCTCATATCCTTCATCATGATGCTCAATTACTTCATCATGATCCATATTTCCTTCCTCATGATGCTCATTTTTGACATCATTATGCATATTTTCTTTATCATGATGCTCATTTTCTTCATCATAATGCTCATTTTCACAATCATGATGTTGGCATTTGATCGTTTGGTTAACGTGACCCGTTAGGGTTCCATGTATTTCTAACAAGCAGCGGAAGCAAGTAAACATGAAACGCATTACCTTTCACCAAGGGTTGATGTAGAGGTTGAATTCTCGCTGGCAGTCTGCGCAGTCCCACGAAAATAGCCATAAGTTCCTCTTCTGATGTCGGAATTGAGTGATCTTTGTGCTCAGACGATCCTCTCTTCGACGGCTTTCCATCAGTATATAATACATAAAAATCAAAGAACTGTACGATTTTATATGAATTTTGGAACATGACGAACTGCAGCAGCAAACGACCTTCCGGTCTTCTGCTGTATGTCCCAAGTCCGATCTCGACGTCGTGTGGGCGACGATCTACGAGACCTACTCAATCTGATCCTCATCACACGTGAATAATGAATTAGATTAGGGTTCCAGATAAGCTGAGGTGACTTATATACATGGGCTACAGCAGGGACCAGGAGGAGAAATTGGGTTGGGCCTCCATTGGGCTTAAGTATCCAAGCTTAGCCCAAAGCTTATACTTAAGTCCATTAATAATAATATATTCCACTAAAATATTATTACTGCACTACCATACCAATCCCAAAATTACGTTTTGGGCTCCTTCTTATTATGAGCCCGTTAGTCTCCCCATGTTTAAGATATACAATGTCCATTAATTAATTTAAGTTACTGACAACTCAATTAATTAATATCTCATCCAAGAGTAGTACCACTCAACCTCATTATCATGCAGGAATAAATTCCACCTGCAGGGTTTACATGATAATCCTTGTGAGCTCCTCAAGGGGACATCATCAACCTATGACGGACACGGATTCCTTCTACAATCAACAGCACACCATAGAGACAGCACTACTTCCCAACTCACCGAGTTTATTGATTTAATTGCATGTAAATCTCACCCATTGATGAATCAAAGAAATACATACTGCCCTATGTGTCGAGGTTATTGTATAGGGATTAAGAGCACGAACATCCATAATAACTGAGATCAAGTTCTCCTATAAGTCAGTATAAATCGAACGATCTCAAGCGGTCCTGCTCAATACACACAAGTGCACTAATGTGATTCTATAGCCAAGACAAGCTAATACCAAACCACACTACAACCATCCCGATAGAGAGTCCCCGTCTATCTCGATTGTGAGCATCTGTTTATACTTTATAAGGAAACCGATAATATGATCTTCCGCATGTTGTCGCACAACATATTATCTACAGTATAAAGTAAGTGGACTATTGCATCGAACATATAAATAAATTATAAGATGCAATCATTTGAGCATATGATTCTCATTTCAAATTAATTGTTATAACATTGTTCATACAAAAAGCTAGACTTTTAGTATACAATCCAACAATCTCCCACTTATACTAAAAGACTATGCTGTCATGTCTTCCGCCATACATCTGATTCCCACTCCCACTACACGACCATTAAAAGCTCTCGCCTTAATATCCTTGTAAATGGATTTACTAGGTCATCATCCGATGCAATCTAGGCGACAACAACCTTCCCCTCATCATACGATTTCTCGTAACAGGTGGTACTTGCACTCCATGTGTTTAATTGCCTTATGGGCTCGTGATTCCTTCAAGTTTGCAACTGCACCAATATCATCAATATAAATTGTGATATCCTTGGACAAACTTAGAAACACTTCGAAGTCCATCTTGAAGTTTCTAGAGTCATACAGATACTTTGGCTGCCTTATAGGCTCCAATTTATCATCTTTCCATGATGGAGTCCGGAGTCTGAAATATATTTCTATATAACACTCCTCCACATTATGACTCAACTTCCTAAAATTAAACACATAACCTTGAGGTGGATTTACTGTCGTCCAATCTGACTAAAAAATCCAAATCTACGTAATCCACAAGAAGCATTGAATTTGCCCAGTAAGCTTACATATAATTTCCAGTCCTTCTCAGGCACTTCATATATGTCTTACCACAGTTCATCATTCTTGTTCCGGGTTACGTTGATACCCACTGTTCATGCGTTCAGCAAAATAGATATCCATTCTCGCGCATAGCATTCTTAAGATTAAGCTTCCTTATTCGCCGAAGCATAAGGAACCGCTTTCATCACCTTTATCTTCCTTTTGTGTCTCAAGACATATTTTCTTAGATAAAGTCACTTGCTAAAACAAGTAAGGATCGTATCAATTCATGAAGCTTGAGACAAGCATAATATCCTTTCTTGTGATCCGTATTACCGTGATCAAAAGGATATTTTTGCTCTTCTTAAGTCCTTCATTTCATACCGCTTTATTATCCATACACATACGCCCGACAATACTCTTTCATTGTCTCCAATGAGCAATATATCATCTACGATATAGTACAAGAAATACCACCACGTTTCCATCACTCTTTTCAATACACAAGACCCATCCGATCATTGATTAGATCCATGTCACTGGATTACCTCATCAAAACGGATGTTTAATGATCTTGAAGCTTGTTTTAGTCCATTAATGGACACTTTTAAGCTCACTATCACAATGCTCTTAGCTCTTTGCAATGAATCACTCTGGTTGCTTCACATAGATGTTTCCCTCAAGATTTCCAATCAGGAAAACTGTTTTGACATCTATTTGCTATCCCTCATATTTCATATGAGTAGCAACAGATAAAAGAGTCCGGATCAACATAAGCATAGCTACTGGCGAATATGTTTTCTCATAATCGAACCCTTTCTTTCTGAGTATACATTTTCCCAACAAGCTTTACTTCTAAGGTTTTCACCTTACCGTATGATCCTCTTTTATTTTGTATGACCACTTCCAATGGTTTTCACACCATCCGTGGTTCTACAATCATCCAGATCTTATTTAGAATCTATTGATTCTATTTCAACATTTATTGCAATTTGTTAAGATTTCGCATTTCTATCTTGTAGTTCTTCGTCGTATTCGTGGGTTAACTCCATGTTTACTAGGGACCAAGCCTCACGACTCTCCCAAAACATATATCTATCAGGATTTAGAACAACCCTCCCACTACGAGAAGACACTACACGCAATTGTGTATCAGATGTGACACGCGTCGCAATTTACCTTGTGGTATATCCTCTTGTACACTTGGTACTAATACTTTGTGTTTTTCTCTCACTTGCTTTAGAACAACTTATACATGGGTATTTGATTTATTACATAGTCATTTTTCCAAAAATCTAGTGTTTATGTTAACAATCACTCTTCGATCTTGTGGACTAAATAAGTCATCCTTCATTTTTCTAGGATATCCCACAAATAGAAAAACATTCTTACGAATTACTGTTCCTAGGGCATATCCATAAAATGAATTTAGTAATTCCAAATAATTCATCATCTATCTAATCACTACCATAAGAGTGCTATTTCTTCTATTCGTCACACCATTAAGGTGGGAAATTCATTTCCGAAGGTACCTTTCTCTTACTAGATTAGAAGACTCATTATTAATTACTATTTGTCGCATCCAGGGGATAAACATGATTTAAGAGTGTACAAATTGTTCACCAACGTACCATAACAGATTACAACTCTATCATTCATTATAATGACCATGTCATTTAAATGAAATGGAGTATCCATCTATTAATGCATAGAAACCGAAATCAAATTCTTTCTATGAAAATGTACGTAAAGACAATTTCATAAAATCAAACGTTCATTCATATCGTAAGATAAATAAACAACTCTCACTGCAATAGCCACTACTCTTGTAGTTTTACCCATGTCATAACAATCTTATCTTCACTTAGTAATAAACATTTAGTGATTCCAGTATCTACACACTTCGTGTCAGTAAATGCCATCACTAATCATGTTTTAAACAACTAGTGAATAAGATATAAAACTTGTTCACATTATGATGAAAATGGCTTTCCTTTGCCACATGTTTTGCCAGAAGTTTTCCACCATATACATCCTATTGTAATTCAGGTGGAACTTACTCAAAAACATCTAGGCAATTCACAAAGAATTAAATTGATCTAGGTTTCCCTTCAATTTATACTCCATGCTTTCCCAATTCATTCATCAAATTAAATCATGATCTTCTGCCTTTTAACTTACTCAAGTATCCGAAGAGTTACATGAGACCATCATATTTCTATGAACCTCTCATCTCTTCACTAGAGACTTTAATAGGCATCATGAGACGTCCATTGTGAGAACACACATGTATTTTCTTAAGCAGTAAAATTCAAAACCAAGATTCTTTTCTAATCATCTAATTTTGGACCAGTAAATATAATTTCTTTTAGTCAACAATAAGCGAGATAAAACCATTTGAAATTACAGAGAATCATAAATAAATATACCGATCAAATCTTCGAATTTTATCCTTTTATATTGATTCCCTCAAAACTATATAAAAATAAAATTCACCGACATCTCAAGCACCGTGAGTCTGCAAGCCACGTTAGTGTGGACGTTTACAAACCCAAACATTTACAAGAGAAGGTTTTACCCATTAATTTCATTTGTCAACCTAACTTTATGACAAAATAATTAATAGTCGGTTCCTCTTTAGCCATGCAAATAATAGCAGTGACTCCGTTGGGGAGGATACTAATTATTTACACCTAAGTGTACACCATTATTTGATCCCAAGTCCACTGCGCGAGCTTGTGTGTCTTACAGTTGGAGAAGTACACACGCGCTCGGATAGCTTCCTACAATCATCAATTATAAGTTTGTACCAGTGAGCCCCACATAAACTCATCCGTTAGGGAGGAAGGCCTATTGCCAACACGCAAGTTCATGTACCACATTACAAACAATAATTATGTAATGAAGTCTGTACCAGTGATCCGTGAATAAACTCATCCGTTAGGGAGGAAGGCCTATTGCCAACACGCAAGTTTACTCACATCACTTACAAACCAATAATGGAGGCCGCGGGAATATTTACCAATCCCCTCTCCCACTTAGTAATTTAACACCGAGGGTTTTTACATGCATATGATATTCAGAATAAAATACGCAACGCTAGCATGCTTCTATTACGGCACATAAGGCAGTAAATCACATAGAGTCATGCATACATATATAACAATAATCAATAATTAAATCAATCATTAACAGTTATATATCAGCGAATTCGATTGTTCGCCACCAGGCACGAATATCAGCAAAGACTTCCAGACTATCAAACTTTCAAAATTTCCAGATTGTCCAATTTTCGAAACCATCGATATCGACCGTCGATGTCGTCCAGATTATCAAAATCATCGATATCGACTAAATTATCAAATATTCGAAAAACATCAAGATTATCAAAATTTCGAAGCTATCGATATCGATCGTCATATTGTCTAGATTATCAAAATCATCGATATCGACGAGCAACCATATATAACAATAATAGATAATTAAATCAATTATGTCAGTTATATATTAGGAATCAATTCAACATCCATATATAACAATAATAGACAATCAATTATAGCAGTTATATATTAGGAATTAATTCGAAATTCATATATGACAATAATAGATTATTAAATCAATTATAGCAGTCATATATTAGGAATTAATTCGACATCCATATATAACAATAATATACAATCTATTATGGCAGTTATATATTAGGAATTAGTTTTCCTAAAATTGGATGTCTTATCCAACACTCTAGCAATACATGCATATAATATACCAAATATAATACGCAATCTAGCATGCTTCTATATAAGACAATAAATCATAGAGATCAGGCATCCATATATATATAACAATAATAGACAATTAAATCAATTATGACAGTTATATATATTAGGAATAAAAACGCCTCTAAATTTTAATGTCTTGTCCGACACTCCTACTGTGAAATCGATGCCTTACGCAACAAGCAGGATTGCTTGTGCCCCAAGACGTCCATCGTCATATCCCACCGCCAATCATGTCAGGGAGCGCCCCAAGTTCCTTGACGAGCGCCCCTCGCCCGGACTGTCGCTCGTCCAAGGGCCTACTTGCATGGAACCAAGTTCAGCCCAACGCGCAACACCAAACTACACCGTCGTTCGTAGTTCGAAACTGAAAGAACTCAGAATCCAATCTCCACCGTCCAGAATCTACTACTGTAAGTCCTGAACATTCTGTCCAAATTACAGATCGATCCAACGGTTATTTTGTGAGAAACGGCTCTTTTCTCTCGACTGCGCAAAACAGAATCGCCCAAATATCTTCTTCTGTTTTCAGCGTACTCCCAGCAAGAAAAGGCTCCAAATTCAATCTCCACCGTTCAGAATATACATCCACAAGGTCTGAACGTGTTGACCAAATTACAGCTCGATCCAACGATTAGTTTGTCAGAAACGGCACTTTTCCCTCGACTGCGCAAAACAGAATCGCCCAAATATCTGCTTCTGTTTTCAGCGTACTCCCAGCAAGAAAAAAAAACTCCAAATTCGATCTCCACCGTTCAGAATGTACATCCACAAGGTCTGAACGTGTTGACCAAATTACAGATCAATCCGACCGTTGAAACTCTGGTTATTGCCTCTGCAATATCACTACGCTGGATTTTCTCTCAAAAGCGTGATTCTATTTTTGCCCTCTCTTTCTTCCTTGCATGTGAAATTGACGAACAGTTTTCGTCGAATCCTCTCACACACAACCATGGATGAATAGATATGATATAGGGTATATATTACATAGGGATATTCATGGTTTGCGCAATAAAACCAAAACCCTAAACATGTGATCCTAATTCCGAAAAATTAATCACATAAACCCTAGCCTAACGTGTCACGCTTCACCATGAAACCGAAGCTCTGATACCAATTGATGGTGCTCGATCGTTTGGTTAACGTGACCCGTTAGGGTTCCATGTATTTCTAACAAGCAGCGGAAGCAAGTAAACATGAAACGCATTACCTTTCACCAAGGGTTGATGTAGATGTTGAATTCTCGCTGGCAGTCTGCGCAGTCCCACGAGAATAGCCATAAGTTCCTCTTCTGATGTCGGAATTGAGTGATCTTTATGCTCAGACGATCCTCTCTTCGACGGCTTTCCATCAGTATATAATACATAAAAATCAAAGAACTGTACGATTTTATATGAATTTTGGAACATGACGAACTGCAGCAGCAAACGACCTTCCGGTCTTCTGCTGTATGTCCCAAGTCCGATCTCGACGTCGTGTGGACGACGATCTACGAGACCTACTCAATCTGCTCCTTATCACACGTGAATAATGAATTAGATTAGGGTTCCAGATAAGCTGAGGTGACTTATATACATGGGGTACAGCAGGGACCAGGAGGAGAAATTGGGTTGGGCCTCCATTGGGCTTAAGTATCCAAGCTTAGCCCAAAGCTTATACTTAAGTCCATTAATAATAATATATTCCACTAAAATATTATTACTGCACTACCATACCAATCCCAAAATTATGTTTTGGGCTCCTTCTTATTATGAGCCCGTTAGTCTCCCCATGTTTAAGATATACAATGTCCATTAATTAATTTAAGTTACTGACAACTCAATTAATTAATATCTCATCCAAGAGTAGTACCACTCAACCTCATTATCATGCCGGAATAAATTCCACCTGCAGGGTTTACATGATAATCCTTATGAGCTCCTTAAGGGGACATCATCAACCTATGACGGACACGGATTCCTTCTACAATCAACAGCACACCATAGAGACAGCACGACTTCCCAACTCACCGAGTTTATTGATTTAATTGCATGTAAATCTCACCCATTGATGAATCAAAGAAATACATACTGCCCTATGTGTCGAGGTTATTGTATAGGGATTAAAAGCACGAACATCCATAATAACTGAGATCAAGTTCTCCTATAAGTCAGTATAAATCGAACGATCTCAAGCGGTCCTGCTCAATACACACAAGTGCACTAATGTGATTCTATAGCCAAGACAAGCTAATACCAAACCACACTACAACCATCCCGATAGAGAGTCCCCGTCTATCTCGATTGTGAGCATCTGTTTATACTTTATAAGGAAACCAATAATATGATCTTCCGCGTGTTGTCGCACAACATATTATCTACAGTATAAAGTAAGTGGACTATTGCATCGAACATATAAATAAATTATAAGATGCAATCATTTGATCATATGATTCTCATTTCAAATTAATTGTTATAACATTGTTCATACAAAAAGCTAGACTTTTAGTATACAATCCAACACATGATGCATAATTTCTTCATCATGATGCATAGTTTCTTCATCATGATGCTCATTTCCATCATCATGATGCATATTTTCTTTATTATGATGCTCAATTTCTTTATCATGATGCATATTTTTTTCATTAAGATGCTCATTTTCTTCATCATGATGCATATTTTCTTCATCATGATGCTCATTTTTCATCATGATGCTCATTTTCTTTATCATGATGCTCATTTTCTTCATCATGACGCCATTTTTTTCATCATGATGCATATTTTCTTCATCATGATGCACATTTTCTTCATCATGATGCTTATTTTCTTCATCATGATGCATATTTTCTTCATCATGATGCTCATTTTCTTCATCATGATGCATATTTTACTAATCATGATGCATATTTTCTTCTTCACGATGCCTATTTTTTTCATCATGATGCATATTTCCTTCATCTTGATGCTCATTTCCTTCATCATGATGCTCATTTTCTTCACCGTGATGTTCATTTACTTCATCATAATGCTCATTTTCTTCATCGTGATGCATATTTTCTTCATCATGATGCTCATTTTCTTCATCATGATGCTCATTTCCTTCATCATGATGCTCATTTTCTCCATCATGATGCATATTTTCTTCTTCATGATGCTCATTTTCTTCATCATGATGATCATTTTCACAATTATGATACATTGTTTCTTCATCATGATGCATAGTTTCTTCATCATGATGCTCATTTCCTTCATCACGATGCATATTTTCTTTATTATGATGCTCATTTTCTTCATCATGATGCATATTTTTCTTCATCAAGATGCTCATTTTCTTCAACATGATTCATATTTTTTTCATCATGATGCATATTTTCTTCATCGTGATGCTCATTTTCTTCATCATGATGCTCATTTTCTTCATCATTATGCACACTTTCTTCATCATGATGCATATTTTCTTCATCATGATGCTCATTTTCTTCATCATGATGCATATTTTCTTCATCATGATGCATATTTTCTTCATCATGATGCTCATTTTCTTCATCATGATGAAGAAAATATGTATCATGATGAAGAAAATGAGCATCACGATGAAGAAAATGAGCATCACGATGATGAAAATGAGCATCATGATAAAGAAAATATGCATCGGGATGAAGAAAATAAACATCATGATGAAGAAAATATGTATCAGGTTGAAAAAAATAAGCATCACGACGAAGAAAATGAGCATCACGATAAAGAAAATGAGCATCATGTTGAAGAAAATATGCATCATGATTAAGGAAATGAGCATCATGATGAAGGAAATGAGCATCATGATGAAGAATATATGCATCATGATGATGAAAATATGCATCATGATGAAGAAAATGAGCATCATGATGAAGAAAATATGCATCATGATGAAGAAAGTGTGCATAATGATGAAGAAAATGAGCATCATGATGAAGAAAGTGTGCATAATGATGAAGAAAATATGTATCATGATGAAGAAAATATGCACCATGATGAAGAAAATGAGCATCATGATGAAGAAAATGAGCATCACGATAAAGAAAATGAGCATCATGTTGAAGAAAATATGCATCATGATTTAGGAAGTGAGCATCATGATGAAGGAAATAAGCATCATGATGAAGAATATATGCATTATGATGATGAAAATATGCATCATGATGAAGGAAATGAGCATCACGATGAAGGAAATAAGTATGATTATGAAGAAAATGAGCATAATGATGAAAAAAATGAGTATCAAGATGAAGAAAATATGAATCATGATGAAGGAAAAACAGGCATCATGATGAAGAAAATGTGCATAATGATGAAGAAAATTTGCATCATGACAAAGGAAATGAGCATAATGATGAAGAAAATGCGCATCAAGATGAAGAAAATATGCATCATGATTAAGAAAATGAGCATCATGATGAAAAAAAATATGCATCACGATGACGAAAATATGCATCATGATGAAGAAAATGAGCATCATGATGAAGAAATTATGCATCATTATGAAGGAAATGAGCATCATGATGAAGGAAATGATCTTCATGATTAAGGAAATGAGCATCATGATGAATAAAATGAGCGTCATGATGAAGAAAATATGCATCATGATGTAGAAAATATGCATCATGATTAAGAAAATATGCTTCATAATCAAGAAAATATGCATCATTATGAAGAAAATGATCATCATGATGAAGTAAATGAGCATCATGATTAAGGAAATGAGCATCGTGATGAAGAAAATATGCATCGTGATGAAGAAAATGAGCATCATGATGAAGAAAATATGCATCACGATGAAGAAAATGAGCATCACGATGAAGAAATGAGCATCATGATGAAGGAAATGAGTATCATGATGGAGAAAATGAGCATCATGATTAAAAAAATGAGTATCATGATGAAGAAAATATGCATCATGATTAAGGAAATGAGCATCATGATGCAGGAAATGAGCTTCATGATGAAGAAAATATGCATCATGATGAAGAAAATATGCATCATTATGAAGGAAATATGCATCATGATGAAAGAAATGAGCATCATGATTAAGGAAATGAGCATCATGATGAATAAAATGAGCATCATGATGAATTAAATAAGCATCATAATGAATAAAATGAGCATCATGTTGAAGAAAATATGCATCATGATTAAGGAAATGAGCATCATGATGAAGAAAATAAATGCATCATGATGAAGGAAATGAGCATCACGATGAAGGAATTGAGTATCATGATGAAGAAAATGAGCATCATGATGAAAAAAATGAGTATCATGATGAAGGAAAAATAGGCATCATGATGAAGAAAATGTGCATAATGATGAAGAAAATATGCATCATGACAAAGAAAATGAGCATCATGATGAAGAAAATGCGCATCAAGATGAAGAAAACATGCATCATGATGAAGAAAATGAGCATCATGATGAAGAAAATATGCATCACGATGAAAAAAATATGAATCATGATGAATAAAATGAGCATCATGATGAAGAAAATATGCATCATTATGAAGGAAATGATCATCATGATGAAGGAAATGATCTTCATGATTAAGTAAATGAGCATCATGATGAATAAAATGAGCATCATGATGAAGAAAATATGCATCATGATGTAGAAAATATGCATTATGATTAAGAAAATATGCTTCATAATCAAGAAAATATGCATCTTGATGAAGAAAATGAGCATCTTGATGAAGGAAATAAGCATCATGATGAAGAAAATATGCGTAATGATGAAGAAAATAAGCATCGTGATGAAGAAAATATGCATCATGATGAAGAAAATGAGCATCGTGATGAAGAAAATATGCATCACGATGAAGAAAATGAGCATCACGATGAAGAAAATGAGCATCATGATGAAGAAAATGAGCATCATGATGAAGGAAATGAGTATCATGATGGAGAAAATGAGCACATGATTAAAAAAATGAGTATCATGATGAAGAAAATATGCATCATGATTAAGGAAGTAAGCATCATGATGAAGGAAATGAGCATCATGATGAAGAAAATATGCATCATGATGAAGGAAATATGCATCATGATGAAAGAAATGAGCATCATGATTAAGGAAATGAGCATCATGATGTATAAAATGAGCATCATGATGAATAAAATGAGCATCATAATGAATAAAATGATCATCATGTTGAAGAAAATACGCATCATGATTAAGGAAATGAGCATCATGATGAAGGAAATGAGCATCGTGATGAAGAAAATATGCGTCATGATGATGAAAATATGCATCATGATGAAGGAAATGAGCATCACGATGAATGAAATGAGCATCATGATGAAAAATGAGTATCATGATGAAGAAAATATGTATCATGATGAAGGAAAAATAAGCATCATGATGAAGAAAATGTGCATCGTGATGAAGAAAATATGCATCGTGATGAAGAAAATGAGCATCGTGATGAAGAAAATATGCATCACGATGAAGAAAATGAGCATCACGATGAAGAAATGAGCATAATGATGAAGGAAATGAGTATTATGATGGAGAAAATGAGCATCATGATTAAAAAAATGAGTATCAGGATGAAGAAAATATGCATCATGATTAAGGAAGTGAGCATCATGATGCAGGAAATGAGCATCATGATGAAGAAAATATGCATCATGATGAAGAAAATATGCATCATGATGAAGGAAATATGCATCATGATGAAAGAAATGAGCATCATGATTAAGGAAATGAGCATCATGATGAATAAAATGAGCATCATGATGAATTAAATAAGCATCATAATGAATAAAATGAGCATCATGTTGAAGAAAATATGCATCATGATTAAGGAAATGAGCATCATGATGAAGAAAATAAATGCATCATGATGAAGGAAATGAGCATCATGATGAAGAATATTTGCATCATGATGATGAAAATATGCATCATGATGAAGGAAATGAGCATCACGATGAAGGAATTGAGTATCATGATGAAGAAAATGAGCATCATGATGAAAAAAATGAGTATCATGATGAAGGAAAAATAGGCATCATGATGAAGAAAATGTGCATAATGATGAAGAAAATATGCATCATTACAAAGAAAATGAGCATCATGATGAAGAAAATGCGCATCAAGATGAAGAAAACATGCATCATGATGAAGAAAATGAGCATCATGATGAAGAAAATATGCATCACGATGAAGAAAATATACATCATGATGAATAAAATGAGCATCATGATGAAGAAAATAATCATCATTATGAAGGAAATGATCATCATGATGAAGGAAATGATCTTCATGATTAAGTAAATGAGCATCATGATGAATAAAATGAGCATCATGATGAAGAAAATATGCATCATGATGTAGAAAATATGCATTATGATTAAGAAAATATGCTTCATAATCAAGAAAATATACATCTTGATGAAGAAAATGAGCATCTTGATGAAGGAAATAAGCATCATGATGAAGAAAATATGCATAATGATGAAGAAAATAAGCATCGTGATGAAGAAAATATGCATCGTGATGAAGAAAATGAGCATCGTGATGAAGAAAATATGCATCACGATGAAGAAAATGAGCATCACGATGAAGAAAATGAGCATCATGATGAAGAAAATGAGCATCATGATAAAGGAAATGAGTATCATGATGGAGAAAATGAGCATCATGATTAAAAAAATGAGTATCATGATGAAGAAAATATGCATCATGATTAAGGAAGTAAGCATCATGATGAAGGAAATGAGCATCATGATGAAGAAAATATGCATTATGATGAAGGAAATATGCATCATGATGAAAGAAATGAGCATCATGATTAAGGAAATGAGCATCATGATGAATAAAATGAGCATCATGATGAATAAAATGAGCATCATAATGAATAAAATGAGCATCATGTTGAAGAAAATATGCATCATGATTAAGGAAATGAGCATCATGATGAAGGAAATGAGCATCATGATGAAGAAAATATGCGTCATGATGATGAAAATATGCATCATGATGAAGGAAATGAGCATCACGATGAATGAAATGAGCATCATGATGAAAAATGAGTATCATGATGAAGAAAATATGTATCATGATGAAGGAAAAATAAGCATCATGATGAAGAAAATGTGCATCGTGATGAAGAAAATATGCATCGTGATGAAGAAAATGAGCATCGTGATGAAGAAAATATGAATCACGATGAAGAAAATGAGCATCACGATGAAGAAATGAGCATAATGATGAAGGAAATGAGTATTATGATGGAGAAAATGAGCATCATGATTAAAAAAATGAGTATCATGATGAAGAAAATATGCATCATGATTAAGGAAGTGAGCATCATGATGCAGGAAATGAGCATCATGATGAAGAAAATATGCATCATGATGAAGAAAATATGCTTCATGATGAAGGAAATATGCATCATGATGAAAGAAATGAGCATCTTGATTAAGGAAATGAGCATCATGATGAATAAAATGAGCATCATGATGAATTAAATAAGCATCAAAATGAATAAAATGAGCATCATGTTGAAGAAAATATGCATCATGATTAAGGAAATGAGCATCATGATGAAGAAAATAAATGCATCATGATGAAGGAAATGAGCATCATGATGAAGAATATTTGCATCATGATGATGAAAATATGCATCATGATGAAGGAAATGAGCATCACGATGAAGGAATTGAGTATCATGATGAAGAAAATGAGCATCATGATGAAAAAAATGAGTATCATGATGAAGGAAAAATAGGCATCATGATGAAGAAAATTTGCATAATGATGAAGAAAATATGCATCATTACAAAGAAAATGAGCATCATGATGAAGAAATTGCGCATCAAGATGAAGAAAACATGCATCATGATGAAGAAAATGAGCATCATGATGAAGAAAATATGCATCACGATGAAGAAAATATACATCATGATGAATAAAATGAGCATCATGATGAAGAAAATAATCATCATTATGAAGGAAATGATCATCATGATGAATGGAATGATCTTCATGATTAAGTAAATGAGCATCATGATGAATAAAATGAGCATCATGATGAAGAAAATATGCATCATGATGTAGAAAATATGCATTATGATTAAGAAAATATGCTTCATAATAAAGAAAATATGCATCTTGATGAAGAAAATGAGCATCTTGATGAAGGAAATAAGCATCATGATGAAGAAAATATGCATAATGATGAAGAAAATAAGCATCGTGATGAAGAAAATATGCAACGTGATGAAGAAAATGAGCATCGTGATGAAGAAAATATGCATCACGATGAAGAAAATGAGCATCACGATGAAGAAAATGAGCATCATGATGAAGAAAATGAGCATCATGATGAAGGAAATGAGTATCATGATGGAGAAAATGAGCATCATGATTAAAAAAATGAGTATCATGATGAAGAAAATATGCATCATGATTAAGGAAGTAAGCATCATGATGAAGGAAATGAGTATCATGATGAAGAAAATATGCATCATGATGAAGGAAATATGCATCATGATGAAAGAAATGAGCATCATGATTAAGGAAATGAGCATCATGATGTATAAAATGAGCATCATGATGAATAAAATGAGCATCATAATGAATAAAATGAGCATCATGTTGAAGAAAATATGCATCATGATTAAGGAAATGAGCATCATGATGAAGGAAATGAGCATCATGATAAAGAAAATATGCGTCATGATGATGAAAATATGCATAATGATGAAGGAAATGAGCATCACGATGAATGAAATGAGCATCATGATGAAAAATGAGTATCATGATGAAGAAAATATGTATCATGATGAAGGAAAAATAAGCATCATGATGAAGAAAATGTGCATCGTGATGAAGAAAATATGCATCGTGATGAAGAAAATGAGCATCGTGATGAAGAAAATATGCATCACGATGAAGAAAATGAGCATCACGATGAAGAAATGAGCATAATGATGAAGGAAATGAGTATTATGATGGAGAAAATGAGCATCATGATTAAAAAAATGAGTATCATGATGAAGAAAATATGCATCATGATTAAGGAAGTGAGCATCATGATGCAGGAAATGAGCATCATGATGAAGAAAATATGCATCATGATGAAGAAAATATGCATCATGATGAAGGAAATATGCATCATGATGAAAGAAATGAGCATCATGATTAAGGAAATGAGCATCATGATGAATAAAATGAGCATCATGATGAATTAAATAAGCATCATAATGAATAAAATGAGCATCATGTTGAAGAATATATGCATCATGATTAAGGAAATGAGCATCATGATGAAGAAAATAAATGCATCATGATGAAGTAAATGAGCATCATGATGAAGAATATTTGCATCATGATGATGAAAATATGCATCATGATGAAGGAAATGAGCATCACGATGAAGGAATTGAGTATCATGATGAAGAAAATGAGCATCATGATGAAAAAAATGAGTATCATGATGAAGGAAAAATATGCATCATGATGAAGAAAATGTGCATAATGATGAAGAAAATATGCATCATTACAAAGAAAATGAGCATCATGATGAAGAAAATGCGCATCAAGATGAAGAAAACATGCATCATGATGAAGAAAATGAGCATCGTGATGAAGAAAATATGCATCACGATGAAGAAAATATACATCATGATGAATAAAATGAGCATCATGATGAAGAAAATAATCATCATTATGAAGGAAATGATCATCATGATGAAGGAAATGATCTTCATGATTAAGTAAATGAGCATCATGATGAATAAAATGAGCATCATGATGAAGAAAATATGCATCATGATGTAGAAAATATGCATTATGATTAAGAAAATATGCTTCATAATCAAGAAAATATGCATCTTGATGAAGAAAATGAGCATCTTGATGAAGGAAATAAGCATCATGATGAAGAAAATATGCATAATGATGAAGAAAATAAGCATCGTGATGAAGAAAATATGCATCGTGATGAAGAAAATGAGCATCGTGATGAAGAAAATATGCATCACGATGAAGAAAATGAGCATCATGATGAAGAAAATGAGCATCATGATGAAGGAAATGAGCATCATGATGGAGAAAATGAGCATCATGATTAAAAAAATGAGTATCATGATGAAGAAAATATGCATCATGATTAAGGAAGTAAGCATCATGATGAAGGAAATGAGCATCATGATGAAGAAAATATGCATCATGATGAAGGAAATATGCATCATGATGAAAGAAATGAGCATAATGATTAATGAAATGAGCATCATGATGTATAAAATGAGCATCATGATGAATAAAATGAGCATCTTAATGAATAAAATTAGCATCATGTTGAAGAAAATATGCATCATGATTAAGGAAATGAGCATCATGATGAAGGAAATGAGCATCATGATGAAGAAAATATGCGTCATGATGATGAAAATATTCATCATGATGAAGAAAATGAGCATCACGATGAATGAAATGAGCATCATGATGAAAAATGAGTATCATGATGAAGAAAATATGTATCATGATGAAGGAAAAATAAGCATCATGATGTAGAAAATGTGCATCGTGATGAAGAAAATATGCATCGTGATGAAGAAAATGAGCATCGTGATGAAGAAAATATGCATCACGATGAAGAAAATTAGCATCACGATGAAGAAATGAGCATCATGATGAAGGAAATGAGTATCATGATGGAGAAAATGAGCATCATGATTAAAAAAATGAGTATCATGATGAAGAAAATATGCATCATGATTAAGGAAGTGAGCATCATGATGCTGTAAATGAGCATCATGATGAAGAAAATATGCATCATGATGAAGAAAATATGCATCATGATGAAGGAAATATGCATCATGATGAAAGAAATGAGCATCATGATTAAGGAAATGAGCATCATGATGAATAAAATGAGCATCATGATGAATTAAATGAGCATCATAATGAATAAAATGAGCATCATGTTGAAGAAAATATGCATCATGATTAAGGAAATGAGCATCATGATGAAGAAAATAAATGCATCATGATGAAGGAAATGAGCATCATGATGAAGAATATTTGCATCATGATGATGAAAATATGCATCATGATGAAGGAAATGAGCATCACGATGAAGGAATTGAGTATCATGATGAAGAAAATGAGCATCATGATGAAAAAAATGAGTATCATGATGAAGGAAAAATAGGCATCATGATGAAGAAAATGTGCATAATGATGAAGAAAATATGCATCATGACAAAGAAAATGAGCATCATGATGAAGAAAATGCGCATCAAGATGAAGAAAACATGCATCATGATGAAGAAAATGAGCATCATGATGAAGAAAATATGCATCACGATGAAGAAAATATACATCATGATGAATAAAATGAGCATCATGATGAAGAAAATATGCGTCATTATGAAGGAAATGATCATCATGATGAAGGAAATGATCTTCATGATTAAGTAAATGAGCATCATGATGAATAAAATGAGCATCATGATGAAGAAAATATGCATCATGATGTAGAAAATATGCATTATGATTAAGAAAATATGCTTCATAATCAAGAAAATATGCATCTTGATGAAGAAAATGAGCATCTTGATGAAGGAAATAAGCATCATGATGAAGAAAATATGCATAATGATGAAGAAAATAAGCATCGTGATGAAGAAAATATGCATCGTGATGAAGAAAATGAGCATCGTGATGAAGAAAATATGCATCACGATGAAGAAAATGAGCATCATGATGAAGAAAATGAGCATCATGATGAAGGAAATGAGTATCATGATGGAGAAAATGAGCATCATGAATAAAAAAATGAGTATCATGATGAAGAAAATATGCATCATGATTAAGGAAGTAAGCATCATGATGAAGGAAATGAGCATCATGATGAAGAAAATATGCATCATAATGAAGAAAATATGCATCATGATGAAGGAAATATGCATCATGATGAAAGAAATGAGCATCATGATTAAGAAAATGAGCATCATGATGTATAAAATGAGCATCATGATGAATAAAATGAGCATCATAATGAATAAAATGAGCATCATTTTGAAGAAAATATGCATCATGATTAAGGAAATGAGCATCATGATGAAGGAAATGAGCATCCTGATGAAGAAAATATGCGTCATGATGATAAAAATATGCATCATGATGAAGGAAATGAGCATCACGATGAAGGAAATGAGCATCATGATGAAAAATGAGTATCATGATGAAGAAAATATGTATCATGATGAAGGAAAAATAAGCATCATGATGAAGAAAATGTGCATCATGATGAAGAAAATATGCATCGTGATGAAGAAAATGAGCACCGTGATGAAGAAAATATGCATCACGATGAAGAAAATTAGCATCAAGATGAAGAAATGAGCATCATGATGAAGGAAATGAGTATCATGATGGAGAAAATGAGCATCATGATTAAAAAAATGAGTATCATGATGAAGAAAATATGCATCATGATTAAGGAAGTGAGCATCATGATGCAGGAAATGAGCATCATGATGAAGAAAATATGCATCATGATGAAGAAAATATGCATCATGATGAAAGAAATGAGCATCATGATTAAGGAAATGAGCATCATGATGAATAAAATGAGCATCATGATGAATTAAATGAGCATCATAATGAATAAAATGAGCATCATGTT
Source organism: Pogostemon cablin (assembly GCA_023678885.1). Taxonomy (NCBI): domain Eukaryota; kingdom Viridiplantae; phylum Streptophyta; class Magnoliopsida; order Lamiales; family Lamiaceae; genus Pogostemon; species Pogostemon cablin. The sequence continues at coordinate 10,411,602 of CM042999.1, read as the reverse complement.
GAAGAAAATATGAATCATGATTAAGGAAATGAGCATCATGATGAAGAAAATAAATGCATCATGATGAAGAAAATAAATGCATCATGATGAAGGAAATGAGCATCATGATGAAGAATATTTGCATCATGATGATGAAAATATGCATCATGATGAAGGAAATGAGCATCACGATGAAGGAATTGAGTATCATGATGAAGAAAATGAGCATCATGATGAAAAAAATGAGTATCATGATGAAGGAAAAATAGGCATTATGATGAAGAAAATGTGCATAATGATGAAGAAAATATGCATCATGACAAAGAAAATGAGCATCATGATGAAGAAAATGCGCATCAAGATGAAGAAAACATGCATCATGATGAAGAAAATGAGCATCATGATGAAGAAAATATGCATCACGATGAAGAAAATATGCATCATGATGAATAAAATGAGCATCATGATGAAGAAAATATGCATCATTATGAAGGAAATGATCATCACGATGAAGGAAATGATCTTCATGATTAAGTAAATGAGCATCATGATGAATAAAATGAGCATCATGATGAAGAAAATATGCATCATGATGTAGAAAATATGCATTATGATTAAGAAAATATGCTTCATAATCAAGAAAATATGCATCTTGATGAAGAAAATGAGCATCTTGATGAAGGAAATAAGCATCATGATGAAGAAAATATGCATAATGATGAAGAAAATAAGCATCGTGATGAATAAAATATGCATCGTGATGAAGAAAATGAGCATCGTGATGAAGAAAATATACATCACGATGAAGAAAATGAGCATCACGATGAAGAAAATGAGCATCATGATGAAGAAAATGAGCATCATGATGAAGGAAATGAGTATCATGATGGAGAAAATGAGCATCATGATTAAAAAATGAGTATCATGATGAAGAAAATATGCATCATGATTAAGGAAGTAAGCATCATGATGAAGGAAATGAGCATCATGATGAAGAAAATATGCATCATAATGAAGAAAATATGCATAATGATGAAGGAAATATGCATCATGATGAAAGAAATGAGCATCATGATTAAGGAAATGAGCATCATGATGTATAAAATGAGCATCATGATGAATAAAATGAGCATCATAATGAATAAAATGAGCATCATGTTGAAGAAAATATGCATCATGATTAAGGAAATGAGCATCATGATGAAGGAAATGAGCATCATGATGAAGAAAATATGCGTCATGATGATAAAAATATGCATCATGATGAAGGAAATGAGCATCACGATGAAGGAAATGAGCATCATGATGAAAAATGAGTATCATGATGAAGAAAATATGTATCATGATGAAGGAAAAATAAGCATCATGATGAAGAAAATGTGCATCGTGATGAAGAAAATATGCATCGTGATGAAGAAAATGAGCATCGTGATGAAGAAAATATGCATCACGATGAAGAAAACGAGTATCACGATGAAGAAATGAGCATCATGATGAAGGAAATGAGTATCATGATGGAGAAAATGAGCATCATGATTAAAAAAATGAGTATCATGATGAAGAAAATATGCATCATGATTAAGGAAGTGAGCATCATGATGCAGGAAATGAGCATCATGATGAAGAAAATATGCATCATGATGAAGAAAATATGCATCATGATGAAGGAAATATGCATCATGATGAAAGAAATGAGCATCATGATTAAGGAAATGAGCATCATGATGAATAAAATGAGCATCATGATGAACTAAATGAGCATCATAATGAATAAAATGAGCATCATGTTGAAGAAAATATGCATCATGATTAAGGAAATGAGCATCATGATGAAGAAAATAAATGCATCATGATGAAGGAAATGAGCATCATGATGAAGAATATTTGCATCATGATGATGAAAATATGCATCATGATGAAGGAAATGAGCATCACGGTGAAGGAATTGAGTATCATGATGAAGAAAATGAGCATCATGATGAAAAAAATGAGCATCTTGATGAAGAAAATGAGCATCTTGATGAAGGAAATAAGCATCATGATGAAGAAAATATGCATAATGATGAAGAAAATAAGCATCGTGATGAAGAAAATATGCATCGTGATGAAGAAAATGAGCATCGTGATGAAGAAAATATGCATCACGATGAAGAAAATGAGCATCACGATGAAGAAAATGAGCATCATGATAAAGAAAATGGGCATCATGATGAAGGAAATGAGTATCATGACGGAGAAAATTAGCATCATGATTAAAAAAATGAGTATCATGATGAAGAAAATATGCATCATGATTAAGGAAGTAAGCATCATGATGAAGGAAATGAGCATCATGATGAAGAAAATATGCATCATGATGAAGGAAATATGCATCATGATGAAAGAAATGAGCATCATGATTAAGGAAATGAGCATCATGATGTATAAAATGAGCATCATGATGAATAAAATGAGCATCATAATGAATAAAATGAGCATCATGCTGAAGAAAATATGCATCATGATTAAAGAAATGGGCATCATGATGAAGGAAATGAGCATCATGATGAAGAAAATATGCGTCATGATGATAAAAATATGCATAATGATGAAGGAAATGAGCATCACGATGAAGGAAATGAGCATCATGATGAAAAATGAGTATCATGATGAAGAAAATATGTATCATGATGAAGGAAAAATATGCATCATGATGAAGAAAATATGTATCATGATGAAGAAAATGAACATCATGATGAAGAAAATATGCATCACGATGAAGAAAATGTGCATCATGATGAATAAAATGAGCATCATGATGAACAAAATATGCATCATGATGAAGGAAATGAGCATCATGATGAAGAAAATGATCTTCATGATTAAAGAAATGAGCATCATAATGAAGAAAATGAGCATCATGATGAAGAAAATATGCATCATGATGTAGAAAATATGTATCATGATTAAGAAAATATGCATCACGATCAAGAAAATATGCATCCGATGAAGAAAATGAGCATCATGATGAAGGAAATGAGCATCATGATGAAGAAAATATGCATCACGATGAAAAAAATGTGCATCATGATGAAGAAAATCAGCATCATGATGAAGAAAATATGCATCGTGTGAAGAAAATAAGCATCATGATTAAGAAAATGAGAATCACGATGAAGAAAATGAGGTTCACGATGAAGAAAATGAGCATCACGATGAAGAAAATATGCATCATGATGAAGAAAATGTGCTTATATTAAGAAAATGAGCATCATGATAAAGAAAATATGCATCATGATGAAAAAATATATGCATCATGATGAAGAAAATGGGCATCATGATGAAAGAAATATAAATCATGATGAAGGAAATGAGCATCGTGATGAAGAAAATGAGCATCATGATGAACAAAATGAGAATCATGATGAAGAAAAAATGCATCATGATTAAGGAAATAAGCATCATGATGAAGAAAATATGCATCATGATGATGAAAATATGTATCATGATGAAGGAAATGAGCATCATGATGAAGGAAGTGAGTATCATGATGAAGAAAATGAGCATCATCATGAAAAAAATGACTATCATGATGAAGAAAATAGGCATCATGATTATGGAAAAATAGGCATCATGATGAAGAAAATGTGCATCATGATGAAGAAAATATGCATCATGATGAAGAAAATATACATCACGATGAAGAAAATATGCATCATGATGAATAAAATGAGAATCATGACGAAGAAATTATGCATCATGATGAAGAAATTATGCATCGTGATGAAGAAAATATGCATCATGATTAAGGAAATGACCATCATGATGAAGGAAATATGCATCATGATGATGAAAATAAGCATCATGATGAAGAAAATGAGCATCACGATGAAAAAATGAGCTTCATGATGAAGTAAATGAGCATCATGATGAAAAAATATGCATCACGATGAAGAAAATATGCATCATGATGAAGAAAATGAGCATCATGATGAAGAAAATATGCATAACGATAATGAAAATGAGTATCACGATGAAGAAAATGAGCATCACGATGAAGAAAATGAGCATCACGATGAAAAAAATGTGCATCATGATGAAGAAAATGTGCTTCATGATGAAGAAAATGAGCATCATGATGAAGAAAATAAATGCATCATGATCAAGAAAATGGGCATCATGAATAAGAAAATATGCATCAAGATGGAGAAAATATGCATCACAATGAAGAAAATGAGCATCATGATGAAGGAAATATGCATCATGATGAAGGAAATGATCTTCAAGATTAAGGAAATTAGCATCATGATAAAGGAAATATGTATCATGATGAAAGAAATGAGCATCATGATGAACAAAATGAGCATCATGATGAACAAAATGAGAATCATGATGAAGAAAATATGCATCATGATTAAGGAAATGAGCATCATGATGAAGAAAATATGCATCATGATGATGAAAATATGCATCATGATGAAGGAAATGAGCATCATGATGAAGAAAATGAGCATCATGATGAAGACAATGAGCATCATGATGAATAAAATGAACATAATGATGAAGAAAATATGCATCATGATTAAGGAAATTAACATCATGATGAAGGAAATGAGCCTCATGATGAAGAAAATATGCATCATGATGATGAAAATATGCATCATGATGAAGGAAATGAGCATCATGATGAAGGAAATGAGTATCATGATGAAGAAAATATGCATCATGATGAAGGAAATGTGCATCATGATGAAGAAAATATGTATCATGATGAATAAAATGATCATCATGATGAAGAAAATAAGCATCATGATGAAGGAAATGAGCATCATGATGAAGGAAATGATCATCATGATTAAGAAAAGGAGCGTAATGATGAAAATGAACATCATGATGAAGAAAACATGCATCATGATGAAAAAAATATGCAACATAGTTAAGAAAATATGTATCATGATCAAGAAAATATACATCCTGATGAAGAAAATGAGCATCATGATAAAGGAAATGAGCATCATGATGAAGAAAATATGCATCATGACGAAGAAAATGAGCATCATGATGAAGAAAATATGCATCACGATGAAGAAAATAAGCATCACGATGAAGAAAATAAGTATCACGATGAAGAAAATGAGCATCACGATGAAGAAAATATTTATCATGATGAAGAAAATGTACTTCATGTTGAAGAAAATGAGCATCATGATGAAGAAAATGAGCATCATGATGAAGGAAATGAGCATCATGATGAAAAAAATATGAATCATGATGAAGAAAATGAGAATCATCAAGAAGAAAATGAGCATCATGATGAAGAAAATATGCATCATGATTTATAAAATATGTATCATGATTAAGAAAATATGAATCACGATCAAGAAAACATGCATCCGATGAAGAAAATGAGCATCATGATGAAGAAAATGAGCATCACAATGAAGGAAATGAGCATCATGATGAAGGATATGAGCATCATGATGAAGAAAATATGCATCACAATGAAAAAAATGTGCATCATGATGAAGAAAATCAGCGTCATGACGAAGAAAATATGCATCGTGATGAAGAAAATAAGCATCATGATGAAGAAAATGAGCATCACGATGAAGAAAATGAGCTTCACGATGAAAAAAATGAGCATCACGATGAAGAAAATGTGCATCATGATGAAGAAAATGTGCTTATGATTAAGAAAATGAGCATCATGATAAAGAAAATATGCATCATGATGAAAAAATATATGCATCATGATGAAGAAAATGGGCATCATGAAGAAGAAAATATGCATCACGATGGAGAAAATATGCATCACGATGAAGAAAATGAGCATCATGATGAAGGAAATATACATCATGATGAAGGAAATGATCTTCAAGATTAAGGAAATGAGCATCATGATGAAGAAAATGAGAATCATGATGAAGAAAATATGCATCATGATGAAGAAAATGAGCACATAATGAAGGAAATATAAATCATGATGAAGGAAATGAGCATTATGATGAAGGAAATGAGCATCATGATGAAGAAAATGAGCATCATGATGAACAAAATGAGCATCATGATGAAGAAAATATGCATCATGATTAAGGAAATGAGCATCATGATGAAGAAAATATGCATCATGATGATGAAAATATGCATCATGATGAAGGAAATGAGCATCAGATGAAGGAAGTGAGTATCATGATGAAGAAAATGAGCATCATCATGAAAAAATGACTATCATGATGAAGGAAATATGCATCATGATTAAGGAAAAATAGGCATCATGATGAAGAAAATGTGCATCATGATGAAGAAAATATGCATCATGATGAAGAAAATATACATCACGATGAAGAAAATATGCATCATGATGAATAAAATGAGAATCATGACGAAGAAATTATGCATCATGATGAAGAAATTATGCATCATGATGAAGAAAATATGCATCATGATTAAAGAAATGAGCATCATGATGAAGGAAATATGCATCATGATAATGAAAATGAGCATCATGATGAAGAAAATGAGCATCACGATGAAAAAATGAGCTTCATGATGAAGTAAATGAGCATCATGATGAAAAAATATGCATCACGATGAAGAAAATATGCATCATGATGAAGAAAATGAGCATCATGATAATGAAAATGTGCATAACGATGAAGAAAATGAGCATCACGATGAAGAAAATGAGCATCACGATGAAAAAAATGTGCATCATGATGAAGAAAATGTGCTTCATGATGAAGAAAATGAGCATCATGATGAAGAAAATGAGCATCATGATGAAGAAAATAAATGCATCATGATCAAGAAAATGAGCATCATGAATAAGAAAATATGCATCAAGATGGAGAAAATATGCATCACAATGAAGAAAATGAGCATCATGATGAAGGAAATATGCATCATGATGAAGGAAATGATCTTCAAGATTAAGGAAATTAGCATCATGATAAAGGAAATATGTATCATGATGAAAGAAATGAGCATCATGATTAAGGAAATGAGCATCATGATGAATAAAATGAACATAATGATGAAGAAAATATGCATCATGATTAAGGAAATTAACATCATGATGAAGGAAATGACCCTCATGATGAAGAAAATATGCATCATGATGATGAAAATATGCATCATGATGAAGGAAATGAGCATCATGATGAAGGAAATGAGTATCATGATGAAGAAAATATGCATCATGATGAAGGAAATGTGCATCATGATGAAGAAAATATGTATCATGATGAATAAAATGATCATCATGATGAAGAAAATAAGCATCATGATGAAGGAAATGAGCATCATGATGAAGTTAATGATCATCATGATTAAGATAAGGAGCGTAATGATGAAAATGAACATCATGATGAAGAAAACATGCATCATGATGAAGAAAATATGCAACATGGTTAAGAAAATATGTATCATGATCAAGAAAATATGCATCCTGATGAAGAAAATGAGCATCATGATAAAGGAAATGAGCATCATGATGAAGAAAATATGCATCATGACGAAGAAATTGAGTATCATGATAAAGAAAATGAGCATCATGATGAAGGAAATGAGCATCATGATGAAGGAAATGAGCATCATGATGAAGAAAATATGCGTCACGATGAAGAAAATATGCATCATGAAGAAAAAAATGAGCATCATGATGAAGAAAATGAGCATCATGACGAAGAAAATATGCATCATGACGAAGAAAATGAGCATCATGGTGAAGAAAATATGCATCACGATGAAGAAAATAAGTATCACGATGAAGAAAATAAGCATCACGATGAAGAAAATGAGCATCACGATGAAGAAAATGTATATCATGATGAAGAAAATGTGCTTCATGTTGAAGAAAATGAGCATCATGATGAAGAAAATGAGCATCATGATGAAGGAAATGAGCATCATGATGAAAAAAATATGAATCATGATGAAGAAAATGAGAATCATCAAGAAGAAAATGAGCATCATGATGAAGAAAATATGCATCATGATTTATAAAATATGTATCATGATTAAGAAAATATGAATCACGATCAAGAAAATATGCATCCGATGAAGAAAATGAGCATCATGATGAAGAAAATGAGCATCACAATGAAGGAAATGAGCATCATGATGAAGGAAATGAGCATCATGATGAAGAAAATATTCATCACAATGAAAAAAATGGGCATCATGATGAAGAAAATCAGCGTCATGACGAAGAAAATATGCACCGTGATGAAGAAAATAAGCATCATGATGAAGAAAATGAGCATCATGATGAAGAAAATGAGCTTCACGATGAAAAAAATGAGCATCACGATGAAGAAAATGTGCATCATGATGAAGAAAATGTGCTTATGATTAAGAAAATGAGCATCATGATAAAGAAAATATGCATCATGATGAAAAAATATATGCATCATGATGAAGAAAATGGGCATCATGAAGAAGAAAATATGCATCACGATGGAGAAAATATGCATCACGATGAAGAAAATGAGCATCATGATGAAGGAAATATACATCATGATGAAGGAAATGATCTTCAAGATTAAGGAAATGAGCATCATGATGAAGAAAATGAGAATCATGATGAAGAAAATATGCATCATGATGAAGAAAATGAGCACATAATGAAGGAAATATAAATCATGATGAAGGAAATGAGCATTATGATGAAGGAAATGAGCATCATGATGAAGAAAATGAGCATCATGATGAACAAAATGAGCATCATGATGATGAAAATATGCATCATGATTAAGGAAATGAGCATCATGATGATGAAAATATGCATCATGATGAAGAAAATGAGCATCAGATGAAGGAAGTGAGTATCATGATGAAGAAAATGAGCATCATCATGAAAAAATGACTATCATGATGAAGGAAATATGCAACATGATTAAGGAAAAATAGGCATCATGATGAAGAAAATGTGCATCATGATGAAGAAAATATGCATCATGATGAAGAAAATATACATCACGATGAAGAAAATATGCATCATGATGAATAAAATGAGAATCATGACGAAGAAATTATGCATCATGATGAAGAAATTATGCATCATGATGAAGAAAATATGCATCATGATTAAAGAAATGAGCATCATGATGAAGGAAATATGCATCATGATAATGAAAATGAGCATCATGATGAAGAAAATGAGCATCACGATGAAAAATGAGCGTCATGATGAAGTAAATGAGCATCATGATGAAAAAATATGCATCACGATGAAGAAAATATGCATCATGATGAAGAAAATGAGCATCATGATAATGAAAATATGCATAACGATGAAGAAAATGAGCATCACGATGAAGAAAATGAGCATCACGATGAAAAAAATGTGCATCATGATGAAGAAAATGTGCGTCATGATGAAGAAAATGAGCATCATGATGAAGAAAATGAGCATCATGATGAAGAAAATAAATGCATCATGATCGAGAAAATGAGCATCATGTATAAGAAAATATGCATCAAGATGGAGAAAATATGCATCACAATGAAGAAAATGAGCATCATGATGAAGGAAATATGCATCATGATGAAGGAAATGATCTTTAAGATTAAGGAAATTAGCATCATGATAAAGGAAATATGTATCATGATGAAAGAAATGAGCATCATGATTAAGGAAATGAGCATCATGATGAATAAAATGAACATAATGATGAAGAAAATATGCATCATGATTAAGGAAATTAACATCATGATGAAGGAAATGACCCTCATGATGAAGAAAATATGCATCATGATGATGAAAATATGCATCATGATGAAGGAAATGAGCATCATGATGAAGGAAATGAGTATCATGATGAAGAAAATAAGCATCATGATGAAGGAAATGAGCATCATGATGAAGGAAATGATCATCATGATTAAGATAAGGAGCGTAATGATGAAAATGAACATCATGATGAAGAAAACATGCATCATGATGAAGAAAATATGCAACATGGTTAAGAAAATATGTATCATGATCAAGAAAATATGCATCCTGATGAAGAAAATGAGCATCATGATAAAGGAAATGAGCATCATGATGAAGAAAATATGCATCATGACGAAGAAATTGAGTATCATGATAAAGAAAATGAGCATCATGATGAAGGAAATGAGCATCATGATGAAGGAAATGAGCATCATGATGAAGAAAATATGCATCACGATGAAGAAAATATGCATCATGAACAAAAAAATGAGCATCATGATGAAGAAAATGAGCATCATGACGAAGAAAATATGCATCATGACGAAGAAAATGAGCATCATGTTGAAGAAAATATGCATCACGATGAAGAAAATAAGTATCACGATGAAGAAAATAAGCATCACGATGAAGAAAATGAGCATCACGATGAAGAAAATGTATATCATTATGAAGAAAATGTGCTTCATGTTGAAGTAAATGAGCATCATGATGAAGAAAATGAGCATCATGATGAAGGAAATGAGCATCATGATGAAAAAAATATGAATCATGATGAAGAAAATGAGAATCATCAAGAAGAAAATGAGCATCATGATGAAGAAAATATGCATCATGATTTAGAAAATATGTATCATGATTAAGAAAATATGCATCACGATCAAGAAAATGTGCTTCATGATGAAGAAAATGAGCATCATGATGAAGAAAATGAGCATCATGATGAAAATAAATGCATCATGATCAAGAAAATGGGCATCATGAAGAAGAAAATATGCATCAAGATGGAGAAAATATGCATCACAATGAAGAAAATGAGCATCATGATTAAGGAAATATGCATCATGATGAAGGAAATGATCTTCAAGATTAAGGAAATTAGCATCATGATAAAGGAAATATGCATCGTGATGAAGAAAATGAGCATCGTGATGAAGAAAATATGCATCACGATGAAGAAAATGAGCATCATGATGAAGAAAATGAGCATCATGATGAAGGAAATGAGTATCATGATGGAGAAAATGAGCATCATGATTAAAAAAATGAGTATCATGATGAAGAAAATATGCATCATGATTAAGGAAGTAAGCATCATGATGAAGGAAATGAGCATCATGATGAAGAAAATATGCATCATGATGAAGGAAATATGCATCATGATGAAAGAAATGAGCATCATGATTAAGGAAATGAGCATCATGATGTATAAAATGAGCATCATGATGAATAAAATGAGCATCATAATGAATAAAATGAGCATCATGTTGAAGAAAATATGCATCATGATTAAGGAAATGAGCATCATGATGAAGGAAATGAGCATCATGATGAAGAAAATATGCGTCATGATGATGAAAATATGCATCATGATGAAGGAAATGAGCATCACGATGAATGAAATGAGCATCATGATGAAAAATGAGTATCATGATGAAGAAAATATGTATCATGATGAAGGAAAAATAAGCATCATGATGAAGAAAATGTGCATCGTGATGAAGAAAATATGCATCGTGATGAAGAAAATGAGCATCGTGATGAAGAAAATATGCATCACGATGAAGAAAATGAGCATCACGATGAAGAAATGAGCATAATGATGAAGGAAATGAGTATTATGATGGAGAAAATGAGCATCATGATTAAAAAAATGAGTATCATGATGAAGAAAATATGCATCATGATTAAGGAAGTGAGCATCATGATGCAGGAAATGAGCATCATGATGAAGAAAATATGCATCATGATGAAGAAAATATGCATCATGATGAAGGAAATATGCATCATGATGAAAGAAATGAGCATCATGATTAAGGAAATGAGCATCATGATGAATAAAATGAGCATCATGATGAATTAAATAAGCATCATAATGAATAAAATGAGCATCATGTTGAAGAAAATATGCATCATCTAAAGGAAATGAGCATCATGATGAAGAAAATAAATGCATCATGATGAAGGAAATGAGCATCATGATGAAGAATATTTGCATCATGATGATGAAAATATGCATCATGATGAAGGAAATGAGCATCACGATGAAGGAATTGAGTATCATGATGAAGAAAATGAGCATCATGATGAAAAAAATGAGTATCATGATGAAGGAAAAATAGGCATCATGATGAAGAAAATGTGCATAATGATGAAGAAAATATGCATCATTACAAAGAAAATGAGCATCATGATGAAGAAAATGCGCATCAAGATGAAGAAAACATGCATCATGATGAAGAAAATGAGCATCATGATGAAGAAAATATGCATCACGATGAAGAAAATATACATCATGATGAATAAAATGAGCATCATGATGAAGAAAATAATCATCATTATGAATGAAATGATCATCATGATGAAGGAAATGATCTTCATGATTAAGTAAATGAGCATCATGATGAATAAAATGAGCATCATGATGAAGAAAATATGCATCATGATGTAGAAAATATGCATTATGATTAAGAAAATATGCTTCATAATCAAGAAAATATGCATCTTGATGAAGAAAATGAGCATCTTGATGAAGGAAATAAGCATCATGATGAAGAAAATATGCATAATGATGAAGAAAATAAGCATCGTGATGAAGAAAATATGCATCGTGATGAAGAAAATGAGCATCTTGATGAAGAAAATATGCATCACGATGAAGAAAATGAGCATCACGATGAAAAAAATGAGCATCATGATGAAGAAAATGAGCATCATGATGAAGGAAATGAGTATCATGATG